>OY747709.1:32219899-32709899 GCA_963556495.2 Valencia hispanica
GTAATTGGAGCAGGAAATGGAGCCCGATTTGCCAAGGTGTGTAGTGACATCCAAATCTAAGACGAAATGACTCGCCAAAGCGGGGTCTGAGAAATAGCTGTAAAAACATATGAAATAT
The DNA here is from genome assembly GCA_963556495.2 of Valencia hispanica. Taxonomy (NCBI): domain Eukaryota; kingdom Metazoa; phylum Chordata; class Actinopteri; order Cyprinodontiformes; family Valenciidae; genus Valencia; species Valencia hispanica. The sequence continues at coordinate 32,220,018 of OY747709.1, forward strand.
GCATGGTCCAAGGGATATTATTAGATTGTGGATGTTCTATTCAGTCTACACAAAGGTAACCATCGATGACTAGGAGAGAACCAGCAGAGAACTAACGTCAGTGAGAGGTAGCAACCTGAAAAGCTGCAGAATAGACGGGGATTCAATTGAGTTATGATCAAAACGCATGGATAGCTTTTTATGCTTTAAGTCTTGTATGTTTGATTGATGAATAATCCAGAATGTATTTTATTTACAAATCTCATTCAGAAAGGTAAAATCTTAGGTCAGTTTGGTATAAAACAAAGGAAGCTACTTTACCCAGAGGATTTGAAATGTGGCCTCGATCTTCTAACAATTGGAATAAACCTCTTCTTATTCCTACTTCATGTAGGTGCATGTAGGTGCATGTAGGAGTATGAAAGTGAAAGAACTATGGCAGTGATGCTGAGTTACAAACTACGTCAGTTATAACGTACATAATACTTCAAATTTTACATTTCTGCTCACATGATCACTTCAGTTGGCATCGGCCACTAGCAAGGACCACGCCACAGATCAGAATTTAACAGTTTATTGAAAGCATAGAGGAACAAAAGATCTGGGGAGATCAGAGAGGAAGGAGGAAGACTCAGTGTAGGGGTGCAGTGTTCAGGAATTCGTCTTTCTGAACCTGCTCAGGACACCCTCCCCCCCCTCAGACGGAACCTGAAAAGAGAGATATTAGAGGATAAGAAACAGGAGCAAACCAGAGCAAAAAATGGGACATCCATCCTGACGATGGATGCTGTGAAGGAGGGCAAGGGATTGGCAGGACTCGAAGGAAGGGGTGCAGTGATTACTATGGGGTAAAGCTCGTGGAGAGAAGAGGAAGGGGGGGAGCAGACTGGGGCCAAAGGGAGTCGAACTCCGGGGGCCAGCCTGATGCGAACCACATCCCCTGGTAGTAGCCCCTGAAACCAATGGAGAAAGCAGCATCAGTGTAGAGCTGAATGTCATCAGGAAGGGAGACGAAATCGTTATAAAAGAAAGAAATACCATTCCAGGAAGACAGGATATCATACCAGAGCTCCATCTCCATCCTACAGTGCTTGGTGATGGTGAGCCGATCGTGGAGGGATGACACGCTGGCAGCGGTGGACAGAAGGTGGGACATGAAAGACCGACCCTGGGGAGTGATGCAAACAGCGTAGTGAAGATGACCCAAGAGCGATAGGAGCTGCTGCTTCGAGCACATATTTGTGAGGAGGAAGTTAGAGAGGATCAGGGAGATCAGGTGGACCTTCTCGAGCAGCAGCGAATCCAGGAAGGATGACGAGTCAAGGGTGATGCCCAGGAACTCTAAAGAAGTAAGGGGGCCCACCGACTTCTCGTCGGAAAGAGGGACACCAATGTCCGAGCAAAGCCCCGAAAGGAGCGGGGGTGATGGCCAAGAAGTCGTCCAGGAGGTGAAAGACGTAAGGCAGATGATAAGTATTAAGTACCCAGCACAAAGCATCGGAAAGAGAATCAAAGATCCTGGGACCACTCCTGCAGCCAAAGGTGAGCCAGACCACGAAGTAGTAGGCCCCCTTCCAACAGATGCAGAAGAAGCGCCAGAAGTCCGGGGGAAGGGGGAGGATCTGAAAGGCGCTGGTGATGTCTGCCTTGGAGAGCCAGGCGCCCTGGCCTGCCAGGCGAATGAGGCTGATAGCATGGTCGACGATGGTGTACTGCATCGAGAAATCGGTGAAGGGGATAATGTTATTTTTGCTGGGCACGGACAAGCCATGAGGTGACAACAGGTGGGTAATTTAACACTTCTTACCAGAGTACTTGCGGGTGGCGACACCCAAGGGGCTGACCCGGAAGACCGGGAAAGGAGGGTTGAGTAGAGAATCGACTATGTCGGGCTCCTAGAGTGCGGACCGCAGGTTGGTGAAACAGGCTGAACAATCGGGGAGGACCTCTATACAGGGGTGGAACCCATGGGTGAACCCTTGGATCAAAATGTCCATGAAGAGAGAAAGGGTTTTACTTGAAGGAAGAGAAAAAGAAGGAATGGAGAGATAGGATGGATGGGCACCAGTGGAAGGCGCCATCTGTGAGGACAGGGTGGAGAAATAACTGAAGCAAAATCATTAAAAGAGGGAGCAGGCGCAGAGTGACATGGCGGCTGGCCCCCAGCAGTGGGCGCCCTGGGTGCTGGACCTGAGACGGCAGAGAGGGAAACTGCATCACCGGAAGACACGCCCAAAGAGGAAGCGGGAACAATGGCAGAACCGGAGCCACTGTCCAGTCGGACATGTCGGGGCAGCCTGAAGCAGCGACCAGAGCACGCCGAGCTCGAACGGAGGCTCCAGAACGAAGCACAGGAGCCCATCGCGGGCGGCAAGGGGATGGAGAAGGGAGGGCCCGGGCTGGGCCGGCCGGAGAAGCGGCGTGAGAGCGGCGTGAGAGCGGCGTGAGAGCGGCGTGAGAGCGGCGTGAGAGCGGCGTGAGATTGGACCGGAATCCTGCTGGCTCGAGGAGAGCTGGACCAGCGGGAAGCTTGGAGGACCATAAGCTGGGGAGATGCCTCGGCAGATGCTGGACCATCGCGGAGCAACTCCTCGTCTGACTCGGACAGATCGACGCAGACCGTCAGGATGTCCATGCTGAGAGAGACAATGAGTGCTGAAGGTAGAGATAAGCAAAAGGTACACAGAAGTCCAAAACGAATGAGACGCACGAGAAATGAGAGGCTGGCAGAGTTTATATGGATTGCTGAGTGATTAGAGACGTGAAAGAGGCCCGGGGCGCTGGGTGAGACAACTTAGAACTGATTATGCAGTACAAAGCGGGTTTGAGGCATGGTCCTGCTCCTAAACATATGTTAACCTGTTATCTCCATTTTGTCAGTTGCTTGTTGGCTGGGTTTCATGACTTGACAAAGGATGTCACCTCTGACTATTAATGCAGAAGATTGGCGATAGTCTCACTGCTACAAGTTAAAAAATGAGATACACTCTGCTGCGCTCCAAATCATCATGTCAGTTGATCCCTCACCTGCTTTGTAGAGGAGCAGAAAATAGCCCCTGTCCAGAAAAGCTGATCATGACAAAAAGGCCATCAGGAGGACACACATTTTCTCTTCAACTGTCAACCTAAATTATTGTCTTCTGATTTGGCATTTTACTATATTCAATCTTGTACTAAATTCTGTTGATTTAAAATATATGAACTGATCTGATCTGAAGTGAACTTGACTGAACCTGGCAACATTTTTGGTAATTTGCCATCAGACAAACTTTGTACGATGGAATATTAGGGCCATTGTAGACAAAATAAATATATTTTGGATACATTTTAGATTTAGGTTTTTCTTGAAAATAAATTAAATTAATCTCAAAACGTCTCAGTTTTTTTGGCTCAGAATTTGTTTTCTTTTATCTACATTGGCCCTAATACACCGTTGTAACTTTGTTCTGAATCGCTAAACAAATAAAATGGGTGTTTCGCATTGGGTACAAAATGGCCAAAACTGAGCAGCCAAGATCCATACAACCCTTTGCCCCCATTACTGAATGCAATTATGCACAGCTTCTTCAAAATGTCACAAAATGTATAATCTCCTGCATGTTACAGTCACACTGTAATTTCACTTTGACTTCATAGTCCAGGCCCTTCATGGTGAACGATGAGCCCCAACCCTTTGTTCCATGCCTTTGAGTTAGAATACCATAACACTGATTATAGTTGAAAAATCTGCAGAATGTTTGAGCAGAAAAATGTGTTTAAGTATAGGGAAGTATGTGGAATCAAAACTTTATGTAATGCAAAGTAAATAGAATGGTCTTTTGTACATAATGCCTATAAAACTGGTATAAGCATAATTTTCAAGTCTGCTTTCAAAAACTTCACGATGAATGAATAAAAGCAAGAAATATACTGATTAGTTGAGCTAGACTTAAAAGGTTTTTAATACATTCATACATTAGTAAATGTGTCTGTTCTGGTATAGTGGATCTACTGCAATGAGATTTCTTTTAAGAATGTATAACTCTGGTTATGCAGTTCAGACAAAAGCAGCAGTTTCAGTCTGAATTATCCACGACTATTTCCCTCTTCAATGGAACTACTCCTGCAGCCTTTTCCTAAGATGATTTTAAACCAGTTGCTCTCATCTGTATTAACAGCAAGCCTTGTATCAGTTTACATACTTGTATCCGCAACAATCTCAGCATTGTATTTTCTTTAACTGAAGCCAAGGTAAACAGAGAACTTTCCAGACATTGATCTGTTTACCAGCCACTGAGCATACAGATAAGTCAGCCATCATCAGTGGTTTCCTCATCCATAAATATCGTTTGGAGAGCTACCCCTCATGTTATCTGTGTCATTAGTTTGCACTCATGTTCGCAGGCATGACTAATGCAAACATTTTCAACCACACCGTGTCCAGTATTAAAATATACAGTGACAGCCCAAGCACTAACCATCTGTAACACAGTTGCTGAATCCTTGATGTATCTCACAGATGTGGTAATTCAACATCAGCAGCACACCTTTGGTCCCCAAGGCAATATTTTAAAAGTTTAATGATAGGGAAAAAAAATCAATCCAGTTTTGCAAACCCAAAAGGTAAAGCATTGTGAAGAAAACAGACAACAGACCCAAATTTGATGCAAAATAACCACCACAAGGGAGAGGTCAAAGCTTAGCTCTACCATACCCCAGACTGAGTTTTTGAGTCAGATACAAGATTTTGCATTTGCAAAAAAGATCTACCTAATAGGGGAAAGAATTGGGGGGAGGTTAGTATAATTGTGTTCATGCCTAAATTTGTGGGGGGGATATTTATTCTGTAAAGCACTTTCAACTGCATTATTTTGTATGAAAAGCGAATTATAAATAAAGTTTATTATTATTATTATTATTTTTAATGGTTTGGTAATACCCTCTCTCTCACACTACAAAGACTTCTCAGATTAATTAATCAATCTTACATTTATGGACTTGTAATAAAAGACACTATCCCAACACATGCACAGGACATCACATCACATCAAATCAAACTTTATTTATAAAGCGCTTTTCAAACCACAACAAAGCTTCTCAAAGTGCTTTACAGATTAAAAAGGACCCACATTCCCCCCCTTTCCCAAAACCCCAAAATAAAAAACATCACCACACCTATACCCCCTAGGAAGGAAGACTAAAATAAGTTAAAATATTAAAATTAAAACCATTATAAGATATGATCAAATCAAAATGCAAAGCAGATAAACAATAATTAATAAATAGCCAGCTAAAAGCTAAACTAAAAAGAATTCAATCAAATAAAACATGCAGAGCAATTAAACAGACTCTAATAAATAATAATCAGTTAAAAGCTAGGTTAAAAAGGAGAGTCTTGAGCCTGCTCTTAAAAACATGAACTTTCTCCGCGGCCCTGAGGTCCTCTGGCAGCCTGTTCCAGAGGTGAGGGCCATAATAATGGAAAGACGCCTCACCATGAGTGTGTGTCCTGACTTTGGGGGTGACAAGGAGACGGCTGCCAGAGGAGCGCAGAGACCGCGAAGTTTCATACGGTAAAAGCAATTTCGAAAGATAAGAAGGCCCAAGACCATTAAGACACTTAAAAATTATTAAAAGAACCCTAAAATCGATCCTAAAACATACGGGGAGCCAATGCAGTGATTCTAAGACAGGTGTAATGTGCTCCCGCCTCCTGGTCTTAGTCAGGACACGTGCTGCTGAATTTTGTAAAAGCTGTAAATCTGAGATATACTTTTTGGGAAGACCAGAAAGCAGGGCATTACAGTAATCAATCCCACTAGTGATAAAAGCATGCATCAGCATCTCAGTGTTGGCCAGAGAGCGAATGGGGCAGACTCTGGCGATGTTCTTTAAGTGATAAAAACCTATTTTTGTAATATTTCTTATGTGAGGAATAAAAGTCAGCTCGGAGTCAAAAATAACGCCCAGATTCTTCACTTGTGAAAAGGATAAAAAGACTGTGATTGTAATTTTGGTAAAAGTTTCTCTCTGAGCCTTACGACCGATGAATAAAACTTCAGTTTTGTCCTGGTTGAGTTGGAGAAAGTTTTCTGCCATCCAGGATTTAATGTCTAAAATGCAGTTAATAAGTGCATCCATTGGCTGTGTGTCATCAGGAGGCATGGAGATGTATAACTGTGTATCGTCAGCATAACTGTGAAAGTTAACTCCATGTCTTCTGATGACGCTGCCAAGAGGGAGCATATAAAGGTTAAAAAGCACTGGGCCTAAAATCGAACCCTGGGGGACACCACATGTGATCTTGTGGACCTTAGACATGTGGACATGTCCAGCAACTGCACTTTTTAGTATGGTGTAATGGGATTTGTGTGAGTTCAAACTCTGGTCAAGTTCAGATTAGACACACACAATTGTTGGCTGTGTTGAGTAAGTGTTTAAGTTAGAAAACAGTACTTTAAGGAAAAGTCTTTTTTCTTTCCCTCATAGAACAGAAAATACCCATTTTAGCTTTGTTGCCTATACATAGGCACTCTTTATATTTGAAGTGTTGAAGGTGAGTAGATACTTGCAAGAAAATGTAATTAAACATGTTTAGGAGTATTTTTAATTGAGATGAGGCCTCAAACACAAACATCCCAGCAGGTTGTATTTCACTATCCCTGAAACCTATAATCAATATTAGGAATGGTCAATAGTGATTACAAAGTGTCATCAAAACAAAAAGCTTCATATAAAAATCCAATGGACTGAAATAAAATGGAAAACTACCTCATCAGATGTCTCCTGAAGCAGAAATGTAATTAACACTAATACAAGTTGACATATTATGCTTGGGCTGGTTTTACCAAGCAAATGCTTGAATTTCTTTTAATGTCTTTGTGCACAAATACAGTGTACACAGATGTTGAGCACGTATTGCAATCAGGCTAACAATAGACACAAAACCATATTTTGTTTAGTGGCAGCTGATTAAGGATCTGAAAGATAAAATTACAGTCTCAAACCCTTAAAGCGGAAAAACAAGTATCTCATCTATTTAGACATAATGCATGCTATTGTCATTAATAGCATTTATCCACTGGTTTATTGTATCATGCTGATGATCCTGGTACACAAAGAATGAGCTAATATTCTTTCTCCTTGTTATTACATTATGGCACCACAGCTCCAAACTACACTGCTGTGCCCTAATGCGCTGTACTGAACTCATAACAATGCAGTCTTTACCTCCCACGTCAATTCATCACTTATGTTTAGGCAATAATGCCAGTGCTTTGACTGCAGATGCAGTAGTAGTGGGTTATTAGCCTACCTTTTGCATGCTTTTTCACTTATTGGCACATATTTTTTCATCCTATAAAAAAGAAAACAATCACTGATTGATGATAATCCTTTTGAATGAATTTTTTGCATCTATCTAGAGACATCAACATTGTGCCACAGCAAAAACACCAGCCATCTGTTATCCTATTGCTAAATGGCAGTTAATGAACAGTTGGTAAAGACTAGAAGTGGGGCCCATTTATTAACATCGGTCCCTGCAGTGAACATGTGCAAAGTCAGTGTAACATGTACCTACGGCCATTCTCTGTGTAATGGAGTCATAATCATTGCTGTTCTGCTCATAAATCTCAATCAGGGGATCTGGATAATACTGCCTTTCTATCTGATACAGTGTGCTTAAAGGTGCATGCATGATGCCATTATGAGTCATGAAAAGGGAGTTAAGCCTGATGAGATGACAGTAAAAAAACGATTATGATGATTTCAGCACATACCTATGTGAATCTAACAGTACCATATTTCAGGTGAAGATGACTAGCAACATGAGTGAGACTCTTTGTTGAATATGCAAAACTCACAGTCTGCTTCATTTAAGTAATAAAAACTGTTTAAAGCTGAATCACTGTACACTGTATTTATTTGCTGTGTTGTGTGAGTTTTGAAAGGTTTGCTGCTGTAATGATAAGCAGCACAAGGAGAGTGATTAAGATGATAGCATGGATGTGAGCAGAGTTAGATTTGACTACTTTCTCTCTACAAGTTTAGATGTATATCAGTCTCTAACTGACCCACCTCTGCTGCTGCTATTAAGCATAAATGTGCACCAACACTACAGAGAAACTAATTAATCGACTTGTAGTTTAGATTACATTATCAAATGTATGGCAATAACTTTCCAAAAAAACTGGTTTTGCATGCTTTAATTTGGAATGTCACCAAACCACAAGGTGCCACCTAACAAACAATCAACATTAGGTTAGGTGGGGGATGAGGAAGCATCAGTTTAGCAAAGGCATGTTCTTTGATAAACTAAGGTCTTACATTCTAAGTTCTATTCTTGTAACATATTATCTAGCATCAGTATTGATTACAATGAAATACAAATATCCAGTCTAGCAGTTCACAGGGCATCAACAATAATTTTGTTAACAGATGTTACTGCAGCCCTGTCCCTCACTGTGAGTGGAGACGTGGTTCAATAAATGAATCTTTTGTGCATTAAAAAGTTTAGATGTGGAAAATAAGACTTTTTTTCATATTTTAATTTAACCCTCTCTTCAACTAATAACAGTAGGACTGTAATATATATTTATACATAAAATATATTTATAAATATGTTTGTGTTATTTATATAAATCAAGCTGATGAGGGAAATTAAAAATAAGTCGAACAGAGACTGCAACTGGCTTATTAAGCCCTCATGAACTAATATTCAAAAACCATAAAAAAAATTTTTTTTATTTTTTTTTAAATTTACGTGTCCTGTTTGGCAGTTTGGAGCTCAGAATTGGTGTCTGAGTACCAAGTAGAAGCCCAACAGATTTACTTTAACAAGCGGAGCAGTACAGCTTTTGCTATAGTCCTCCACTTGATATATGTGTGAAAAATCTTTATTATGAATTGTTGGGGTTTTTATTTCCTGATGTTATGGACACGGAGACGGAAAATTAAGGAGAAGAAAGAAGGAAGATGAAGAAGAGAGGTAGGAAACAAAAAGTCAAGAGAGAGGGTGAGTTGAAAATACAAGAGAGGAAGGGGAACAAAGAAAACACAGGAAGACATTGAAGTCTGCCTCCATACCCACAGGACGGCAGAGAGAGGGGGAAAAACAAAACAAAACACAAAATAGGAACATCGACAAAACAAACCAAACATTGTGAACTAAGAATTACACAACCACATCACACAAAAATAGATATAAAAATACAACAACAATGTCATAGAAAAACTCATGGTACCAATTAATCAAGCTCAATTAATGATAACCTCAGCCCAAGAATACATCCCCAAACACCAGAGACTCCACGTCTATGTGTGTGTGTTAGCATGCTGGTGCATACAAGACCTCTCCACAAGAGCGCTCGACAGCTGGTGCGAGCAGGCATCAATACGTCCCCCAGGAATCGACGCAGACATGAAGGAGATCGGAGCAAAGACGTCCAAAGGACCCCCAGAGCCCCAGGCGGACCCGGGCGGGGCCGACCACATCCCCCAAGAGTGGAGCAAAGGAGAACCCCAGGGGAACATCCAGTGGCCACTATGCAGGGGCCCGGGGGGCAGCAGTGACGAGCCCACGGGCCCCGCCGGCAACCGGCCGCACCAGGGCGGGCCGGTCAACGGAGCGGGAGAGCCAGGGCCCAGGGGCACCCCACCCCCCAGCGGGGACCCGACAAGGGACCGGCCGACGAGGGGCCACCGGAACGGCAGGGGCCGCGGCCGGCCACCGGCCCCCACGCGCCGCCTCCACCCTAGGCCAATCCCCACCGCCAACATCCCAGCGTCCCACGATAGCCGCAGGGGACGGACAGCATCCCCAGGCCGGGCTCAGCCACCATCTGGACACCAAGTTTATAAAAAATATATTCAAGTATCTTAATGGTCTTGCTCCGTCTGTAATGTGTCAATTAGTACAAAAATACACTAATCAAGGAGTGAGCACCAGAGCTGGAGTCAGTGGGAACTGCAGAGTGAAGTTTTGTAAAACTGCTCTGGGTCAGTCTGCGTTCTCAGTAAAAGGGACACAGTTATGGAACTCTTTGCCAATGGAGCTAAAGTCCCAAATGGACCTGAGACTTTTCTCACAAAAGCTAAGCTATGGCTAAAAAACAAACAACAGTGTGAGCACTGAACAGTTTGGCTGGACTTGGGATGGGAAATGCCTAGATATGTCTTCTCTTATTTCTTTTTATTGTTGTATTGTTTGATGCCTTTAATTGATTTTTTATCTTTCTGCTCTGTTTTAAACCCTTTTGAAAAGCCTAACCAGGGACAGGGGCTGCAAATTAGCCTATGGCTAGATGCCTTATGTACATAACATCGGCCACTGAGCTGGCAATGTTTTCCTGTACTGTCCCTGTCAAATAAACAAAAAACAAAAACAAAAAAAGTTGTACCAGCTCCCGGGTCCTGATCCCGCGCAACGCAGGGCGCTGAGACCAGGCATCCAACGAGGGCCAGGGCCGGTCCAACCCGCCAATGAACCGGCCACGCACAGTGCGCACAGAACAGGTGATCAAATGAGCAGAGATGCCGGATCCGCATCCTGCCGAGCCACCGAGCAGGCACCACCCAACAATCCCAAACCTGGCACCTCTAAAAGAGGTGCCCCAACCAACCAAAGGAAGATATCGGCCCAGCGCATCGGCTGACCGACACACCGGCCCCCCCAGGCCCGGCCAGGCACGCACCAGGTCCGAACCGGATTGACCACCGATGCACCGGCAGGCAGGGGCCCCCGTCACCGGCGGGGAGTGACTGAGGGGAAATAGGCCCCCCATTAAGTGTAAGGCCTGAGGTGCACCAGGCGAGGGGGCAGACCAAGATCCAACCTGACAGGTAGAAAAGACATACAGACACAGTCATACGTTCCCTCCCTCTTAAACCCCTACATTCTCACTGACTCACCAAGACACCCAAAAAAATGACGCTGTACCCTCACTCACACACCCCATACACACTTTATGCTCCCAGGTCCAGGTACCGATGCCCCAGTAAAGCCACCAGCACCCGGACCCGGGAGATGGACCCTCTACCTTCTAGGACGGAGAAAAGCAGACCGCCAAGGGCCCCACAGTGGCAAAGCAGCCCGAAAGCCCAGGACCCCGACCAGACGTCCTGTTCCTCCTCCGGACCCCAACCCCTGATGGCCCGTAGCGAACAGGGGTGTGAAAAGACCCCTAGCCTCCATCCTCCCGCTCGAGTATGGTGTTGATGCGTGTTGTTATAATGTGCATTTAAAACAGAGGGGTGGGATGTGGGGAAGGCAGCAACACATCCCCCAACCCCTACCCCGAGCCCTCAGTGTCTATATGTGGTTTAACAGTTGGCACCGGCACCAGAGGTGAAGCTGATTGAACCGCTCCCCCTCTGGATGCCGAAAAGTGTGCCCACCCCAAAGTCCCTACATATGTGTCGCGTGAGAATGTTATAAGTGGGAGTGTCTAAGTTGTATATTAAAATTGGGACCCAGGACACCACGGCATAGCGAGGAAGGAAGCCCCTCCTCGCACCCCAGTGATGTGCCCATGCCCCAAGACCCTATATGAGTGGTAAAGTGATGGAGCGGGTGGACAGAGGTGTCCAGGGATGGGGAGGGAAGGACTGGGAGACAAAATGTCTTCCCAGGGAGCCAGCTCCCCCACTGACCCCAATAGGCACTGCTGTTCACCGGGATCCACCAGGGGAGGGAAGCCATGGCACGTTCGCCCCGGGGCCCACAGCCACAGCACCACATGGACCCCAAGGCAGTCCCCCCAGCCCCATCCCAGAAGGGGAACTAAACCCACCCTGACATTCGCTCTAGTCTCAAAACACAAAAGACACTAGACACCCAGGTTGAGTTTGCACACACACCCCCCTCCCGCACCCCCCTCCCCCCGTCCAAGTGCTCTCGTAGGGGGAGAGCACCTGTCGCTACACAGCAGCAGCCTCCCCACCAACAAAGGAGGCCCCCAACACCACCCGCATACCGGAAGCCCCCTTAGCCCGAACCACGGCGACGTACCCGCCCAGACCAGGAGCAAACCGATGAGCCAGGCGGCCGACCCACCAGGCCGACATCCACCAGCCTCAGTCCTTGTGGAGCGACCACTGTTGCTCAACGGCCCGGCGGGAGACCAAACCCAGCGTCCCACCCACCTGCCCTGCACGCCCACCACCCGGCCAGTCCACCCGCAAGTCCGACCGAACCCGGCCAAATGCCCAACCCCAGCGCCCCGCACAAAGACCAAGACCCAGGAGCCAAGTCCATTGCAAGAAAGGACCGATCCGGCCCAGAAACGCCACCCAGCCGCCGCGACCAGCAGCCAGGCACCCCAACCAGCAAACAAGGCGAGACGCCATACAGGGACTGGCGATGACAATCGGCCCAGAGAGAGGCGGCTGTCGGCCGGCCCCGACCCTCACAGCCAACAGAGACCCCACGCCGGCTGACCCCCAGCAAGGACCACAACTAGGGGGCGCGGCGCCCCCGAGCCCTGAATCCCCAGGACCACCCCAGACCCTACCCAGGCGCAGCACGACCACCAGGCCAGTAACCCATGTCCGCCAGTGCAACCCCCCCAAGGGACCATATGCAGCCATCAGGAGTTACCACCCATAGCCCAACCCCAGGCCGGCCACGACGTCCAGCGCCCCATCCGCCCAGTGATCCCACCCCCCGGGGTCCCTCCCAGACGCCTCCAACCCCAAAATCCCCACATCAGCAACAGTGTCCCGAACGACAAAACCAAGTGCCCCCCACCCCCACTAGGTGATGGAGCCGATCAAAGGAGAAAAGAGAGATTGATCAGATATGGAGCCAGAGGCCGTCTCAAGACCAATATGGTCCAACAAGAGATTTCTATACTGATTAATATCAAGAGCTTTTTTATTTTTCCAGTTCAGGAGGATAGTTTTCTTAGCGATGCATAAGGCAATGTAAACCATTAGAACTGACTTTGTGTCCATGGTGACATCATTTAAATTTCCTAACAGGCAAATTGAGGGAGATGGTGGGATGTTACATTTCAGACACTTTGATAAGTCCTCACATATCTGGCACCAAAATTTCTTAACAGGTGGACAGAACCAAAGCGGATGAAGATAAGTATCTGGTATATTGCTTGTGCATTGTAAGCAGGTATTAGACGATGTAAAACCCATCCTACACATTCGTTGACCTGTATAGTGTACTCTATGAAGGATTTTGTATTGTATTAATTGCAAATGAGGATTTTTTGTTATTTTAAAGGTTCTTAAACATATCTGAGACCAGACGTTTTGGTCAAAGCTGGCTGATAAATCCACCTCCCATTTTGAAATAGGGATGGCTATTGATTCATCTAATGTAGATAAAGTTTTGTATATTTTAGACAGCAATTTTGGGGGGTTGAGATTAAGAAAATCAAAAACTCTTGCTGGAATTTGTAATTCAGCTGTATTGAGCCTAAATTTACCTTCAATAATAGGTTTAATTTGTTGATATTCTAAGAATTTGTTTTTATCAATTCCATATTGTGTAATTAATGTATTAAATGGGATAAAGCCTGTTCCTTCAAATATATGTTCCAGGTATTCAATTCCATTGCACCTCCAGACTGGGAAACTTATCATACATTTTTTTTTGCAAGATGTCGGGGTTATTCCAGATGGGTGTGCATCTGCATGGGATTATTGTGGACTCTGTGATTTTTAGAAACTCCCACCATGCTGTCAGAGAGGAGCTGATATTTATGCTTTTAAAGCATTCATATTGTTTTATATTTGAGCTAATAAATGGTAGGTCTGAAAGTTTTATCTTATTACATAGTGTCCGTTCTACGTCTATCCAGGACTCGTCTAGGTAGCTATTTTTTAACCATCTTGAGATGTATTGGAGCCTGTTGGCTAAGAAATAATGATGGAAGTTTGGTAGATCTAGACCTCCTTTTTCTTTGGTCTTCTGCAGTGTTTTTAAGCTGATACGTGGGGGTTTATCTTTCCAAAGAAATTTAGAGATAGAGGAGTCCAGAGATCTAAACAAGTCTAGTGATGGTTTACTTGGAATCATTGAGAATAAGTAGTTGATTCTGGGCAAAACCATCGTTTTTATTGAAGCAACCCTTCCCATAAGTGATATGGGTAGGGATTTCCATCTAGCAAGATCATCTTCCACTTTTTTTAAAAGTGGGATGTACTTTAGCGTTATTAAATGTGCCAATCTTGGTGAGACATTGATACCTAAATAGGTAATATTCCCTGACTGCAGTTGTGTATTAGTTGGATTCTGAACAGAACAATTGATTGGAAGAACTATAGATTTTAACCAATTTATAGAATAATCTGAAACATTTGAGTAAGAGTTTATCAACCCGATTACCTGAGAGAAAGAGGTTTGTGAATGCTGGAGAAAAAGTAATACATCATCTGCATAAAAACAGATTTTATGTTCTATGTTATTGCATTTTATGCCTTTAATATTGTGAGTTTGCCTGATTGCTGCAGCTAGTGGTTCAATAAAAATAGCGAACAGGGAGGGAGAGAGAGGACATCCCTGCCTGGTACCTCTCTGAAGATAAAACCTAGATGATGTTTGGTTATTTGTCCTGATACATGCTGTTGGTGAACTGTATAATATTTTCAAACAGTTTATAAAAGAATTTCCAAAGCCAAATTTATGTAAGGTTACAAATAAGAATTTCCAGTTAACTCTATCAAATGCTTTTTCTGCATCTAAAGATAATATATTAGTTTTAATGTTTTTACAGTAAGAAAAATCTATTAAATCTATTAATCTACGTGAATTTGTGGATGAATGTCTCCCTTTAATAAAACCAGTTTGATCAGGATGTATTATAAGAGGGGTTACTTTCGCTATTTTTGCGAGGGCTTTGCAGATTATTTTAAGATCAACATTAATAAGGGATATGGGACGATAGCTGGTAGGAAACAAAGGGTCTTTACCTGATTTTAGTAGAAGACTAATGTAGGCAGAATTCATATTTGGTGGGAGTCGGCCATTTTCCTTGGTTTCCTGCAGCATTCTGTGGAATGTTGGTGCCAGAATATTCCAGAATTCTTTTTAGAACTCTGCTGGAAATCCATCTGGGCCTGGAGCCTTTTTATTGGGCATGCCTTGGACGGCCTCCTGGAGTTCAGCCGCTGTTAGTGGTGAATCCAGGGCCATCGCTTGACTTTCAGATAATTTAGGTAGTGTTATGTCATCAAAAAATTGTTCAATTTCATGATCCGATGGATATATCTCTGGTGAGTATAAAGCCTTGTAAAATTCTTTAAATCTGTTGTTTATTCTTCCAGGATCATATACTGTATTCCCGGTCTGATCTTTCATAGCAGATATAGTTGCTTTTTCTTTATTAATTTTGAGCTGGTTAGCCAAAAATCTACCTGATTTATTACCTTGTTCAAAGTTTTCTATTCTTAGTCTTTGAATTAAAACCTGGGTCTGTTTATTAATAATTTGATTTAATTCTAGCTTTGCTTTACGGATTTTGCCTAGTCTCTCCTCATCTAGAGAAGCTTCTAATGAATTAATAGTTTCTTCTAATTCCTGAATACGTTTTTTTTTCTTTTTCTTTTTCTTTTTATTTGATGAGAATGAGATTATTTTACCTCTAATCACAGCTTTTCCTGCCTCCCAAAGAATGGATGGCGACGTACCAGGGAGGTCGTTATATTCCAAATATGAGGCCCACTCTTTTTCGAAATATTTAATAAATTCTTTACCCTTAAGTAAGGATATATTAAATCTCCAATTTTTGCTTTGAGGTGTTTCTGTTTTATTTACTAAAGTTAGAGAAACAGGAGCATGATCGCTAACAGCAATAGGGTGTATCTCAGTGTCTGAAATGTCAGTCAACAGTGAGCTGCTGACTAACAAATAATCCAGTCGAGAATACGAATGGTGGACATTTGAGAAGAAAGTATATTTTTTGTCTTGGGGTGAAGAGATCGCCATGCATCACAAAGTCCATAATCGCTCATGTACTGTTTGACTATATCTATAGATTTCCAGCTGCGCTGAGTCCCTGCTGTGCTGAGCCTGTCTATTTCTTCATTTAAACCAAAGTTGAGGTCGCCCCCGAGAAGAAGTGAGCAATCCATGTGTTCAAGGAAGTATAATTTATATGTTCCAGACCATTCTTATGAGCTAAAGAACTTACCAAAAACTTCCTAAAACTTACCAAGTACAGTTATGAAAATTTTGGGGTTCTTTCAGCAAGTGTTACATTACGAGGTGACTTGTGATAAGGGATTTTACTGACACTTTCCAATTACTTCCCAAAAGCTTACCATTTTCGTTTTCATACTGTCATCTGGTAAGTTCAAAGAAAGTTCCAGAAAATAAATTTTATGTTTCAGGAAATACCTCATACATAGGCTCTTGAAAAGTTCCAGGAAGAATTTGACTTCATTGATATTGATTGTTTCTTTGTTTAATTGTTTAGTCTTTCTGCGTCTTTTGTTTTGCTATCTTAAATTTCTCTCTTTTTAGGCTGTATTCACACCAGGAAGGTCTGTTAGTTCACTTACTTTTGTTCGGACCAAATGTTTTTTTGTGTGTGTTTTTTTCCCTGCGGCTCCTATTCACACTGCAAGTGAATGCAACAGGACCAGAGTTTCTCAACAAAAAGACACATGTGCTAAGGTCTTTCAGCCATTGGGCAGCTAAAGTATAAGTGGGGTAAAACCAGGAAGCAATATGAAAATTTCTCAACATAAACAATGGAGATTGCTGTTCTTATCATCTTTTTGGCGTTTTGGTTAATACACAAGGGTCGCGCTAACTGAATATTTTCCATATTTGACCGATTTTTTAAATGTGATTGAAAAAACTGAAGGGTGTCTGTCATTTTGTTGGATTAGTATTCAAACCCCTGGCCACTTGGTGGAAATGTACAGACATTTTCAACTTTACACACAGAATAAAGGTAACTAAATCAAACAAATAAATATTCTCATGAGAGCCTCTGAACATCATCTCAGACATGGACATCGTTCTCAGTAAATCTCACTATCCGCAAGCTGACAGCACATTGAAGAGTTACTGGGGGTTTGGAGCGTATCTGTTACTGCACAGGTGGCACAACGCTGGACACAGACTGGCTGTGACAGATCACTGCAATTTAACTACTGATGCAAAAAGAGCGCATACAGGGGAATTTCCTCCCACTGAAGCAAACAGAAAAGCCCATTGTACAGAAAGTTTTGCCGTATTTTGTGTACTTCAATTGGATAAATCTTCCCTGATTTTAAAATAATGGCTGAAGTGGAGCGTTTAATAGACTGCGCCGCATCTGCAGCTCTGCTTATACCGAACATAGTAATGATATGGCACAAAGATTTAGGGAAAGGCAATATCATGAAAATTGGATTCATCCTTAGGTTTAACACTACAAGCCAAGAGGAATGCCTCATTAGGAGAAGAACTGAGCATAAGAAGGGAGGCCCTCTATGCGTTATACAGTACTCTCCTTTGGCAAAAACTCTTCAGGGCATAGTACAACAGCACTGGGATATTCTTAAGTCTGACCCTAGTCTAAAATCAGTCTTCAATGAACCCCCATATGTTGTATATAAATGTGCCAGAAACATTCGGGACCACATTATTAGAGCTGATGTTCCACCAACTCAATCACAACCTTCCCATTTCGTTGCAACCATCCCGGCAGGGAATTATAAATGTGGCAACTGTGCACAATGCAACTTTACCTTTAAATGCAACTTTTTTACACATCCCCATTCTTGTAAGAAAATCAATATTAAGGGAATTATTTCATGTACAACCAAAAATGTAATCTATATGATAAAGTGCCCTTGTGGCTTGGCATACATTGGTAAAACCACACGATGCCTTAAAACCAGAATATCAGAGCATAGAAGCAGCATTCGCACCAATGATCAACAGAGTCCTGTAGCTGTGCATTTTAACACCTTAAAGCACAAGCCCTCAACTCTGAAATACTTTGGTATTGAGCATGTAAAAGCCCCTAGGAGAGGGGGTGATCTCAATAGTATTCTTCAAAGAAGAGAGGCATACTATATTTTTACCCTTAACACATTGTCTCACAGGGGTCTAAATCTAGACTTTGACCTACAACTTTTTCTGTAGTTTTGCTTGATCTATTTCCAAATGTCATTTCTATGTCATGTATCTGTTTATTTGTTCTTTTTGGGGTAGAAGTATGTGTGTGTCAATTGGTTTGGAGGTGTGTCATGGGAATAGGGCAACAGGTTGACTCAGTCTGCCAATTGGTCTGATTAGGTCTTGATTGAACCAGCTGGGCAGATGAGCCTGTCTGTGCTTTTTTATCTGTTGCTTTCCTGCATCTTTTTAAGCTTGAGAAAGGCCCAGAAGGGTCGAAACGTTGCTATCTAATAAAGTTTAGTCTTTTTTGTTAGCAGTGTGCAGGCCTCCTTCTTTTTTTTTCACCTGAAGTGGAGCTTCAGCCTCCATTATGCAAAGGTGGAGCAGTTCAACTCCTTGCGGAGCATTCAGGCCAAAACAGGTGAAATGTTTAGAATTCATCAAGCTTATTAATCTTGATGTGTGATGGCACGATGTGGATTCTCTGATTTAATATATTTTATATTTTTGCTGTGGCACAATGTTGATTATATTTTATAATAAAATGAAAATGAACTACTAAATATGTTATAATTTAAAAAATTGATGGATAAAAATTTATTATGACAGGATTTTTTTTACCCCGTTAGTCAATCAACTAAAAAACTAAAGATTGTAGCGCAACCTCTGATACAGCTACAGATCTTAACAAAAATGTTTGAGCATCAAAACCATTTGATGCAACATGAGATGTACTATAGAATGCAGATAGATGGATTGTGTAGAATCAACATAACATTATAAATATAAATAGGATATGAATAGACTGAATTGATGTCACATGGGGGACATTCACATGTTATGGCTGCACACGCATAAAAAAAACAAAAAAAAACAATTATTACTTCTCATTATGCGCCAAGGACAGATGCCCACAGACAAAAAAGGTAGTTTTTTTTGTTAAATGGGTGAGATAAAGTTTGGTCGCTTTCAAACCTGATTTGCTCCGCACCAGGGTTCGATTGGAACCATTCCCAGAGGCGTAGCTTGCCATTAGGCAAGGCAGGCAGCTGCCTGGGGCCCCCAAGCCACCAGGGCCCGTCCCCCGAGGGCCAACAAATTTGACATAACGAGCCCAGAGAAATGACAAGTTGCAGTTACTATTGGCTGTTGCAAATTTCCTGACTGGGCCCCTCAGCTGAGCCAAACTAAACTCGCCCCTCCCGCACCTGCCTTCTCTCAGTGAGTGAGGCGATGGCTCGTTCAGGCCGCATGCTACTCATTTAGGAAAACAAAACAGATGATGAGGGCGATTCCACCGAGAATATTTCGGTCTAAAAGACGTCTAATAAACTCTAGGCTAAAATCGGTCTACCACTGGTCTAAAAATGAAAGTTTTTCAGCCGTCTAGGTTTAGACTAGCCGTCTAATAGACGTCTAAAAGACGACTAACTTTATATGCCGCGTCTAATATAAGACATTTAAATTACCGTTAATGAGCATCTATTTATAGACGTCTAAAGTTATACGTTTGCCAGACACTTATTTTTATACCAAATTTATACACCATTAGAGAATCTAGACGTCGTATAGACGTCTATTAAATCTATTATAACCTAATGATATTCTAAGAAATCCAGCTATTAAAATCTATTAAATTAATCACAACAAACCTATTAAAATTTAATTTGTTAAATTGAATGTTAAATTAGGTTCTCTAAATAAAAAAAAACGGGGGGGGGAAACAAATTTAACCTGTGATCCTTTCCTTTATGTCGTGCCAGGATGTTATGACAATGATCTTTTAAAAAGGTTTCAGTAACACTATGTTTATTTTACCACTGGATATAAATACATCTCTTGATGTTAACATTTACCAAACTATCCTACTTTAATGTAAATCAATACATTTTTCAAACATTATCCAACCATCATAAACATATGAATGTGAGAGAAAGTATAGACCACTAGCTGTCAAAATGCAAATGAGACCACGCCACTTCCGGTCACGCCCCTTCCAGTCACGCCCCTTCCGGGCACGCCCCTTCCGATCACACCCACTTCCGGGTATGCCCACTTCCGGATACGCCCACTTCCGGGTACGCCCCTTTCGGTTACGCCCCTTCCGGTTGCGCCCACTTTTGCGGGCACCCTGGCTGCCGGGACAAGCTCCGCCCTGTCACAATAAGCTCCGCCCCCTGATGGCCCCGCCCACCTGTCAAAACGGGATACGCCCCCTGGTGGGCACGCCCACCGGTCAAGATAGGACACACCCACCTGTCAAACTGGGGCACGCCCCCTGGTGGCCACGCCCACCTGTCAAAATAGGACACGCCCACCTGTCGAAATAGGGTACGCCCCCTGATGGTCACGCCCACCTGTCAAAATATGGCACTAAATGGCTCCCTCTAGTGGTTCTGCAATTAAACTAAATGCAAAAAATGAAAATACCTCCCCCTAGTGGCCCAATAAATACTATTACACCAAAACTAATAAATGCCTCCCTCTAGTGGTTCAAAATTAATATAACAGCCTATTGTATAATTGGCCCCCTCTAGTGGATCAAAGTAACATTACATGCAAATCTAAAAATACCTCCCCCTAGTGGCTCTAAAATTAAATGACATGCAAATATGAAAATACCTCCCCCTAGTGGCCCAATAAATAGTATTACACCCAAATGTGAAAATACCTCCCTCTAGTGGTTCAAAATTAATATAACAGCCTATTGTATAATTGGCCCCCTCTAGTGGATCAAAGTAACATTACACCCAAATGTGAAAATACCTCCCCCTAGTGGCCCAATAAATAGTATTACACCCAAATGTGAAAATACCTCCCTCTAGTGGTTCAAAATTAATATAACAGCCTATTGTATAATTGGCCCCCTCTAGTGGATCAAAGTAACATTACACCCAAATGTGAAAATACCTCCCCCTAGTGGCTCAAAAATTAAATTACAGCCTATAGTATATATAGCGCCCCCAATGGTTTGAATCTAACTCCTCAGTGTCATCAGAACATGTCCGAACAAGTCCCTTTAATATTATACGGTCTGGGCTCTGTCTCAACATGACTCCTTGAGCATTCCATTTTATTTTAAACAGTTAAAAGGTGCTTTTTAGCTTCCTGACTTTAATTTAAAACCACATTAGCTCCAACACTCTAGAGACACCATAACATCTGATTCTAACAATTCAACCATGATAAATTAAACTTGTAAGAGCACTAAAAAGAGAATTTATTCACCCACAGCTATGTTGAAGCAGATGCTCATCCTTTTGTTGATTTTAAAAATGCACCATTACACAGTCTTTAAAAACAGATAAGGATTTTAAAAAACATCACTTTAAACCTGGGTGCTTTAAGCTGGAAATAAGAAATCTATCAAACTACTAAAGTTACTGATAAAAAACAGTCCACCAATCAGCGTTTGACACGCCCCTGCTCTGCTTTGTATTCGCTGTATTTATCACGCCCCTGACTTCACCTACGTCCGCAAGTCAGGTAAACCGGTTTGGGCGGTGCTCACCGGGCGGCATTTACCTGTATAAAAGGCTGTCGGAAAACGGTTAATCTCTACAGCATGCTGGAAGGACCTCATTCAACAATCCGACCTTAAGGACACGGAGCGCGGTGCTGCGACGAACAAAGAAAACAGCGGTTTCACGAAGACTGTATCACCGGCTTCATTCGAGGGGAATCCCAGAAGCCCGCGTCATTGTCAGACCGCGTCAGAGCTGAGTCCAAGCATATAGCCTCTTCTGCCTCAACTCCAACCATGGACCTAAAAAGAGTTGAATTTAAAAATGAAGAACTTGATGAGGAAACGTCTGTTCTTTTATCTGAATTGTCAAATGGGATTCCATCCGTGACGACACGCTCAATGTGCGATAAATCAACCTCTACAACTCTGGACAAAAATCCGACATTGGCTTTTACAGAAGACTTTCCTCTTTTAAGCGAGACTCCGATTTCCTTCCTGGATCAAGAGAATCAAATGGAGGAAATTGAGAACTGGATACCTACCGCAGTCAACAGTGCTATTAAAACTGCTCTAAGCCATTTTATGGGTTATGCCTGCATATCTTTACTGCGGAAACAATGTAACTCTTGCAAAATGGGAGGCAGTCAGCAGGAGCACCAGTGTTTAGGTGTAGATGCTATAAAGCAAAATATGTTTTATTCCCAGCAAAATTTGTTACAAACAGGTCCTACCCTCTTTTAGTAGCTTACCCTGGTTGCTTTAAGCTGGAAATAAGAAATCTATCAAACTACTAAAGTTGTAGATAAAAAACAGTCCACCAATCGGCGCTCGACTTGCCCCTGCTCTGCTTTGTATTCGTTGTATTTATCACGCCCCTCATGCCGAACATGTCCAGACAAGTCTACAGGCCCCGCCCCGTACGCTAGGTTCCTTTAATTTAAAACCACATTAGCTCCAACACTCTAGAGACACCATAACATCTGATTCTAACAATTCAACCATGATAAATTAAACTTGTAAGAGCACTAAAAAGAGAATTTATTCACCCACAGCTATGTTGAAGCAGATGCTCATCCTTTTGTTGATTTTAAAAATGCACCATTACACAGTCTTTAAAAACAGATAAGGATTTTAAAAAACATCACTTTAAACCTGGGTGCTTTAAGCTGGAAATAAGAAATCTATCAAACTACTAAAGTTACTGATAAAAAACAGTCCACCAATCAGCGTTTGACACGCCCCTGCTCTGCTTTGTATTCGCTGTATTTATCACGCCCCTGACTTCACCTACGTCCGCAAGTCGGGTAAACCGGTTTGGGCGGTGCTCACCGGGCGGCATTTACCTGTATAAAAGGCTGTCGGAAAACGGTTAATCTCTACAGCATGCTGGAAGGACCTCATTCAACAATCCGACCTTAAGGACACGGAGCGCGGTGCTGCGACGAACAAAGAAAACAGCAGTTTCACGAAGACTGTATCACCGGCTTCATTCGAGGGGAATCCCAGAAGCCCGCGTCATTGTCAGACCGCGTCAGAGCTGAGTCCAGGCGGGATTCCCGAGCTTCCCCTGCTAAGAGCTGGAGTTACGGGTTCAGCGAGGAAATCAACTTCACAGCGACTACAGGAAATCTTCACATCGGCGACCTGTATTATCGGTTTGGAGCGAGGTGAGTAAATGTTTTTTTAGCTCGCAATTGTGCGGTCGTCTACGGATGTTTGATAGCACCAAGATGGATTCGCTGCTGGCTTATCGATAGATTCACCATAGCATACATACTCTGTTACAGCTAGAAGTATCGCTCAACTGCAGTTACTGCTCTGACTCTGGTTTCGGGCTGGAGCGGGAAAAAGGCACTGGGGTTGTTACAAAGCGAAACTCCGCTCTGAGGTGAGTTTACTGTTTTTAAAATTATGTTGACTGTTTAGACACTGGTATTACCGTATTTTTATTTATTTTATTATATTCCTGACTTTTACCTGCGCTTTATCATAGATCGTGATCGAAGCGCGGAGCTGTTTGCAATTGGACCTCAGCGGATCTGCCCAACGCCAGCCTTGCTACTTCAATTAACAGTGAGACTGTCTGGAGCTTTCTCCAACTTGTGTATTGTCTGACTCTGGTTTCAGGCTGGAGCGGGAAAAAGGCACTTGGGTTGTTACAAAGCGAAACTCCGCTCTGAGGTGAGTTTACTGTTTTTAAAATTATGTTGACTGTTTAGACACTGGTATTACCGTATTTTTATTTATTTTATTATATTCCTGACTTTTACCTGCGCTTTATCATAGATCGTGATCGAAGCGCGGAGCTGTTTGCAATTGGACCTCAGCGGATCTGCCCAACGCCAGCCTTGCTACTTCAATTAACAGTGAGACTGTCTGGAGCTTTCTCCAACTTGTGTATTGTCTGACTCTGAATGTTTTTTCATGTCCTTTTTTTTTCTGATCGTGTGTTTAAATAGCAACATCAACCAGTCACTATGAATGTCTCACAGGAGCTAAATAGTCCTCAACCGTCTAGTCAGGAAGATAAAGAATTTCAGATCAATGTACGTGACGAATTCAATAACATAGAGATCCGACACAACTTTGCCCGGCCTGAGGGTGATCATCCGTGTCCGTATGAATTTCATAATCACATAATGAATATGCTCAGGGGTTTATCAGACCGGGTGACACCGCTGGTTAACACTAACGATATTGTGCAGATAGAGGTTAATGGACCCGGCGTGTCTCGCAGCGTGACTTTCTCTGTCGATGAAGGGGGGAGTAACGTCATGCACCAGTTCGAAACGTTTTTAGATGATCTGATGCAATCCAATGCTGAAATAGCCTCAACAGAGCGTTTGGAGTTTGTAATTCAAACAGTGCGTGATCTTAGCGGGGGAGCTAGACGAAAAGCTGAAATGTCTCTCGATTGCGAGCTTATACACAAGAAGAGACGCCACCTATACATTGTGAACAATGATCGAGCTGATAAACTGTGTTTTGCTATTAGCTTAGCCTGTGTTGCAGACCCTAGCCTCGGCTCCGATGCGGCTATACAGCTCGGTAGAGAGTTGCAACAGCGTGCAGGCCTTTCAGAACACACCCCCGTCAGATCAGGCGATATCCACAAATTTGAGAAGTTGTTGAACAGAAAAATAGTTGTTTTCATCAGAAGTGAGGGAGAGAGAGCTCTAGGGAAGATTCAGACCGACTTTGAGGACCGAAGCAGGACTGTTTTTCTATTGCACTTCCGAGACCATTACTACGGGATCAAAAACTTGAAGGGTTTTATAGGGGCTCGGGATATTTGTCACTACTGTTTCGATCCTATAGGGCATAAATACAATCATGTATGCAAAGGTTCGTGCGCTGTCTGCAATGATGCAGCGTGTGCTCAGGGGGTTACAAATCCGATTCTTTGTCATGACTGTAACAGATATTGCAAGAACCAGACGTGTTACGATAGACATAAAGTACCTGAGCTAAAACCCAGGGCGCGTGTGATGGTCAGTCATTGTGATCAGGTGAAGAAATGTCCCAACTGTGGGTTAAACTATAACCAGAGTCTCACAACAGGCAAGAAGCATGTGTGTCAAGGGAAGAAGTGTAGGATTTGTGGGGGTAAGCTTGACAAGGACCAGCCAGCATCGGACCATAAATGTTATATCCAAACATGCTCTGTCGATAGCGAAATAGTGAAAAGTGACAAGGTGATTTTTTACAATATTGAAACTTTCCCTGGTGCGCAGGGTGAGCATGTTCCATTTCTGATCTGTTCAAAGTCCACATCTGGCGAGGAGTGGTCAGCCTACGGTAGTGATTGTATTCGGGAGTTTATTCGTGAAATCAGGAGGCCGGGCCGTCGGAATTACACATGTGTAGCCCATAATGCTAGAGCTTTTGATTCCTACCTTGTTCTGAATGCAATGACGGAGATGGGTTTAAATCCTGACATCATTATGCAAGGGTGTAAAATTCTGAGCATCACTGATCCTGATTACGTTTTGAGGTTCATTGACAGCCTATCTTTCCTTGCCATGAAGCTTAGTAAAATGCCTGAAGCCCTCGGTTTTCCTGACCATAGCAAGGGCTATTTCCCACACCGTTTCTCATCCTCTGATAATCTGAGCTATGTAGGTTCTTACCCGCTGCCATCATTTTACGGTGTTGAGCGAATGAATCGTGCTGAGCAGGAGGAATTCTATACATGGTACGCTGAGGTTAGCAAGGGCGTGTTTGACTTTAAAAAGGAGGCTCTCTTTTACTGTAAGAATGATGTGGAGATACTCCTACAAGGATGTACAAGGTTTCGTCAGGAGTTTTTTAACGACAGTCAGATTGACCCTTTTAACAGGATCACCATTGCAAGTGCTTGTATGAAAGTGTTTCAAAGCAAACATTTGAAGGCAGACACTCTCGCTGTGCCTTCACCTACAGACTACAGCGAACAGTTTAAAAAGTTTTCCACAGCTTCCGTTGAATGGTTGGAATATGTTTCACATACAAGGAGGGTTGGAATACAGCATGCTCTAAGAGGTGGTGAGAAAAAGATTGGATCATACTTTTTAGACGGTTACCTGGAGGTAGGGGAGCGTAAAATAGGGTTTGAGTTCCATGGGTGTGAGCATCATAGCTGCAGCACCTGTCGCTATCCAACAGCTGAGAGTCCATTGACCGGTGTGCCTTATGGGCAGCTCTACGCTGCCACCATGGAGAGGGAGCATGTGCTGAGGACTGTGTACGGTATAGAGCTCGAGGTGATGTGGGAACATGTGTGGGAAGAAATGAAGAAGAGTAACGCTGATGTGAAGCAGTTCATGATGACCTACCAGGCTCCTGCACCACTTACCCCCCGTGAAGCGCTTTTTGGAGCGCGTACATGTGCAGTCAGGTTGAGGTACTCTGCAGCCCCCGGTGAGCAGGTTCTTTACCAGGACGTGTGTAGTCTTTACCCATTTGTTCAGAAGACGAAAAGCTTTCCTGTAGGGCACCCGATCATAATCAGGGAAAACTTTGATGATCCTAGAAATTATTATGGATTTATCAAAGCAGTCATTTCACCACCTCGTGGTCTTTATTTCCCCATTCTACCATTCAGAACAGATCATAGAAAGCTTGTATTCACCCTCTGTCGCACATGTGCATTGGAGAACAATCAGACACATAGTTGCACCCACACTGACACTGAGAGAGCCTTAACAGGTGTATGGGTGTCTGAAGAGGTTAAAGAAGCCCTTTCACACGGCTACAGAATCGATCAGATCGTTGAGGTGTGGCACTTTGAGCAGCATAGTGATCAGATCTTTGCAAAGTATGTCAACTCCTTTTTGAAGACCAAGCAGGAAGCTTCAGGTTATCCTGAGGGTGTAGAGAGCGAGGAGGACAAACAGAAATACATCCAGGATTTCATGATGAATCAGGGTGTAGAGTTAGACCCTGAAAAAATTAAAGTAAACCCGGCAAAACGTCAAGTAGCCAAACTGTGTTTGAATTCGCTTTGGGGGAAGTTTGCTCAAAAAAATGACCAAACCCAAACCTCAATCATTAAACACCCTGACAAGTTTTTTGAGTTCCTGTTTTCAGGGAAGTTCGTCGTGACATACTTCAGCTTTCTGAACCCCAAGATGGTCATGATTCAATGGAAGTACAACAAAAACTGTGTAAAGCCCCCTAACAAAACCACCAATGTGTTCGTTGCCGCATTTACAACAGCTTACGCACGACTAGAGTTATTCAGATACCTACACCAACTCCAAGAACGGGTACTCTACCTTGACACAGACAGTGTGATCTATGTTGTGCGTGAAGGCGAGAGCTCTCTGCCGACAGGTAGCTATTTGGGTGACTTGACAAACGAGCTCCCACCAGGGGACACCATTCAGGAGTTTGTTGCAGCAGGGCCAAAGAGTTACTCGTATCAGACAAAGCACAAGGGGAAGGTTGTGATGAGGGCAAAGGGGATATCGCGAACCATAGAATGCTGTGAAAGGGTGAATTTTGATACAATGACAGGACTTGTTGACGGTTACCTGGGTGGTGAGAGAGGCGAGGTACTCAAAGCACCGCAGCATTTCATCAAACGTGATAAAAACGGGTTCCATCTGAGGAATCACTCATTTACCAAAACTTTCAGGGTGGTCTATGACAAGCGGAGGTTGTTCCCAGACGGAACGACGCTACCATTTGGTTTTTGAGGGGGAAAATGCAGCATCAGGGTGAACTGGAAGCGATTAACTTTGATCCAAGATTTAAAACTCCTTTTTCAAGTCTTGTGGTAGGCCCGAGTAGCTGTGGGAAGTCTTTTTTTGTAAAAAATGTTTTGATTAATTGTCTACATGTGATGGATTCTGTACCTGAAAATATTGTTTGGATCTACACTTCATTCCAACCATTGTATACGGAATTGATGAAGATTAATAAATCAATTAAATTCATCGAAGGATTGCCTCATTCCTTTGAAGATGATGTTTTATTCCCCCCAGATCAATCGCATCTATTGATTCTCGATGATGTACTCTTTCAAGCAGCTGAGCATCCAGAGGTTGTGAAAATATTTACACAATATCGACACCATAGAAACATGAGCGTTATGATGTTGACTCAGACATTCTGAGTCAACATCGAGTATGTTTCTCAAGGGGAAACATACTCGAACTATCAGTCTTAATTGTAATTATATGGTCTTGTTTAAAAACCCACGTGACAGATTGCAGGTAGCAAATTTAGCACGTCAAATTTTCCCTGGACAGAAACCCTTTTTCATGGAGAGTTTTGAAGATGCTACGAGCCAACCACACGGCTATTTATGTGTAGACCTAACCCCTGACACACCAGACCAATACAGGCTCAGGACAGGTTTACTTCCTGGACAGTGGCCGGCTGTTTACATAGCTAAGAACAAGTGACCAACATGTCGGCACGCATAAAAAGAAATGCACCGTTACTAGGGGCTCTTTTTCATTCCACACCCCAGAAACGTAAAGATATCCTAACTCATTGTTATCCCGACTTTCTACAAACCTTGTGCGAGATTGCTTTAAATGTGCTGAAAGGGAACATCAAGCTGTCCACAACACAATACAACAGACTTAAGAAGCAGAAAAAAATCCTCAGGCTGTTGGCTGATCGGAAGGTGGGGTTAAAGCGCAAACGACAGACATTGAAAACCCAGACAGGAGGAATTCTCCCACTGATTGCAGCTGTAATACCGTTTCTCGGAGAATTGGTGGCTGGAATATTCCGCCGGTAGAAGTGTATTATGACACTGAGAGCATCACAGAAAATGTTTCTAGTCTCGCCGCATCAATTAAATCGTCTGAAGCAACGGGATAACTCCGGAACCATACGACAGAAGGCTCAGGATGACACTGATGAGGACATGCAGGCAATATTGGATGACCCAAACAGTGCATCGTACGAGAAAATTAAACGCTACCACGCATTACTTCAGAAATACCTAACCCTCCTTAAGCAAGGAGAGAACGAAGAGCCGCGTGTCACCCTATCGCTGCAGAGAGACCGTGCGAATGATGACCCCCCGAAGGACAACCAGATCGTTAGTGGGTATAGCCGAGGTTTAGACGGTCTAGACTCCTTAGAGACCTCTTCTACACCTGCCGTTGAGAGTGTCGTGGATGAGAGAGCAGGCAGGAAATCAAAAAATAAAAAGCGCGTATTGATGTCACCAGTTTGGCCGTCTTTAAAGGCTCCAACTGCTACAAAACGGCGGGAAAGAAGGAGGTCGTTCATGATGTCACCAGTTTGGCCTCAGAATGCGCAGGTACCACGCAGAAAGCGTAAGAGTGTTACCTTATCACCCCTCTGGACCAGAGCGGAAGATCATTTCAGTAAAAAGTCTCTTCGTAAGGCAACCCGAGCCCCCAGCTGGCTCACATTCTCCCCCTAGCTGCATTACTACTGAATAAGCGTTGTTTCTTTTCATAATAAACGATATGTGTTCACATAATTTCATGCGTACAGGTTTATTTCATTCCATGTTAAACATCATAAGTCTAATACATTTGATGCATATTCTCATACATATCAAAACCCGTAACAATCTTTAAACACATCTAGAGAACAGGTTCTATGCGTGAAAAACGTTGTGTTTCGCTTCATAGCACATTTCACATACTTTTTGACAAAGTTAGATACAAGCTCATCATTTGATTCAGGAATTTGACAATACTTTGATAAAACTTGTTGCATGGAGAGACCACAGGCTCTATGGCATAAATAAAAAATACAGTAATGCCCACAAACAGAAGATTGAACGCTCTGAAATAGTTGGTTATGGTACATTATCACAGACGAACGATCTTTCAAAAAATCCAAAATGGATGAAGGGTAATAGACAAATTCTGGTGAGTACCCGTAAGAGTCAAAAAACGTTGCTTTACCACCCTCTTCCAGAGTGAGGGCTAGCCAGTGTTCCCCAGGCATGTTAGAAGGGTGTGTATTGACGATAAAATAAGCCGGTCTGGGGAATGTCATTGGTAGCAGCTCCAGTTGGTCGCTGGCCCATACACCGCAGAAAAGCTTCCCAAGCAGATGACTGAGTATTGCATCGAGTTCGTGATTATTCATGTTTCCAAGTGGTTAATAATAATCCACTAAAACTCTTCTTTTAGAGTCTATTTCCAGGATGGAGTCGTAGCACGCGTATACAATCAGCGTTGTTGTGTGCGGTAACGGTGTTCTGAATCTCATTTCTAGCCTAATGTTACCACTGCGTACTGGTGATAGTGCTTCAGATTCAGCACATGGGTCGAGATTAAAAGCAAATAATGCGTAACCCGTGTTAAAGTCCTCCCTAGTTATGCTTAGGGGGAGATCCTTTAAATGCCTCCCTGTGGATGTAAACAGGTTGTAATATTCTCGTACAGAATTACCCTGATCGAAGTTGGGTTGGAAGGCCTTAGCAGGAATCTGTCTACCATCACGGGACAGAGCTAGATACTCCATATTATAATGGTTGAATGAAAACGGATTCAAATTGCGCGCTCCTGTGAAGGCCTGGTGATTAACCATCGAAATAACCACATATTTAGGTGTCATACCCAAGAACAGGTTCTCCTGAGTGCATATTCTTGAATGTTCAGGTATAGAGTATGTTTTTACATTCACACGCGATACCGGGTACAAAGCATTTCCTTTCATTAATGCGGTCTCATGACCGAGCCGTACGGCGGGAGATACAGTCACCTTTTTGACAAAGAGAGCTGCACCTAAAATCCATAGTTTGAAAGTAGAATCTGCAGCCCCCATAAGACAGAACGCATCGCTTGCTCGTGTTAGCTTAATTCTTATGTCAACAGAGTTCAAAAGTAGTCTTTCACAGAATAATATGTCAGCATGAAGCGGTCCTAGCAGGTGCACCTCTCGAGATTGGGCTGTAAAGGAGGCACGTTGGTTTAATCCTTCATTCGGTCCATCAATGGTCTCTGTAGAATCCATTTCATCGGCTGTATCTTTATAAAAAAGCTCTGCACTGAACTGGCTTTTAAGGGTTTGATCTGAATAATTAAGCAATGTTTCGATCATAGCTCTATAAGGATGCGTAGCGCTGGACTGCAATATTAAACGGTCTCCAAGGGTTACATCACATTTGGAAAAAATTGTGTTCAGAGGGTAGTTAATTAAGCCGACCTTAGCGTCACGAGCCATGGGCGAACCGTTAGCATTGCTAATTTTAACTCTGAGATGGATCAACATGTCATTTAAATCGGTATACGACTCGCCCCCACCAGGGATAAAAAATTCTATCGGTCCTCCATCGGTGATGGCTGAAAGGGGTGAAATCTCAGTGTACAGCTTATCCTCTACCGATAGTTGAGTCATAGGCGCTGAAAATAAGTCAAGCTCACCGAGCGTACACTCTCCCGATTTGACATGTAGTAGAGCCATATTCCTATTCGGTTAAAATATGTCAGAGCCTCTGCCGGACTTCCTTCCCCTCTGCCTGCTCACCCTGAGTGGTTTCTTTTTCTTTGTCTTGGCTTGTTTTCTAGTCATCCAAACACGCTCTCCAGGGGGTCTCTTTCGACCTTGTCTTGATAAGATCATTATTCCTGAACCTTCCTGAGCATCAGAATTCTGACCGATCTTGCTCTTGATTTTATTGACCGCCCTCCCAAAGACGTCCGAAGCTATATTCGATGCCGCAGCTTTAAGGTGCGGTTTAGCAATCGACACTCCTTTCTTAACAAATGGGGATATAAATCGGAAGAGGCGGGCAAACACAGATCCAAATCCACGACCATACATGACAGGCTGTCCTGAAAACCCGGGTAGCTCTCCACCCGTCTGGTTCACATAATATTGTACAAACCGCGTTGGTTCTGGTTTGTGTGTTAAGTATGCCATTTTACCGCAGGTGTCAAAACCGGTTTAAAGTGCAGCTTCACAATCGTCTTCCCGTATACAAAGTTCACACACTCGTTACGATCTGTTTTTACCTGTATGCAGATTGTCTTAATATAGCTTTTTGAAACGGGGAGGTAATGCACTGTGTTATACCTCACACCAATCACGTCACCGAATTTACCATTTATGTTTACGACACCGAGCAGAGGTGAGTGACTGTCACCAACAGTTTGAAAATAGATTATGTCTGTGTAGACAAACAGGTTATATACACCAG
The DNA here is from genome assembly GCA_963556495.2 of Valencia hispanica. NCBI lineage: Eukaryota > Metazoa > Chordata > Actinopteri > Cyprinodontiformes > Valenciidae > Valencia > Valencia hispanica. Next base: position 32,252,142 of record OY747709.1, read on the forward strand.
TGCCGAGATCCGCTGGGTGGGGCGCAGGTCTGTTGGAGATGGTCCACCATTCGTCAGCGTTCAAACCGAGCATGATGGAGAGAGGGTTGCTAGCTCGAATTTTGTATCTTCCATCCCCCTTGAAGTCAAACTTTTTCGAGACATTATTGTAGGTTAGATCGATGCTCCTGTCATATTTCTTCACGGCTGGGACTAGAGCATCTGAGAGGTCTTGAGGTCTCTCAAAATACCCCCCTCCGGAAAACTTGGACCTGGCGTATTCTATACGGGGTGTATTCCTCTCATCTTTAGATTTGTCTCCCACCTCATAAACAACCTTCTTTAAATCAATGTACGAATGCTGATCCGACAGGTTATACCATGTATGAGGGTAGACAATTTCACACAGTCCCACTACCCAGTCTCCACTTAGCTCAATAGCCTTTGGAAGGTCTGTAGTATAATTTGAGCTCGTGTTATCTTTAAATACCTCTCCGCTGGCGTTGGAAGGTAGAGTTACATAGAACCCCTCATCAGACATTGTGAATTTGATGGAGCAAAAAAAGTCATCTAAAGGCTTTGGAGGGTAAGGTTTACTAATTAATCATAGTCTGTAGAACCCACGCTTTATAGTGAATCGACGACGTGTTACACGGTTTTGTGGGCGATATTATTTGACACTTTTAACATCTGAGGCTCTGACCCAACTTTTGAATTTTTCGGGCCAATTTCTCCACCTCACAAAGACTTGGTCCTCCCCGTTGTCTCTCCGCCGCTTTAAAATCTTGTCCACGTTATACACCCGCTCACCATTAATTTTTACTTTCTGCAATTCGGCCTCATAAAACGATCCGTGTATTCGATCCTGATCATAATCAACTAACTCGTACACTGGGGGGTAGCGGAGTATGCAACGGTCAACCGTAAATATTTCATCTGTGAAGCTGTTCTCATATTTCTTATCAAATACCCCACGTAGCTTTGATATTCTGACCAGATCCCCTTTCTTAAACTTTGTCTTTATTTTACCAGAGTCTATCGATGGGGTGATGCAATAGAGGTTTTTCATGACTTGAGGAGTATTCTCTGACGTCACTTGCATAGGTGTCATCTTAATGCTTGAGTGGAAGCTGTGGTTGTAACTCTCCACTAGCTTTTGAAGGACGTCGATGTACCGGAAGGTGTTATTAGCGGTGAAATATCTCCACATTCTACCCTTCAGAGTGCGATTGAAGCGCTCAACAACAGATGCCTTTAGATCACTGGCTGTACTAAAGTGGGTAATACCATATTTCTTCATCATTATCTTAAATTGTTTATTATAAAACTCTTTACCAGCATCCGTCTGTAATTTTTGTGGAATTTGACTCTCTTGAAAAACTGATTCAAACCCCTTAACGACCTCACACCCCGTCTTTCTCTTTAAAGCACGCACATACGCCTTTTTTGAAAAGACATCAATCACTGTTAGTAAATAGTTGAATCCGTCGTTATGCGTCGCCAAGGCTTGCATGTCACATAAGTCGGCCTGGAATTGCTTCAAGGGTTTGGTTACAAAAACACGATTCCGGGGAAACTTTACTCGTGCAGGTTTATGCAACGTGTAGGTGTCCTCGCCTGAAAGAAAGTCTTTTACTTTTTCGACACCGATCACACGTCCTTCTCTGTCCTTTAAACCCCTTCTCAATCTGTCAACACCCCCATAGCTCCCCGGATGGGCGGGGTCATAGTATGCATTGGTCAACACCCTCTGTTCTGACATTTTACTGTCGAATGATAGTACAGGAGAACGGCTAGTGTAATTTAACCCTTGTATTAATCAGATAGATGAACCATATGATTGGATCAAAGTTTTTTTTTTATTACAAGTTTAAAACCATAGCATTACACAATTCTAAAAACAAATGAATAAAAAACAAAACACGTCAGGATTAAACTAGAGCATTTATATCAGAGGAGATATAGCCAACATTAGTACACATCAGATTTCATAGCCATAGCATCGGGAGACAGTCCTGAGTTCTTCCAGGATGGCTTCATCATCCCTATCACCATACACAGCTTGAATCGCGTTGTAGAACCCCTGCATACTCCTCAGCTCATGTAGAACGGTTTCAGCTACTGTTTTCACCTTCAGATCATCATCATCATGTATGCTCCGATTTACCAGCAGAATTTGAATAGCTGGAATGAATCGCGGGGTAAGAAGTTGTCGCATGACTGATTGAAAGTGGAGTTGGTAATAATCCTCATCCATTAGCTCTAGGCATTGATGCTGCAACTGACTGGGATGGCTAATTTGACATCCATAACAGTTATCTTTCTGATAAGCAGCACTGGTCATGTGAAATAGATGCAGAACAGCAGTCTTTACAGCCTTGATGAACCTGGATGACATCAAACCGTCCACCAGGTCCCATTTGTCAACCTCAGCCAGAGTCGGAGAATCACCCCCCTCATCCTGAGACGCACACCCGTGTTCCGGTGTCGCGCATTCCGGCGCATCGGGGGTCCCACCATCGCTGGGCGCTGAAGGTCCATCACACTCTCCCTCGAGATCGGGCATAGGCACCGGGGTTGAAGTAGATAGAGGGGGTCTTACACGGCGATGTTTCGTTGTAGGCGGCCGATAATAGTTGAAATAAGGGTGACCCGCTCCCCCAGCTTCAGGGTTGTATGATCCCTCGACCCAAGCGTCGGGCTGGGCATCTGCAGGCAGAATCTCCGAAAGAGAGAACACAGGGGATGGTGGAGAGTAGCATGGCGAGAGCGATGAAATTGACGGTGGATGATACGGGTTAGCGTAGCCGAACCCCACAGGCGATGGCGGAGTGCTCATCGGCTCATACGGCTGGCCGATCCCCCAGTATGACGGTAGAGTGGTCTGCTTGACGAATCCTCCCATATCCATCGTCTCGGAGCGAAGATTACGGCGGCCTGGAAGTCCTGGATGTAATGCCGAAGACCAGGAGGTTTATATAGGAACCTAGCGTACGGGGCGGGGCCTGTAGACTTGTCTGGACATGTTCGGCATGAGGGGCGTGATAAATACAACGAATACAAAGCAGAGCAGGGGCAAGTCGAGCGCCGATTGGTGGACTGTTTTTTATCTACAACTTTAGTAGTTTGATAGATTTCTTATTTCCAGCTTAAAGCAACCAGGGTAAGCTACTAAAAGAGGGTAGGACCTGTTTGTAACAAATTTTGCTGGGAATAAAACATATTTTGCTTTATAGCATCTACACCTAAACACTGGTGCTCCTGCTGACTGCCTCCCATTTTGCAAGAGTTACATTGTTTCCGCAGTAAAGATATGCAGGCATAACCCATAAAATGGCTTAGAGCAGTTTTAATAGCACTGTTGACTGCGGTAGGTATCCAGTTCTCAATTTCCTCCATTTGATTCTCTTGATCCAGGAAGGAAATCGGAGTCTCGCTTAAAAGAGGAAAGTCTTCTGTAAAAGCCAATGTCGGATTTTTGTCCAGAGTTGTAGAGGTTGATTTATCGCACATTGAGCGTGTCGTCACGGATGGAATCCCATTTGACAATTCAGATAAAAGAACAGACGTTTCCTCATCAAGTTCTTCATTTTTAAATTCAACTCTTTTTAGGTCCATGGTTGGAGTTGAGGCAGAAGAGGCTATATGCTTGGACTCAGCTCTGACGCGGTCTGACAATGACGCGGGCTTCTGGGATTCCCCTCGAATGAAGCCGGTGATACAGTCTTCGTGAAACCGCTGTTTTCTTTGTTCGTCGCAGCACCGCGCTCCGTGTCCTTAAGGTCGGATTGTTGAATGAGGTCCTTCCAGCATGCTGTAGAGATTAACCGTTTTCCGACAGCCTTTTATACAGGTAAATGCCGCCCGGTGAGCACCGCCCAAACCGGTTTACCTGACTTGCGGACGTAGGTGAAGTCAGGGGCGTGATAAATACAGCGAATACAAAGCAGAGCAGGGGCGTGTCAAACGCTGATTGGTGGACTGTTTTTTATCAGTAACTTTAGTAGTTTGATAGATTTCTTATTTCCAGCTTAAAGCACCCAGGTTTAAAGTGATGTTTTTTAAAATCCTTATCTGTTTTTAAAGACTGTGTAATGGTGCATTTTTAAAATCAACAAAAGGATGAGCATCTGCTTCAACATAGCTGTGGGTGAATAAATTCTCTTTTTAGTGCTCTTACAAGTTTAATTTATCATGGTTGAATTGTTAGAATCAGATGTTATGGTGTCTCTAGAGTGTTGGAGCTAATGTGGTTTTAAATTAAAGTCAGGAAGCTAAAAAGCACCTTTTAACTGTTTAAAATAAAATGGAATGCTCAAGGAGTCATGTTGAGACAGAGCCCAGACCGTATAATATTAAAGGGACTTGTTCGGACATGTTCTGATGACACTGAGGAGTTAGATTCAAACCATTGGGGGCGCTATATATACTATAGGCTGTAATTTAATTTTTGAGCCACTAGGGGGAGGTATTTTCACATTTGGGTGTAATGTTACTTTGATCCACTAGAGGGGGCCAATTATACAATAGGCTGTTATATTAATTTTGAACCACTAGAGGGAGGTATTTTCACATTTGGGTGTAATACTATTTATTGGGCCACTAGGGGGAGGTATTTTCATATTTGCATGTCATTTAATTTTAGAGCCACTAGGGGGAGGTATTTTTAGATTTGCATGTAATGTTACTTTGATCCACTAGAGGGGGGCCAATTATACAATAGGCTGTTATATTAATTTTGAACCACTAGAGGGAGGCATTTATAAGTTTTGGTGTAATAGTATTTATTGGGCCACTAGGGGGAGGTATTTTCATTTTTTGCATTTAGTTTAATTGTAGAACCACTAGAGGGAGCCATTTAGTGCCATATTTTGACAGGTGGGCGTGGCCACCAGGGGGCGTACCCCATTTTGACAGGTGGGTGTGTCCTATCTTGACAGGTGGGCGTGCCCACCAGGGGGCGTATCCCGTTTTGACGGGTGGGCGGGGCAATCAGGGGGCGGGGCTTATTGTGACAGGTGGGTGTGATCATCAGGGGGCGGAGCTTATTGTGACAGGGCGGAGCTTGTCATGGGGCGTGGCCGGAAGGGGCGTGGTCTCATTTGCATTTTGACAGCTAGTGGTCTATACTTTCTCTAATGTGCAATATACCTGTTTTTAATTTCAACACATTTGTAAACATACATAGCAATAAAATAAAAGCACAAACTCAGATATATATTACCAATATATATATATTTTTTAGTTTATTTTATTTAAACAAAGATTGAGTTGAAAAACAAGTAGTCTAATCTACAAAATACTAAAATAAAATAAAAATGAAGGCATTTGTATGCAAAACATTTACAAAACAAAAACAAAAATTAGGCCATTTTTTTTAAAATACAAACTGCATCAACCTAAACAAAAATGTAAAAAAAAAATAATTAAAAATTACACCAATGGTGTCCTGGGCCTCTTATAGCCCCCTCCACCACTTCGAGCTGGGGGCTGTTTGAGATGTGCAGATAATGCTGAGCTGATCATACACTCTGTGGCCTCTGAAAGTTTTCTTTACAGATTCTGCAAACAAAGCAATAGAATAAATGAAGAAATATTGTAAGTGTCACAGAGATCACAGAGATATTATCCATAAAGACAAGGTACATGGTTTCAAAGGACTTGACATTGGGCACAACCCATTTCAGAGTTTGGGGTTACTCTGTAAAGAATAATGAATTAATTAAGACTGACTATAACTGTAGTATGGTTTCCTTTCATGTAACTACACCAATTAAGTTTCATAATTGTCAGTATTACAGAGACTGCCTAATACAGTCCAGACAAACTGTTTGTTAATCCATGTCATGTCAGTCACACATTTCTAACATGAAGCAATTGCCAAACAGTTTTTCTATTTACCAGTGATAATGGAGTAGAAGGGGGTCTTTTTGAAGGTGCTATTTCCATGTGGCCCACCACCTTGCATATTAAAGTTTTCCATGACGTCATTTGTGAAGACTCTGCAACAGATAAAAAAATGAAGACAATTGTCAACATTAAACTTTTATAACTTGTATTACATTACCACATTGTAACCACCCACTTTTATAAGATAAGATAAGACAAGATAAACCTTTATCGTCCCACAATGGGGAAATTCTCAAGTGTTGCATTACATTAAACATTGCAGGACAAAACAAAATTTCAATAACGTACCTTTGATCACTCACCTATATGCGGGCCTTTTAGGTGTATTTGAAGAAACAAAGTTTTCTCACACGTAGTGGTCCCAATGAGAGTAAAATAAATTGGTCCGGACAACTCCGATATGCTCAGATCCCCATCAACGACGATTAGACCGAGCGGAAGTTTAAGTGTGTTGCTGCCTCCTAGTGGTGAGGGCGGGCGGTACCACTAAAATAACTTAATAGACGTCTAAACAAGGTGTAAATCTAGACGTTGATTAAATATCTAAATCAAGGCTAAATCTAAACTTTACTGTATATTAATCAATGGCAATTCAAATTATTTAAGTCCAATATTTGGACACCAGTTGTGCAACTTACAGTTATTTTTTTGATCACTGTTCATTATTTTATGTATTTAATTAAATCATATAAATTTGGTCTTAAAAGAGACGTTGATATGACGTACTTATTTAGACGTCTAAATCGAGTCTAAATCTAAACTACATTGTACACTGATCAATGACTGTTAAAAATGTTTTATTCCAGCACTTGGCCATCATTTACACAACTTGCAGTTATTTTATTATTTAATATTTAATATTAATGTATTAAATTCTATCGTCTAGATTCGGGCACAAATATAGACTGATTATAGACGGGCTAATTTCGGTTTGAATTTACACGACATGTCTAATAGACATCTATTGCTCAGTGGGATGCATGCAGCGCATCTACTCCGAAGACAGGAAGAGAAGTTATCCATCAGGAAGCGAAAAACGAAAGAAAAAAAGAGGAGGAGGAGAAAAGAAAGCAGGACAGCGGTGAGTGTAAAAAGTTACGTCTGTGTGTGACAGCGCGGGCTTGACAGTCTTAACTTAAGTGTCGTGTGTGCAACTAGTTGGCCGTGCTAATAGGCTTAAGGCTAGCATCACTCAGACAGACAGCATGCATGCTAGCATTGCATAAATCAAAATATTATTGAGCAGTACTTTCATCTAAGTAAAAATTACTGTTTAAATGTCCAAACAGTCGACCTAAGAGCTGCAAAATTATTGCCATTAGTGTGAATGTGTGAAAAAATGTCATGTAAGCCAGTGGTCCCCAACCTTTTTTTCGCACATGGACCGGTTTAATATCAGACAATATTTTCACGGACCGGCCTTTAGGGTTTGGCGGATAAATGATAACGGACGGTATAAAAACGGGTTATTTTTTAAATTATAACAATAGACTTAAATCCAATGTGTATTCGCAGCTTTATTAACAGCGTCCTCCTAACATCAAGCAGACAACATAACACAAGTAACACTCAGCCCCGTAACGCTCTCTGGTCGCCATGGTAACATGTAAACATACCTTTAATACAAAAACAAATACAAAGTGCATGAAAAATCTAACTCACCACAACGCTGAATCAGTGGGAGCCTTGGGCCTTTTCCCCTTTCCAAAGAAACGTTTGTTTTCTATCCATCTTGCTACCTTGTGGGATGACATGTCAAGACTGAGCTATGTAACAGAGATATCCGGTTATTTTTCAAAATGAAACAGCGGTCACCCTCAGATAATAAATTAAACGGAAATACTGGAAGTTATTTATTCTTTGTGTGTGGCTCGTGGCCCGGTACCACATGACCCACGGCCCGGTACCGGTTCGCAGCCCGGGGGTTGGGGACCACTGATGTAGCCTACTTCCTACCTAAGAAACGGTGTGCACTATGCAACCAGTTAGTGAGTAGTATCATGTCAGGCAAAAAACTGTAAATGAAATTGTATAAATTTTATTTTAACTTGGGCAAGTTGGACTGGTTTTAAACAGTGCCATGGTGCTGTAAAACATGTTATAAAAGAATGAAGTGTCCCATCATCTACTGTATAACTAAATAATATTTCTTTTTTTCCCCTTTTTACTCAGGATAACTAAGAAGGTTTCTTGTTGCAGCACCCTCAAATCCTGAAGATGCAACTCATAAGTAAATCACCTGAATGTCAGTAGGTAAGTAAGTAATCTTTATTTGTATAGCACCTTTCACAGACAAAAGACACAAAGTGCTTCACAACCCAGTAATATATGAATAAAAATAAAAACAGAATATAAATCAGAAATAATACACAGTATAAAAGGCCAAGACAACATAAAATCATGTAAGCCCAAAAGTAGCTAATTAAAAGACTGAACAAATAAGTGAATCTTGAGATCACTCTTGAAGGTGTCAGTCCATTGCTGCTTCTCTGTAGCCCAGGTCAGGTGCTTCTGCCGCTGTTTCTGGTTCAAAAGTGACCTGGGGAATGCGGCACCTGTAGCCCATTTCCTGCACACGCCTGTGCACGGTGGCTCTGGATGTTTCTACTCCAGACTCAGTCCACTGCTTCCGCAGGTCCCCCAAGGTCTGGAATCGGTCCTTCTCCACAATCTTCCTCAGGGTCCGGTCACCTCTTCTCGTTGTGTAGTGTTTTCTGCCACACTTTTTCCTTCCCACAGACTTCCCACTGAGGTGCCTTGATACATCACTCTGGGAACAGCCTATTCGTTCAGAAATGTCTTTCTGTGTCTTACCCTCTTGCTTGAGGGTGTCAATGATGGCCTTCTGGGCAGCAGTCAGGTCGGCAGTCTTACCCATGATTGCAGTTTTGAGTAATGAACCAAGCTTGGAGTTTTTAAAAGCCTCAGGAATCTTTTGCAGGTGTTTAGAGTTAGTTGATTCAGATGATCAGGTTAATAGCTCGTTTAGAGAACCTTTTCATGATATGCAAATTTTTTGACATAGGAATTTTGGGTTTTCATGAGCTGTATGCCAAAATCATCAGTTTTAAAACAATAAAAGACCTGAAACATTTCAGTGGGTGTGCAATGAATCTAAAATATATGAAAGTTTAATTTTTATCATTACATTATGGAAAAGAATGAACTTTATCACAATATGCTAATTTTTTTAGAAGGACCTGTATATTTGTTTACATAACTTGTTTGTACTTGCACAAGTGAAGTTTAAAAATGCTGCTGTTTGCTTAAAAAAGTTTACATTATATATTTCTATGTTATAATTATTATTAATAAAACTTGCTCAAAATAGTATTTTCCGTTTGTTTTATAAGGTTACATTGCCATCCAATCAGTCTGGATAAGCTTTGAAAACTGAATAACTTGATGACAAAACAGCTGACAGAGGGCCCCCTAGTGACATTGCTGCTTGGGGCCCCTGGTGCCCTTGCTACGCCACTGACCGCTCCAAGACTACCTCTTCAGCTGGGTCTCGGTTCTCTTGTTTGGTATGCACCAGAGTTAACTGGGTTGTATTCACACCGACCCAAAAGGTCCGGACAAAGGGAGGAAATAAATTTTAGTTTGTTTTAAGTGAAATAATCAAGGCTGGTGTGAATATACCCTTAATTTTGTTTTGCACACATTTTAAATTATTTTTAATCAATATGTTGATTTTGATTTTTTTTCCCTCTATAAACCTTTTCTAACAGAAGTAATTGCAGTTTTTGTGAAGACAAACCAACTTATTATCGATCATCCTTTGCTTCCTTCATTGTCAACCAACACTGTAACGCAGGCTTTGACTCTGTGCAGCTGGATACTTACCCTCCTGAGATAGTTAAAAAGGTTTCAATGAATTATTCTTTCCCCGACATGCCCTGTAGGCTGAATCGAATTTCATTCATGTTAGACTTTTATTTGCTCTCTGTACTTTTCATTTCAGCCCTCTTTCTTCAAAAAAGAAAAAAAAAATCATAGGCCATTTTCTCTAGATGACATTCCCAGTCTCAGACCTCCTCCCACAAACATTCTTTATGGGTCAATCCTTTTTACATGGTTGACAGTATAAGGCCCTCTGAGTGTTGTGAGACCTGGGACAGACTGCACTGTGACAGATAAGACTCCCACTTCCCTAATTTCCAACCTTAGGCAACACCATCTCTGACTGTGCCTAATGGAAAACCTGTGTTGGCAAACTGACCCATATTGTCCAGAAAGTGAATGAATCCTCTTCACTACAATTTGAAATCACACCCAAACAATATGGTTTGGATGTACGTTGCCCTTGTGTAATAGTCTCTCTAAATACTGACTGACTCACTTCTGTTGTTTACAGCAAAGTAAAATCTGAAAACAAACTGATGAGTCTATTGGGATGATAATGTTTTCTCTCTAGCCTCATTACCCAAAGTGTAAAGTTTCACCAACACAGGCTATAAATAATGCATAAATTCAGGGTCAGTACAAATTTAAATAGCAACTCACCCTCAAATCAACTTTTCTTTTACTAATAAACTGTATCAATGAGTGTCTAATAGTGCTGTCTACATTTTAGGACATTGTAGTAAAAATATATGAATCAGCCATCCCCATTGGCTCGGCAGTGAGCTTTGAACTATGATGTCAGCTGCACTGCCCGCTGTGGGGTATTAAAGCAGCAAGTCTCAGCCACGCCTCGGTAGATAGTTAGAGTTGGAATAAAAAGGAAGTGATGACACTGCCCAGTCCTCCCCCTGTTCTTTAAAGAGCATCTCACCCGACTACCAGAGATTAACTCCACCTACATTTTTGGTTTGAAAAATGCAGCAAAAGGAGACGTTGCCTGACCGACTGAGATGCGCAAGGGGGAGGGCTGGACGGCGTCAACACTCCCTTGGTAATCCAACTCGCTACGGAGATGTGGCCGAGACTCGGCTGCTTTTATACTCCATAGTGACAGGATAGCCATAGAAGCTGAGTCAGTAGCAATGCCCGATTCAAGTGCAGTGACAAGTTTTAAACTAAAGATTGCTCTCTACTGACGGGTTTTGGTAGAAAATTAAAGGGGGGGTATTATGCAAAATTGTCTTTCCCTCATTAAAAACATACCTGAAGTGTTGCCCTGACCCATTCACTCATGTTATAGTAATCTTTGAGTCTCTGCTGGTAGTTCTCGGGGTTGCTGAAACGCCTGCCCCCACCTATCCCCGCCTTTTTCACCCATCTCCTTCTCCGACCTTACGTACTCAGCCGAGAGCCTCGCCCCATCAGAGCTCCCCTTCCCCTCCCCCTTATTTTACAAATAAATAACTGAAAAGTGGGATGTGCGTAATTATTCAGCCCCCTTTGGTCTGAGTGCAGTCTGCTGCCCATAGACATTGCCTGATGAGTGCTAATGACTAAATAGAGTGCACCTGTGTGTAATCTAATGTCAGTACAAATACAGCTGCCACGTGACAGCCTCAGAGGTTGTCTAAGAGAATGTTGGGAGCAACAACACCATGAAGTCCAAAGAACACACCAGACAGGTCAGGGATAAAGTTATTGAGAAATTTAAAGCAGGCTTAGGCTACAAAAAGATTTCCCAAGCCTTGAACATCCCACGGAGCACTGTTCAAGCAATCATTCAGAAATGGAAGGAGTATGGGACAATTGTAAACCTACCAAGACAAGGCCGTCCACCTAAACTCACAGGCCGAACAAGGAGAGCGCTGATCAGAAATGCAGCCAAGAGGCCCATGGTGACTCTGGACGAGCTGCAGATATCTACAGCTCAGGTGGGGGAATCTGTCCATAGGACAACTATTAGTCGTGCACTGCACAAAGTTGGCCTGTATGGAAGAGTGGCAAGAAGAAAGCCATTGTTTAAAGAAAACCATAAGAAGTCCCGTTTGCAGTTTGCCACAAGCCATGTGGGGGACACAGCAAACATGTGGAAGAAGGTGCTCTGGTCAGATGAGACCAAAATGGAACTTTTTGGCCAAAACGCAAAACGCTATGTGTGGCGGAAAACTAACACTGCACATCACTCTAAACACACCATCCCCACTGTCAAATATGGTGGTGGCAGCATCATGCTCTGGGGGTGCTTCTCTTCAGCAGGGACAGGGAAGCTGGTCAGAGTTGATGGGAAGATGGATGGAGCCAAATACAGGGCAATCTTGGAAGAAAACCTCTTGGAGTCTGCAAAAGACTTGAGACTGGGGCGGAGGTTCACCTTCCAGCAGGACAACGACCCTAAACATAAAGCCAGGGCAACAATGGAATGGTTTAAAACAAAACATATCCATGTGTTAGAATGGCCCAGTCAAAGTCCAGATCTAAATCCAATCGAGAATCTGTGGCAAGATCTGAAAACTGCTGTTCACAAATGCTGTCCATCTAATCTGACTGAGCTGGAGCTGTTTTGCAAAGAAGAATGGCCAAGAATTTCAGTCTCTAGATGTGCAAAGCTGGTAGAGACATACCCTAAAAGACTGGCAGCTGGAATTGCAGCAAAAGGTGGTTCTACAAAGTATTGACTCAGGGGGCTGAATAATTACCCACACCCCACTTTTCAGTTATTTATTTGTAAAAAATGTTTGGAATCATGTATGATTTTTGTTCCACTTCTCACGTGTACACCACTTTGTATTGGTCTTTCACGTGGAATTCCAATAAAATTGATTCAGGTTTGTGGCTGTAATGTGACAAAATGCGGAAAAATTCAAGGGGTGGCGAAAAATCTTGCAAGCCACTGTATGTGCCTGGAGAAAGCATAATACCCCCCCCTTTAATATTTGTACTAAAATGTACTCAAATACCAAAAATAATGACAAGACATATAAACTCAGCAAAAAAAGAAACGTCCTCTGACTTTTAACTGTTTTTACTTTCAGTAAACTTAATGTGTGTAAATATTTGTATGAACACTAAAAGAGTCAACACCATAAGACAAACTAAAAATGTTTCACAGACATGTCACTAACAGAAATAGAATAATGTGTCCTTGAATGAAGGGAGGCTCAAAATCAAAAGTACCAGTCAGTATCTGGTGTGGCCACCAGCTCCTTGAAGTACTGCAGTGCATCTCCTCCTCATGGACTGGACCAGATTTGTCAGTTCTTGCTGTGAGATGTTACCCCACTCTTCCACTAAGGCACTTGCAAGTTCCTGGACATTTCTGGGGGGAATGGCCCTAGCCCTCACCCTGCGATCCAACAGGTCCCAGACGTGCTCAATGGGATTGAGATCCGGACTCTTCGCTGGCCATGGCAGAACACCGACATTGCTGTCATGCAGAAACTCACGCACAGAACGAGCAGTATGGCTGCTGGCATTGTCCTGCTGGAGGATCATGTCCAGATGAGCATGCATAAAGGGTACCACATGAGGGAGGAGGATGTCTTCCCTGTACCGCAAGGCATTCAGATTGCCTGCAATGACAACAAGCTCAGTCCGATGGTGATGTGATATACCGCCCCAGACCATGACGGACCCCCCACCTCCAAATCGATCCCACTCCAGGGTACAGGCCTCGGTGTAACGCTCATTCCTTCGACGATAAACACGAATCCGTCCATCACCCCTGGTGAGACAAAACCATGACTCATCAGAGTCATGGTTTTGTCAAGGAGTGGCAAAAAGAGCACTTTTTGCCACTCCTGTCTGGTCCAGCAAAGGTGTGTTTGTGCCCATAGGCGGCGTTGTTGCTGGTGATGTCTGGTAAGGACCTGCCTTACAACAGGCCCACAAGCCCTCAGTCCAGCCTCTCTCAGCCTATTGCGGACAGTCTGAGCACTGATTTAGGGATTGTGTGTTCCTGGTGTGACTCGGGCAGTTGTTGTGGGCATCCTGTACCTGTCACGCAGGTGTGATATTCGGATGTACTGATCCTGTGCAGGAGTTGTTACACGTGGTCTTCCACTGCGAGGATGATCAGCTGTCCTTCCTGTCTCCCTGTAGCGCTGTCTCAGGCGTCTCACAGTGCGGACATGGCAATTTATTGCCCTAGCCACATCAGCAGTCCTCATGCCTCCCTACAGCATGCCTAATGCACGTTCACGCAGATGAGCAGGGATCCTGGGCATCTTTCTTTGGGTGTTTTTCACAGTCTGTAGACAAGTCTCTTTAGTGTCCTGCGTTTTTAGAACTTTGACCTCAAATGCCTACTTTCTGTAAGCTGTTAAGGTCTTAACGACCATTCCACTGGTGCATATTGATTAATAGATTATGGTTAATTGAACATGCATGGAAAACATTGTTTAAACCCTTTACAATGAAGCTCTCTAAAGTTATTTGGATTTTTACAACATTATTGTTGAAATACACAGTCCTGAAAAAGGGTAGTTTCTTTTTTTACTGAGTTTAGATAGCACTAATAGACACTCATTTATATAGCTCATCAGCAAAAAAAAGTTGATTTGGGGGTGAGTTGCACTTTAAAGAGTATTTAATTACCCAAGGCCCTTTATATAGTGAGAAAAATATTTTAAATACTGTATTCTAAAGGTGATTTCTGGATTTGCTCAAGTTCCCAAACTCTTTCAAAAATGTGTTTTTTTATAAATATTTTAAACATGTATAAACTAGAAAAGCACTCAGTGTTGGGTTCTGTGAGGTTGTGTGCTGGAGGGTGTGTTTTTCCTTACTTCCTCCTCCTTTAGGGTGTGACGAACAGGCGCAGTTCCATCTGGTCCTCATTTCGAGTCATCGTGCTCAGGCTCTCTAAAAGGGGAGTGGTTCCCTGCAGCGGACGCCAGATGGTTAACTCACATTGAGTGGTAATCAGGCCAGCTCTTTGGTCTTCAGAAGATAAAAAGCTCAAAGGTGTGTCTTAGCTTTGATCTGTTTCTTCTCCCTATAGTCTGTCTTCGTTTCTGGGCCCTCATTCATTAACCATACTTACTCACACATCTGTGCTTATTTCGTGCGTAGGAACAATTTTACGCATAGTGTGGTATTTACCATCTTGTACTTGTGCGTCGAAATGTTCCTAAATAATACCTCAGACCATGTGTATGCACATCTAGTGGTAGAATGGGGGAACTGCAACACTGAAACTGTTTTACTTTGATGGAATATTTATCTCATCAGCTTATCATCTCGGCAGGGAGCTCATGTTGTCATTTGTCTGTCTTTTAGCAAAATAACTTTTATTGTATTCAGTTTAATATCGAGCCGTTCTTTTCCTTTATTTCTGACAGGAAACTCTCCACTGGCCCGACCACATTTACTGCCTCTTTCACTTTCTCACAGGGAGTATTCCTTGTTTTAGTTTGTTATCCCTGAGCTGATAGAACCAAACAGCAATGTTCTGGACAAATTTTACTGACTTAAATTGTTAGAAGAAGTCAAGTATTTCCACATAAATGAATGACAGCAAATGAAACAATTCTTTGACAGATTTCTTTGTCAGCGGCAGGAATATAACTGCTCCACCCCAGGGAGCAAAGGAACCGCTGATAACCGAGGGAAAAAACTATAGGTGTTAAAATCAATTTGCTTTAAATATGACAATTTTCAAAAAATCAGTTCATCATGATTCTTTTTTTTCCCCACTTATGTTTACCTCGATCTCAGGATCACTGAAAGTCTTTTTTTCTCTCTCTTGGGCATTAATTTTGGGAAGAAGACAATAATTTAATGCATGTTTGAGAGGATGTGGTGTGACCAAATATGGTTAATTGAGGGGGGTTTATGTATGCAAATCGCTGTGAACAGACACAAGCACCTAGATATGCACATGTGGGATTTATCAACTGTTGATTGCAGAGAATCATGTATATGACTAGCCGCCACATATTTTATAAACCCAGATTTGGACTGTTCGTATGAACATTCTAAATTTCATTCGTAGGATGGAATATAGGACAGTTTCTACGAACATTTGATAAATGAAGGCCCTGGTCCTTAGGTTGTCCTCCTCGTTGCCCTCCCAACCTTACTTGGTAGCGACTGCCTGCTCCTTGTTTCTCTGCCTTCCATGCCGCTCCTCTGACTGGTCTCCTGGAACTCCTACAGCTGGACCAACACCACCCACCTGCCTGTTCACCCTCGAGGTCCCAACGCTGAGGACTCCTCTTAGGGAACAAAGGGTCATTGTCATCCTCTCCCAGTGCCTGCTCCAAACCCCCCCCCAATACAATGATCCAGATAATACCAAAATATCTAATTACTTGTTCCTGGTCCCACTGTGGACATTTACTGAAAATTTCATCAAAATCCATCACTACATTTTTGAGTTATGTTACTAACAGACAAACAAACAAACATGCCCTGGCAAAAACATAACCTCCTTGGCAGGTAATACTTCTGTAGCATAAGTCTAACAACTTCAATATGCTATTTTAATCTAAGGACACAAATGGTGTGCATCACAAATCATATAAATAATCTATAGATATGACAGGACTTGACATTTTAGAAAATGTGTATTTTTATTTTAGCTTGGACCCATAAATAAACATATTATTTAGATAAACAGACTTTCCCAGCGGAGTGCCCAAAGCATTGCCCCAGCTTATCATTGAGGTTGACTCATTTTTGTGATTCTCAGCATATATAGAGGTTCGCCTAAGGAAGAAACTCTCACTTAAGAATCCTTCTCCAACAACTTGTCTGACTAAACGAGCATCAAGAGAGAACAGAAATACTAATTTATTGGATTCTTTTAAAACCATCTGTATAAATAGAACATTATGCTCGGTGATGAGGATGAACGTGTGGTATTTTATGCTGCACAGATACGTGTTTTCCAGCTGAAGGCAGTGACAGCAATATTTCCATCGCTCCTGATCTTAAAGTCTCAGAGGACCATCAGCACTGCTTTCTGCATTCTGACTTGAAGCATGCTCATGCTCACATAAAGAAACTCTGAGGACTATTTTTATCCTTTAATGCACCACTTCATCAATTGTAATGTTTGTGTTGTTTTTGTATGCAGATGCCTCAGGAAACAAAACATACAGTCATAGATATCCTAAATAATCTGGCAATAATTGAGTAGAAGTGTGCCTTAAAAATTTATCCCACAGATTACTCCTACTACTTTAACAATTAATTTAGCTGAGATTTGTTATGAATTAAATTACCTTACATTTAATTAAATTTATTTTACTTCCTTAATAAAAACTAAAACTGAACACACTTCTCCCACTTATTTACAAGAGAAAAGAGATAAATAATATTCATTTCCATGTATTCATTATTACAACCAATAATAACAAACACAATAATAATATGCACAACACAAGTGCAAGTATAGGCCTAATTATTGCTGTGTTTATAATGTCATTCCAAATCAGTGGATTTTACCTATTTATTTAAACTGCTTTTATGGCTCTGAGAGGTTTGAACTAAGTTATTTAATTTATTTTAAATTCAATTAAGAAATACTATGCAATCCCTAAAGGAAATAAATGTTGTCATAACTTGCATCATCCAAAGTGTCTTCAAAGAGTTGTTGTGGACAGCTCAATATCCAGGCAGCAGAGACTATATTGTGATGGAAGAAATAGTTTGAACCGTCTTCTTCTCTCTCCCTGCTCTTTGGTCCTGCTCTGCAACCATGAAGCTGACATTTCAACTCCTCTGGGATTTGGAGTCATTGTTCAGGTACTATTTGAGCTTTTGAGATGCTAATCAGCTGCTCCCAGTTGTAAAAACTGTTCCTTGTTGCTAAGGTTATGCATCATAACAACTGTGTGAAAGTAGAATAGTGAGAGTAAAAATCCTTCCAGCTGAACAGCATCCAAAACCAGAGAGAATAGTTGTTCAACTAAGTAACAAACAAATCAGAACAAACGTAACAGAGCTACTCCAACATGCTGCTACCATGAGCAGTACAATTCTAAATGACTGTATCTCAACATTAATATTCCACTAAAATTATAGAAAAAGACTTTAGGAATGAGGACTAACATTTTTATACAGAGATCCTTTAGCATCAGTGCAGAGCCGGAAATTTTAAAACTCATGGCAACAAACTATTAAATGAGAGATAGAATTTCACCATTAAAACAATCATTAGTGTTAAAGCTAAGCCCAAATTCAGAGTTGTTTTGCTCTGGCTTGCCACTCTAATTGCCATTTTATCTAGAGTAAATAGATCTCCTGACACACTTGGAAAATGCCCGTTTCTTTCTTTCCCCCATCATAGTTAATCAATTCTAACATGAATACTGAGGGAATCTGAGTTTAATTAAATTAATAAAATGATAAAATATAATTTATTGGTACCATGGCTATATTTCTAGCTGTTGTGTTGTTTACTGTATTCACTTCACTTCAATTCCATTCAAAAATACTTTATTGGTCCTAGATGAAAATTAGGTAATGCTATGTGCTATGAAATATGTTTTTGGTGGTAAGAAACTCATCAAAGTTGACATTTGGACATTATGCTGTATATTCTTATGGTTTATTGAATTATGAGCAATGGCCACACAAGATTGTCAATATATAATTAGAGAGCATGATTATAATCTTCTGATTATTTATGGAATGCTGCAGTGAACCAGATAAGTGATGGGGCTTAATCCAGTTATATCCAAGAAGCTTTCAGAATATCTAATCAAATATGATGGCTGTGCAAAAAAACCCAGTAGAGTATAAATTGTGCTGTTTCAGCTCATCAGCACCATGGAATGTCATGTTCACTGTCTAAGAGATCTCTTTGTAGCAGTCATTACTTGTAAATTGCTATCATCAAAGCACAGATGAGGAAAAACATGGTACGTTTTTATTTGTGATGCATGTCAATAAAATTCTCAAATTACAAAGCTAAATATGTTGCTGAGATGAGTTGACACCTGATGGTTTATTGAAGGCCAGGTTGTGCTGCATACATGCATGTCCTCTCAAAGACCTTCACTGTGGGGAAACCATTAATGTGGGGGTCCATTGTGCCATGAAATGTGACGTGAGAACTGGAAGCTCTTCACAACCTGAAGCAATCTACTGTATTCCTAAAGGTCATAAGTGTTTGTGGATGTTTTTAAAGGTCTTACAACAATGCATGAAACAAAGCACTATTCACTGAAGTAACATTCATGAAATGCCATACACAAACAATAGACTGTCTTAACGAATAGCAAAACAATCAGTTACAAAAGTGCTAGATTTATTGGTATTATTTACTAGAGTAAATAATACCATTATGAAAACTATCAGTTGTTTTTGTGGTATATCAAAAGTTTGTTGTTTTGTCTAGGCCTTAGTGGACTTTACTGTACATACTGATTAATAGATTCAAACAATGAGTGGGATTGTGCTAAATTGGTTCAGATCTTATTAAACAGACCAGGGCTGCTTTATGTTATTTGAAATGTTTAAATCTGAGCAAACAAAGATCAGATGTAAGGCTCCCAAAGGCTCAGTTAACAGGCCCCTTCTTTTTAACATCTCCCTAATACCCCTAGCTCAGATTAAGTAATAAAAGAACATCTCTTTGTTAAGTTGTGTGCTGATCACACACAACTTTTATTTCTGGATTGACATATGACAACTGTCCACTGCAATCTTGTGGAAAGGAAGCACAACAAATTTTTTATTTTTTTTATGTGTCCTGTCTGGCACTCAGAATTGGTGTCTGAGTACCAAGTAGCAGCTGTTTTGGAAATTATATATCTCCTTCCTTAAACAAGGATGAGGCTCCAGTCCATTGGCGGTTTTGATATATGAATAAGTAAATCAGTCAGAATCTTCTTACAGGCATTCGGCTCGAACTCTCTCGCACCCTAGATCATGTCTGACTTTTCTGTAAGCAGCTCCTGCCTTCAATCCCCCCAATGTTATGTCTTCATTGCAAGGTTAACCAAAACACTCCTCACTGCAGTTAGATCAGACTAGGTGAAAGACCTCTTCACTCACTCCAATGATCTCTCAAGCCATATTCCCTAGATGTCTTTACTAATATGTAATTAATCCAATCAATTCACAGATACAAGCGGCTGAAATTAGTTTCCTTCGTAGGGTGTCTTGGGATTCCTCCCGAGGAGCTGGAACAAGTGGCTGGGGAGATTGAAGTCTGGGTGTCTTGCTTAAGCTGCTGTCCCCACGACCCGACCCCGGATAAGCGGAAGAACATAGATGGATGGATGAATTCACATAACCTTGAAACATTGCTGTAACAAAAGACCAACAAGTGGAGCATTACAGCTTTTGAATACACACATACATACATACATACATAATTTAAAAGGGAAATTAAGACAATTTTAAGTTTGACAAAATGGAGTCAATGTGTTAACTTAGGTTAAGGAGCAGGACCACGGCCAAAATCAACTTCCCACTCAGCAATCTACCCAAACTCTACTCACTTGGCGTCTCACGCCTGTAACGCATCTCTAATTACTCTGCGGTCCATTTAAACTCTGCCTGCCTCGTGCTCCACGTCTGTCTTGATCGCTTCCCACCCCTCCCTTCCGACCCAATCCATCCACTCCCTCATCCCTACATCCTCTCCCTCATCCCTTCATCCTCTCCCTCATCCCTTCATCCTCACAACCCTTCATCCCATTCCTCATCCCTTCATCCATCCCTTCATCCACCTCCCTCATCCCTGCATCTCCTCCCTCATCGCTTCATCCCCTACATCCCTTCTTCCTCCCCTCTCTCAGTCCTAGCCTCCTCTAACATCTCTTTCTTTCAGGTTCCGTTGGGGGTCCTGAGCAGGCTCGGGAAAGATGATTTCCTGAAGACTGCACCCCCACGCTGAGTCTTCATCCCAAGCCTCCATCAACACATTTCCCCAGACTCTTCATCCCTTCAATTCCTTCCTTCAATAAACATTGTAATTCAAATCTCTGTAAGTGTGGTGCTTGCTAATGAAAATACAGCTTGCTGAAAATGTTCGCAGAAATGGAGAATACAGAATACTGAAATAATTTTGTGAAATATTTTACTTTATTAAAAATCCCATAATACTTTTCGTAAATTATTATGCTGTACAATCTTTTATACTGCATGGTTCTCTCTGTCAATAATAGACACAAAGCCTACGTATGTACTGATTACATAGACTAATCCATTTACAAGAACAATATTTGTACTTGTAGTAAGAAGTAAATTCAAGCATGGTTTACTAGCTAACACAACATAGAATGACACAAAAACTCTGACCTGGTGCAATATCACGGGCATCGTAACCACTTTAGTGGTATTTCTTGGATAAAATAAGGTCTACCTTGAATAATTAAATGTCTCATGCATAAATACAGGAGCTTCTTGTCAGTCTCACTGGCATATCTGAATAATGGGACCGGGGGCGTTACTAGACCTTATTCACTGGGGCACGTGCCTTAGTAAAAGTCTCCAGTGCCCCAGTAAAATTATAGCGCTGCTCAAGCTGGAAACGGCATTCATAAGCGCATATCTGTGCCTGCTTTTAGTAATCACTCGAGCCTGTCACTTACCAGCCAATAAAAAAAAAGAAAAGAAAAAGAAAAGGGCCACAATAGTCAATCAGGAAATAGCACCTCTGTTGCTGGGTAAGATTGAACGCAACAACCAATGAAAATCGTTCACATGATTGTTCCGAGCGTTTCGTTGTACACACAGTCACAGTGGAAACCGCTGGAGCTCGTCACATCACTTTGCACACAGAGTAAGTCGTCCCCAGTTTTAATGTTACAACAAATTCACAACTTGTTTGACAGAAAAAAATGACAAGTTGATCGCTGTTAGAGAATGTTGCCCACATAATTAGCATCTGTTTTTCAATGCTTAGCGTCACTGTAGCCTAAATTTAGCGACAGTTTACCAGCTTGTGCTCTCTCCCTCACACACACACACTATGCATAGGCTGCATGCACACATGCGGACGATTAATAATGATTTATACGTTTACTGTGAGAGAGAGCCCTGTAAAAGTAGCCTATACTGTTTGTGACGTTGTGCTACTGTAAAACTAAACATAGCCTTCTGATAAACTATTCAGAGATGGACATCAGAAAATTCTTCCTGAACAAAGGCAGAGGAACAGTGAGGAGAGATGAGGTGTCATGTGTTTGAAAAGACCCAAATGCAGCAAATAATCAAATTAAAATTTATTAAACAACAAACTTACATATACCCAGGAGGATGAGAAAAATGCAGCGACAGGTAAACAGGAACAGGACAGGGATGTTTGACAATGAACCAGCGAGTAGTGACTGCCAGAGGAACGCTTAAGTATACTGAGGAGGTGTGTAAGTGGCAGGGAGAAGGCTAAGGGCTAATTAGGAGAAGCAGTAGCAGGTGAGAGGGAGAGAGCAGGTGGAAACAATCAGTAGCTGGGACAGAAAGCAGAATGGCTAGGGAAGCAAAGGAAGGCCAAGAGCAAAACATAAGGATTAGACAGAGGAATATACTAAAGAGGAATAATGACTAACTAGGAACCAAAGAGAAACTGGAGAGCGTTAGAGCGAACGAAACAGAACTAAGAAAATAAACCTACAAGGAAGAATTCTTTATAGAGGGATTAGAAAAAGGAATTAAATATTAAACAGAACTAACTGGGACTAAGTATCAATAGGAACCTAAGAAAATAAATAAGGGATGAACACAGACATGAGAAACCAAACATAAGAGCACAGAAGGTGAAAAAACGTAGTGGAAGGAAAAAAACACAAGTGACAACAAAAACACCAAGTAGTAACTAAAGGAATAAGTTGAACTGAATAAGGAAATTAAATGACTAAAACCTCACATTATAACATGAGGAGGACGAGGGAGGTATGATAATTGTCTACATTAACGGTAACATTAACATTTATCCTGGTAAAAGCCAGTGCTGTGATTTGATCAGTGGTTTAATGGCAAACTTAAATAAGTTTGCTGCATTTGCAAATGTAGCCTATAATAATCTACACAGAGTCAGAGTAGCCTATAGGTGATAATTTGCCTATAATGTAGCCCATAATAATCTACACAGAGTCAGAGTAGCCTATAGGGGATAATTTGCCTATACTGTAGCCTATAATAATCTACACAAAGTCAGAGTAGCCTATAGGTGATAATTTGCCTATAATAATCAGAGTACCCTACTCTGACTCTGTGTAGATTATTATAGGCTACATTTGCAAATTATCACCAAAAGTCAGTGTGAATGCTTTAGTAGGCTAAGGTACAAAGAACTGCACTATTGCCAGAATGACTATACAACCCTTGCCTTGGATGTAAGTATATCAATTTTGGAAAACTAAAAAACTGTCAGGTTCTTACAGAATGCTTTTTGGTCAGGTGACTTTTTTGTCACAAGGAAGGGTGGGATAACTTTGTAAATGGAGCAGCTTTCGTTATTCTTATAATCACATGTGAAAACTGAAGACAATCAAAAATGCAGATAGGAGACTCTGAGCTATGTACATATTTGTACAACAATAAACAGTAATATTTTCATGTTGCTTTAGACTAAGTGCAGCCCAGTGATTGACCACTTTGCAAAAATTAAAACAAGACATTACAGTTTACTTCCCAAAAAATGATCCCCTGAAGAGACACACAACAGTTGTTCATTTATTCTTCTACTATGGAAATAGAAGAACCCAGAGATGTAGGGGTGCTTTATTTAATTTAATTGTTTTACTTTTGTAATTGTTTAATTTGCAGACGTTTACTGAAATAGATATTTCAATAGGATTCATTGCTCTTTCTTTTTGCTTTTATCAGTAATGGTTTAGAAGTCTAGTGCACAAGTAGGCCAAATGCATTATTGTTGTACATTTCAGGTGGTTAATCAAAGATCTAGACAACATAGTCTGATATGATTGAATAGTTTAAAGAACTATTAGTATTTTTTATGATAAATCAGTGCTGAATGTTTGTTTTTTTCTTGTGCACTTTGCGCGCTCTCATTAATTATTTGTGCCCCAGGTGGGCCCCTGTAAAGTGTTAGTTCTAGTGACGCTCCTGAATGGGACATAGAATGATAATGTAATATAAAAGTCCTTTTGCCACAGCAATGAAGTCTTAAATCCATGACTTACTGAGTGCTGAAAAGGGGCTTTACTGTAAGTAAAGGCATAACAGTGAAATAGTTGCTTTGCTTTCTGAGGTTATTAAAAGTCAACAGAATAATCTTCATTTCTGAGAAGCTTTTCCACAAGCTGTACATTTGTCAACCACAAAATCTTTGCGCTACAGAATTGCATGTCACATATAAAAGATGGGTTACAAAATCTTAACTAAGATAAATATTTGTGTCCTGTGCTGACTATTTCTTAAAACAGTCATCGGATGATGTCACTGAAACTGGACAAGCAGGATGTGACTGCTTCTCATCTTCCCATGTCCTCTACTGACATAGTAACATGAGAAGCAGTCACATCCTCCAGGACAAAAGGAAACAGGGCAAACTGTGAATAAATGATGTGGGTAAAATTCACCTGGGATTCTAGGTAAGAGAAGCCCAGAGAAGCAATTAGAATTTTTACATTTGAATTCTCCAGTCGAACCCAAGTGTCATTTCAGTATAATCCTTGAAATAAAACTGGCCTAATTTTAATGGACATGCTGATAGGAAACATGGAACTATTAAGCCGTTAATCTTTCCTAAATCCCTTTACAGTACAATGGTTTGCCTATATACAGTTCACAGTGCTTTATCTGTTGAAATAAAGCACAGAGCCACACTATCTTTTACTTAAAGAGGTTTTGTCTGTGCCTTTCTGAGCTAAGAGTTGGAGTTTAATTTGCCACCAAAAGCTGTATTCTGGCAAGCAAACCTTGTGTCTGACCAAGGATGACTCAGGGGAAACATAGAGAGCCAAATGTCCAAACATAGTGAACAGTGTCTACTGTAATTCAAACCAGGGAGGTGTACAATGATAATAATGAAATGTCCAGGGATGCATTGTCTACATTGACTCGGTATACTGTATGGTTCAGCGAAACTGACACCTGTGCATGAGGTCCAGTCAAGTGGAAAACGCCTTTCACCTTTATAGCACAGGAAATGCAACAGGCTGGAACTTTCCATCCTTCCATTAATGATAAAACACTAGGACTCTACTGCAGACTCTCTGGTCAGAGAAAAGACAGTGACTATTCTTCTAAAGCACACAGGACTTGTACAGTTAATGACTAACACATGTTTACACTCGTCAGATAGCACCAGTGTGAGATTTTTACACAAGTCTAAGTTTATTAACTGAAATCATCCTCTTTAACTTGTGTTCCAATTGAATTTGCTTGCTGGGTAAAAAAAAAATCCATTTGCTCTTTTTGCATGAACAATTAATTCCAAGCTTCTTAATAAGCCTAAATAGGATTGTGCAAGTGTCTATAAGGCTTTTTCTTTTACCTTAAAGAGTTAGCAATTGTTTAACATTATCCAGGTCATGACTCTCCCTGAAACATTTTTGTCTTTTGATTTAATTCAATTCAATTCAGTTTATTTATATAGCGCCGATTCACAACAGATGTCATCTCAAGGCACTTATCAAGAAGTCATTTCAATACATTTATACAAACATTCCAATCAGTTAAAATGTTTCCTAATTAAGGAATACCAGCAGATTGAATCAGTCATTGGCGTGAGGTTGGGCCCCGTTGATGCAGACTTGCCAACCACAGCAATCCTTCAGCAATCCCTCATACTGAGCAAGCATGTAGCGACGGTGGAGAGGAAAAACTCCCCTTTAACAGGAAGAAACCTCCGATAGAACCAGGCTCAGTAGTAGCGGCCAT
The DNA here is from genome assembly GCA_963556495.2 of Valencia hispanica. Lineage (NCBI taxonomy): Eukaryota > Metazoa > Chordata > Actinopteri > Cyprinodontiformes > Valenciidae > Valencia > Valencia hispanica. The sequence goes on from OY747709.1 coordinate 32,277,681, forward strand.
CTGCCACGACCGTCTGGGGGTTTGAGAAGACAGAGCAGAGACACAAAAGGAACAGAAGATCTGATATAAGAGAACTTTCTATGTTACAAAAAGTTGATAACAGGACACAGTGGATGTTCAGTTACTGGGAGGATCATCCGAGTCGATGCCCCCCGTCCAACAGGGCATTGCAGCCAAGCAGGATACCAGACCAGGTATATCTTCTATGGAGAGAAAAACACTGAGAGAAAACAAAGTTAACAGTCGAAATAACAGAATGTACTGTAATACAACTGGAGAGTCGTAGGAGAAAAGGAAGTACCAGAGTGAAGAAAATTGGTAAGTCTGTCCTCCAGCAGTCTAAGCCTACAGCAGTGTTGGGGACACACAGCCATTGGGTGGCGCTAACCCACATTCTAGCTCTGACAGGAGGAGAAGAAGACCAGAGGTTATATAAGTCACCGCCACAGATTTTCACGCCCTCTCCAGTTCTGGCGTTCAGCCAAACAGCGCCAGGAGAGATCCAATCCTTCCTTCGCTGGCGAGGGAAAAGACATGAGTTCTGAGAGGAACTCACTCCGAGGACGACAATACTGCTGATCAATCAGGTGAATCAAACCCAGTGTTTTGAGATAAACCCCACTGTTCCGCCCTGAGCCCTGCTTTCTGAACAGATGCTGCCGTATGAAACGAGCCGCTAACAAGCTACCGAATGCCACAGAACCGGGTCGAGACTGGAGCGTTACCCCACCGCGACGAAGCCTGGGACAATGCTATCTTGAACCTGCAGAGAAGGTACTGTGTCAGTGAACTGAGGTGCAGCTGATCACTGTTTAGCAAGCCGAAGAGGACGACACGACGTTCCGAGCTAATGCTACCCGGGATTCAACAGCTATAATCCTCCCACTGCTAACGGACCGTAGCTGTGGCTAGCCTGCGGGCTAACCTTGTTTTGGCTTCGCCCATCATCCACGGAGCAACCTGGAGAACTTTAACGGTTCAATAAGGTCTGTCTGGGCAGAGGCGAGATTAGGTTAGTTTAAACTAGATTTAAGGGTTGTTTATTTTCACTGTGATTTGTTACTTTTTGTAAGATTTCATTTATTGTTTGGGTACAAACAGGCCGGTCGGCCTGGAGGTTTAAACAGTGATTTTCGAGGTTTCCGATGGAAAGTCGTTTTATATCCTGCAACCTGAGTTACTCAATCCGACAGTTTTTCGTTGTTTGATGTTTAATAAATGATCCAGAGCGACTTTAAGCAGCACCACGTGAGTTAGCTGTAAGCTACATGCTCTAGTGAACCACGTGGGCCCGCCATTGACGGCATTTTATTCATGAACAATAAAGACTGCCGTTAATGCTATTCAAAATAGAGATAGACTTTAAACAGATAGTTTAAACACTAAACTAATCTTTTAAGTCATTTTTGAGACCCCCTTCTTGGTAAGTCAAAATACTAAATTAGATCGACATAACTGGTACTGCCGTTAACGTCAACATAAAGTCTAAATATTAAATTAGATCAATCACTGCGGTGACCGATCCATTAAATAGAATCAATTATCTAAAGGTTATTGGTTTATAATTCAGCAAACAGTTTAATGAAACATTGCTTCTTCCAAACAATGTTTTTCTTCAATTCTGCTTTGCATTGTGAATTGATGGTTTGAAAACAAACCAGAATCTGCTGATTAGTCTTAAACTAATCGCAATTAGTTTAAAACTAACTTAGCCTTATTCCCAACGCTGTTCAATACAAGCCTTGGTCTTTGAGCAAACATATTCATTCTGAACTGTGACATCATTATCAATTTATTGTTGTTTCTATTTCTGTGCATTTTTATCACTTTTACTGTTTTACTTCTGAGTGTGACTTTTATTGTTATTGTTATTATTTTCTTAGTTTAGTTGTGTTTTACTAGTTTGGTGAGTTTGTTGATTAAAGTATGTTAACTGAAAGTGAATTCTTTTTGTAATAAAGTCTTGTATTTTGGAAAACCATTGTTGTTATTTTACCTACATGTGTAGTAACTTGCTGTTCAGGTACGCCAAGAACTTATTCCTTCATATATTGTTTAATTATCTCAGCCTTATCAGGCAGGTAATCATAAACATAAACTGAGACTGAACTATTTGGCTATTGATATTCCTGGAATCCAGGTGGTGCCCTAAACGTGGTAATTTTTACATAAAATTATTAATCTGATTAATAATTGCCCTAAGCAATTATTCATAATTATTCATAGCCAAAACCTACCTATCTGTGGCACAACAGCAGCATAACTACAGAGATAGCTCAGGATGACCTAAGCCACTCTAACTATAAGCTTTATCAAAAAGGAAAGTTTTAAGCCTGGCCTTAAAGTAAACAGAGTGTCTGCCTCACGGACTAAAGCTGGGAGCTGGTTCCACAGGAGAGGAGACTGATGACTAAAAGATCTGCCTCCCATTCTACTTTTAGAAATCCTAGGAACTACAAGTAAACCTGCAGTCTGAGAGCGAAGTGCTCTGTTAGGAACATATGGAACAATTAGATCTCTGATGTATGATGGAGCTTGATTATTAAGGGCTTTATATTTAAGAAGAAGGATCTTAAATTCTATTCTGGATTTAACAGGGAGCCAATGAAGGGAAGCTAAAACAGGAGAAATGTGATCTCTCTTTTGAATATTCATCAGAACTCTTGCTGCCGCATTTTGGATCAACTGAAGGCTTTTAATGGCATTTTGTGGACTACCTGATAGTAAAGAATTACAGTAGTCCAGCCTTGAGGTAACAAATGCATGGACTAGTTTCTCACCATCACTCCTGGACAGGATGTTTCTAATTTTAGCAATATTCCGGAGGTGAAAGAAAGAAATCCTAGAAACCTGTTTAATATGGGATTTAAATGTCAAGTCTCGGTCAAAAATAACACCGAGGTTCTTTACGTTATTACTGGGGGCCAATTTAATGCCATCCAGATGAAGTGATTGACTAATCAGTTTCTGTTTAAGAACTTCTGGTCCAAAGACAGCAACTTCTGTTTTGTCAGAATTTAAAAGCAAAAGTTTAGGGTCATCCTTGTTTTTATGTCTTCCAGACATGCCTGTAATCTACCTAACTGACTGGGTTCATCAGGATTTATGGATAAATATAGTTGTGTATCATCTGCATAGCTGTGGAAATTTACCCCATGCTGTCTAATGATTCTACCAATTGGGAGCATATATATGGTGAACAGAATTGGTCCAGGCACAGAACCCTGTGGAACTCCACAAGTAACCCTTGAGAGAGAAGAAGATTGATCATTTAGATGAACAAACTGGAATCTATCAGACAAATATTATTTAAACCAGCCTAGTGCTGTTCCTTTGATCCCTGCAACATGTTCAAGCCGTTCTAAGAGAATATTATGATCGACTGTGTCAAAATCAGCACTGAGATCTAACAAAACCAGAACAGACACAAGTCCATTATCTGAGGCCATGAGAATATCATTAGTAACCTTCACCAGTGCTGTTTCAGTGCTATGATGAGCTCTAAAACCTGACTGAAACTCTTCAAACAGCTCGTTACTGTTTAGATGCTCACAGACTTGATTAGCAACATCTTTCTCAAGGACTTTGGATAAGTAAGGAAGGTTAGATATAGGTCTGTAGTTCACTAAGTCATCTTGATCAAGGGAAGGTTTCTTGAGTAAAGGTTTAATTACAGCTATTTTAAATTCCTGTGGATGTATCCATTTACTAAGGATAGATTCATCATATCCAAAATGGGAACAGGAACCAAATGGAACACTTCTTTAAATAATTTGGTTGGAATTGGGTCCAACATACAAGTTGAAGGTTTAGATGAGGCTAATATTTTTGATAATTCCGAAAGCTCGACTGAATCAAAACAGCCTAAGCACAACTGAGGTTCAACAGTTCTTTCCGATACTGCCTCATTTACTGAGGAAGAAGTAATCATGTTTGGGAGGATGCCAATGATTTTATTTTTAATAGAATTATTTTTATTTATGAAGAATCCCATAAAATCATCACTGCTAAGAGCTGGGAGAATAGTTGGCTCAACAGAGCTATGACTCTGTGTAAGTTTGGCAACTGTACTAAAAAGAAACCTAGGATTGTTTTTATTCGCCTCTATTAATGATTAAAAACATGCTGTTCTAGCTTGTCGAAGGGTCTTTTTATATAGCAGTAGACTGTTATTCCAGGTTAAATAGGAATCCTCTAGATGTGTAGAGCGCCATTTTCTCTCCAACTTCCTAGTATTCTGCTTTAAAGTACGCAACTCTGCGTTAAACCAAGGAGTCAGCCTCCTATGGCTAGCCACTTTCTTTTTTAAGGGGGCTACACTATCTAAAACCAAACGCAATGAGAACGTAACGCTGTGAACCAGGCCATCAATTTCTGAAGGGTTAGAGATAGAATTGCTGCCATTCACTGTGTTACCCTGAGACACTAAGGAAAGTAAGAATAGAACAGATTCTGTAAAAATTGTTACAGCCTTGTCTGATAAAGCTCTACTATAATGAAATTTTCTTTCAGATTTAAGACGGTCAGTTAAAGTAAATTCAAAAGTCATTAAGAAGTGGTCAGATAGGACCGGGTTATGTGGGTGGACTGTTATTTCCTCACACTCAATACCGTATGTCAGTACAAGGTCCAAAGTGTGTTTACCCGAGTGGGTCGATCCCTGTACGTTTTGAGTAAAGCCAATTGAGTCTAAAATAGCCTTAAAGGCTGCACCCAGGCTATCACCCTCAGTATCCACATGAACATTGAAGTCCCCCACTATAATAACCCTATCAGTATTTAATACTAAATCAGATAAAAAAATGTGAGATCTGATCCAAGAATTGAGAGTAAGGGCCTGGTGGACGATACAAAACCACAAACAAAAATGGTCTTAATGTTTTGCAACTTGGATGAGGAAAATTAAGGGTTAGATGTTCAAAAGAACTGTAGCTATCAATTGGTCTGGGATTAATTAGTAAATCAGAACGGAAAATGGTTGCAACTCCTCCCCCTCGCCCAGTATTTCTAGGAATGTGAAAATTTAAATGACTGGAAGGAGTTGACTCATTTATACTGACATAATCATCCTGCTGCAACCAGGTTTCTGTGAGACAAAGGAAATCAATGTGATTATCACAAATCAAGTCATTTACTAACAAAATCTTTGAGGAGAGAGATCTTATGTTTAATAAACCACATTTAATAGATTTATTTTTCTGTTCAGTCAAAGTTGTATTTATTTTTATGAGATTTCCATAATTTGCTTTTGTTGGCTTAACTTTTAATCCATTTAATTTTGGCAGTGGGCAAGACACTGTTTCTATAGGGTAATGGGTGGGTAACAGTACAGAAGCAACAGAGAGGTGGGTTAAACTACAACTCTGCTTCCTGGTCTGGACCCTGGGTTGTCAGTGTTTTGGAGGACTAATAAATTCGGCCATATTCCAAGAAAGAAGAGCTGCTCCATCCAAAGTGGGATGGATGCCGTCTCTCCGGATCAGACCAGGTTTTCCCCAAAATGTTCTCCAGTTATCAATGTAGCCCACATCGTTTGCAGGACACCACCTAGACAACCATTGATGGAATGACAGCATGCGGCTAAACATGTCATCACTGGTCCGATTAGGCAGGGGACCAGAAAAGATTACCGAGTCAGACAGTGTTTTGGCAAACTTACACACCGAAGCAACACTAAGTTTAGTGACCTCCGATTGGCGTAACCGGGTGTCATCACCCCCAGCGTGAATAACAATCTTACTGTATTTACGCTTATCTTTAGCCAGCAGTTTCAAGTAGGATTTGATGTCCCCCGTTCTGGCCCCTGGCGAGCATTTGACTATGGTCAATGGTGTCTCTAATGCCACGTTTCTGACTATGGAGCTGCCAATTACCAGGGTCGGCTTCTCAGCGGGTGTGTCGCTGAGCTGGGAAAATCTGTTAGAAACGCGGACCGGTTGGTGGTGGCCCGTGGGCTGGGTCCTAGAACTATACATACCGTCACCCAGCCGGCCTGAGGTCCCGGCTGCACGGGCTCTACCGGAGGACGGCTAGGGGGTTCTGTCCTCGTTGGCTCCGCGCTGGCTAATGGGCCTCGGCTATCTGCTAGTTTTTGTTGTTTTTTTTCTTTTTTTCTTCTTTTTTTTCTTCTCTTTTTTTTCTTTTCTTTCATCTGTTTTGAACGTTAGCCTATGTTAGCATTACCACTCAGAGACCGGACTCCTCCTCCTTAGAATGTATTGCTGTGTTTGGGTGATTTTCTCTTTTTAAATTGTTGGACTGTTTAACCTGGATCACAAACTGTAAACAGTCACAGCACCAAGGGAGAGCAGGAGATCTGGAGTGGATTGGACTTTGCTATTCCGGCACTCCAAATCTGGTTGCTGAAGGGACTGCAGGGGCAGGTATTAGTGATTCATTGCACTGGACTTCTTTAAACCCATTTTTTATGCTACCTTTTTAAGGGTGTCTTTTTAAGAAATTAAACATTTAGGTCAAATATCATCTGCGCTTCTCGCTGTGTTGGTGTGGCCCGGGAATCAAACTTTATAGGCAAATAACATAAAAAAGGCAATATAAAACAAAAAAAAGAACTGTTACACTAACATAGACTAACATTCACTACAGTACGTTAGCTATGCTAACTAAGTGCTAATGTGATAATAATGGTAACCTGAAAAATGCAATCCAACTCCAAACTCGCCACGGGGCCGGTATGTCAGAGATAGTAATTTTTTTTTTTTTTTTTTTTTTTTTTTTTAAACGTGTACTGTTTGGCAGTGTGGAGCCCAGAATTGGTGTCAGAGCACCAAGCAGAAGCCCAACAGACCCACCCTTTCTAGCGGAGCAGTACAGCTCCCACTATAGTCCTCCACTTGATATATGTGTGAAAAATCTTTATTATGAATTGCTGGGGTTTTTATTTCCTGATGTTATGGACACGGAGATGGAAAATTAAGGAGAAGAAAGAAGGAAGATGAAGGAGAGAGGTAGGAAACAAAAAGTCAAGTGAGAGGGTGAGTTGAAAATACAAGAGAGGAAGGGGAACAAAGAAAACACAGGAAGACATTGTAGTCTGCCTCCATACCCACAGGACGGTGGGGTGCGAGGAGGGGCTTCCCTCCTCGCACCCCAGTGATGTGCCCAAACCCCAAGACCCGATATGAGTGGTAAAGTGATGGAGGGGGTGGACAGAGGTGTCCAGGGATGGGAAGGGAAGGACTGGGAGACAAAATGTCTTCCCAGGGATCCACCAGGGGAGGGAGGCCATGGCACGTTCGACCCGGGGCCCACGGCCACAGCACCACAAAGCCCCACGGACCCCAAGGCAGTCCCCCCAGCCCCATCCCAGAAGGGGAACTAAACCCACCCTGACATTCGCTCTACTCTCAAAACACAAAAGACACTAGACACCCAGGTTGAGTTCGCCCCCCCTCCCGCACACACCTCCGCCCCGTCCAAGTGCCCTCGTAGGGGGAGAGCACCTGTCGACTTTGGTCTTCTGCAGTGTTTTTAAGCTGATACGTGGGGGTTTATCTTTGCAAAGAAATTTAGAGATAGAGGAGTCCAGAGATCTAAACCAGTCTGGTGATGGTTTACTTGGGATCATTGAGAATAAGTAGTTGATTCTGGGCAAAACCATCATCTTTATTGAAGCAACCCTTCCCATAAGTGATATGGGTAGGAATTTCCATCTAGCAAGATCATCTTCCACTTTTTTTAAAAGTGGGATGTAGTTTAGCGTTATTAAATCTGCCAGTCTTGGTGAGACATTGATACCTAAATAGGTAATATTCCCTGACTGCAGTTGTGTATTAGTTGGATTCTGGACAGAACAATTGATTGGAAGAACTGTAAATTTTAACCAATTTATAGAATAATCTGAGACATTTGAGTAAGAGTTTATCAACCCGATTACCTGAGAGAAAGAGGTTTGTGAATGCTGGAGAAAAAGTAATACATCATCTGCATAAAGACTGATTTTATGTTCTATGTCATTGCATTTTATGACTTTAATATTGTGAGTTTGCCTGATTGCTGCAGCTAGTCGTTCAATAAAAATAGCGAACAGGGAGGGAGAGAGAGGACATCCCTGCCTGGTACCTCTCTGAAGATAAAACCTAGATGATGTTTGGTTATTTGTCCTGATACATGCTGTTGGTGAACTGTATAATATTTTCAACCAGTTTTTAAAAGAATTTCCAAAGCCAAATTTATGTAAGGTTACAAATAAGAATTTCCAGTTAACTCTATCAAATGCTTTTTCTGCATCTAAAGATAATATATTAGTTTTAATGTTTTTACAGTAAGAAAAATCTATTAAATCTATTAAATCTATTAATCTACGTGAATTTGTGGATGAATGTCTCCCTTTAATAAAACCAGTTTGATCAGGATGTATTATAAGAGGGGTTACTTTCTCTATCCTTTTTGCGAGGGCTTTGCAGATTATTTTAAGATCAACATTAATGAGGGATATGGGACGATAGCTGGTAGGAAACAAAGGGTCTTTACCTGATTTTAGTAGAAGACTAATGTAGGCAGAATTCATATTTGGTGGGAGTCTGCCATTTTCCTTGGTTTCCTGCAGCATTCTGTGGAATGTTGGTGCCAGAATATTCCAGAATTCTTTATAGAAATCTGCTTGAAATCCATCTGGGCCTGGAGCCTTTTTATTGGGCATGCCTTGGACGGCCTCCTGGAGTTCACCCGCTGTTAGTGGTGAATCCAGGGCCATCGTTTGACTTTCAGATAATTTAGGTGGTGTTATGTTATCAAAAAAAAATTCAATTTTATTATCTGATGGATTTATCTCTGGTGAGTATAAAGCCTTGTAAAATTCTTTAAATGTGTTGTTTATTCTTCCAGGATCATATACTGTATTCTCGGTCTGATCTTTAATAGCAGATATAGTTGTTTTTTCTTTATTAATTTTAAGCTGGTTAGCCAAAAATCTACCTGATTTATTACCTTGTTCAAAGTTTTCTATCCTAAGTTTTTGAATTAAGAACTGGGTCTGTTTATTAATAATTTGATTTAATTCTACCTTTGCTTTACGGATTTTGCCTAGTCTCTCCTCATCTAGAGAAGCTTCTAATTAATTAATAGTTTCTTCTAATTCCTGAATACTTTTTTTCCATTTTCTTTTTATTTGATGAGAATGAGATTATTTTACCTCTAATCACAGCTTTTCCTGCCTCCCAAAGAATGGATGGCGACGTACCAGGGAGGTCGTTATATTCCAAATATGAGGCCCACTCTTTTTCTAAATTTAATAAATTCTTTATCCTTAAGTAAGGATATATTAAATCTCCAATTTTTGCTTTGAGGTGTTTCTGTTTTATTTACTAAAGTTAGAGAAACAGGAGCATGATCGCTAACAGCTATAGGGTGTATCTCAGTGTCTGAAATGTCAGTCAACAGTGAGCTGCTGACTAACAAATAATCCAGTCGAGAATATGAATGGTGGACATTTAAGAAGAAAGTATATTTTTTGTCATTGGGGTGAAGAGATCGCCATGCATCACAAAGTCCATAATCGCTCATGTACTGTTTGACTATATCTATAGATTTCCAGCTCCGCTGAGTCCCTGCTGTGCTAAGCCTGTCTATTTTTTCATTTAAACCAAAGTTGAGGTCGCCCCCAAGAAGAAGTGAGCAATCCATGTGTTCAAGGAGCACAGAGAAGAAGGAATGAAAGAATGAGGGGTCATCAACATTTGGACCATATATACTGACAATACATAACTTTTGGTTGTGTATAGATAGTTTTACTATAATAAATCTACCCTCTGGATCTGTAACTGTATCTATTACTGTAAAATTTTTATTTATTAATATTGCTACTCCCCTTTGTCTAGAGTTATAGCATGCAGAAAACACATTAGGAAACTCAGGGGATTTAAGATCATCTGCAGCTGAGGTAGATTTATGGGTTTCTAGTAATAAGACGACATCTGCCTTCAATCTTTTAAGCTGGTTAACAACCTTAACTCTTTTCTCTCTGGTACCAGCTCCATGAACATTCCACGTGACAAACCTTAGAGAAGTCATAGTTTTGAGATAAAAGTTGTAAAGTCCATATCACCATAGAAACTGATAAACACAGGTGTATTATTAGTTTATCCTTGGGGTTGCCTGATTGAAAATCCAAAAGCCGAGATATAAGAAAGAGAGAAATAGAAGAAAGTTGTGAAGGTGTAAAGGGTGAGGGTGAGTGAAAAAGAAATAGTTATATTATGAAAAAATTATGTGTGTGTGTGTGAGTGATAAAAGAAGGCAAAAGGAGTGACAAAGACATTTGGTGATAGACATGTGAAGATGAGAAAAGAAAAAAGAGCCAGTATCCCAGTGCTTAGCCCTGGCCCCGCCCACATTGAGTAATGTAAACAACTTTACAGAGCTGTGCTAACATTACATTATAGTTGACTGATAAAACAACTATTATCTGACCAGTGTTACATGACTAATAAAGCCAAGGAGTAAGCTGTGGGTCCCTGAACAGCTGCCCATTAACATACAGTTTATCTACCGCTACTGTAGCTCTGGTGCCTTCACTGTTATATTTCTTTCTGATTGGGAACAAAACGCGCCTTCTATTCAGGTTTTCCTTCGGATATTGATCATTAACGCTGTAATTCGTTCCCCGCAGCTCTCTGCCCCGGCCTCTGACCTGCTCTTTTTGCTTGTAATGCTCGAATTTAGCAACAATTGGTCGCGGCCGGCTGTTGTTGGGCTTCTTACCTCCTAGGTGGTGAACACGGTGAAAAGTGATGTTTTTTACCGTGTCGCTTTCACTGATGTTGGAGAAAATCTCGGACGGTGGATTTAGCGTCGTCCTCAGCCTGTTCTGGGATTCCGGAAAAAACAAGATTGTCCCGCATTCCCCTGGCCTGTATATCCAAAGATAGTTTCTTTCATCCTCTTACTTTCTCCGGACAGCTGCGTCATCCCCTCGGTGAGTTTCTTTACACTCTCCCTAAGCGTTTGGTTTCCTGCAGCGAGCGATGCTACCTGTTGTTGGCTGAACTCCAGGGATTCCCTTAGAGCTTGAAATTCTTTATGGAGAACCTCAACCAGGCCCAGACGGGCGTCTAGGCTGGTTAGCTTCTTATCTATTGAGTCCAGGACATTGCTGTAGCTTTTCTCTTATATATTCTCTTTTATATATATATATATATATATATATATATATATATATATATATATATATATATATATATATATATATATATATGCCCCCCTCCCGGGGCCTGGAGAAGGTACTTGGCGAGGCCCATGATGCTGCCGCACAGATGTCTTCCAGGGGTATGCCGCGCAAGGCCGCCCATGATGTGGAGTCTGCCCTGGCAGAGTGGCACCTCACCCTGGATGGCAGGGGGCGACCACTCCCTCTATATGCCTGGGTGATGACGTCTACCACCCAATGAGACAACTGCTGCTTGGAGAGAGCACAGCCCCTCCTAGGACCATCATAGCCGAGGAAGAGCTGGTCCGACTGGCTGATACTAGCAGTCACAGCCACATAGACCCTCAGAGCCCGCACAGGGTACAGCAATCGTAATCTTTCCTCCACTCCTGGAGGATAAAATTGTGATAGGTGGTGTTGTATTCTACTTTTTTGGGGCTATTTTTTATTATGCAGTACATATGTTTTAAATATATCTTTAGTAAGCTTTAGAGGTACTAGGCCTGTTTATATTATTCAGGGTAGTAAAACATGACTCTTTACCAGTATTTTATGGGGTTAAGGTTTTAAGTAAATAAACTCTTGGGTAAAGATATGAACTGAAAGCAGGGAGGATCGGTTATAACTCTAGTTCATGGTACACTATAAAACCAGGTCAGGAGACCTGGAGAAAATGTATGACCTGTCAAGATGTAGAAGGAGGAGAGAGGAGTCATGTGATATGTTCTTTGTTCTTCTTTAATAAAAATGGTACACCCTTGTAGAGAAGCGAGTCAGATCTTTTCTGGCTCCCATCTGCAGGTGCGTCCACTGTGAAACAGATATCTGTTTGTGTGTGTTGTTTTACTCTGTCTCTCAGTTCTGGGTCTTATTTTGAAACAGTTCCCGCCGGGGTTTTGGAGTTCTGCGCCCCCACCTCTCTGAGTAGAAAGTTAGTTGCAGAGCATATTATGGTAGGAAGCCGACAAAATGGTGGAGAATGCGGGCATTAATTTGGTTTTGAGTTTTCTCAGGGCTGGGAGAGATTGAGTGTGAGTAATGAGTGTGGCATAACTGATTGATACATGTGTTTGCAGCATTATAGTAATTTTGTGTTTTTTCTTTGAGTTCAACAGAGAATCGGAGAGCGACTGGATTGATCCTTGCTAATCAACACCCGGGTGGTTTTGTATCAATCTGGAAAAGCGCTAACACCAAATTAATAGGTATTGATCGATTTAAACGTTCTCCATTTAATGTTGACGTGTTGTTCTTTCGGTTGAGGGCTGACCAAAGTGCGGACCAGGGCTTGAGGGTTGGCCGTCTCGCCTCCGATAGGACGCTGTCGGAATTCTCCACGGCTGGCAAACGTATATTAGACAGCAGCAGGGCCTGTGTGCTCTCTGTTGTCCGGGCGGATTCCCTTGGAGAGGCCGGCGTATCTTCCAAACGCACGCTTGAGCCACGTGAATTGGATTGTGTTTAAAGGTCCGGCTTTAGGTGGCTCCGGTAGAGGTTAGTGTTTGATGAAATTGTAAAATTGTTGTACTTTCTTTCTTTCTAGTGTGAGTGTGTGTGTGATTGGAGAAAGTGGAGGTAACGGAAAAGAGCTACCAAGTAGCTCTGTGCACACCGGCCTCATATAAACTTCTCATTTAGGGGAACTAACCGACTGAATCTAAAACCATAATTCCTCTGCGAATCTTAAACGCCTAGACAATGCCCGCGCTTCTTGTATAGACAATAAGCGTAGAAGCTTGACATTGTAGAGGAATAAGGGAATTTCATTTTCAGTCAGCTAAAGTACCACCATAGCTGGTTTACGGCTAACACACAGTTTGGATGAGTCTCGCCTGGAATAAAGGCGTTCAACCTTGTGCAACTACGTAAACACGTCTAAAGCATTGTCTAACACATATATATAGGACTGTTATTATGGATAACTGGTAGTAAACTCTTTAGAATATATATAAAATAACTTTTTATGGTAACGGAGCGGTCACGTTTGGCTTCCGGTTGAGCTAGGTTGCTCATGGTGACAGCTAATCTCTGGTAGCTTAGCTTCCGAACTGTATTTATTTGGCTCGGTTAAACGGTCATTCGAGTATTGATGGCGAAGTGTGGTTTTGTTGGAGGCATTTTGTTCTTGTCTTTGGTTGGTTTACTTATGAGTACGGTTTGTTAAGTTTAGCATCGTAGTGAAGAATTAGCCATCTGTGCACCGGCGTATTCATTCCGCGGTGTGACCCGGAAGTTTTATTGGGCCGGACTTGATCAGTCAGACCGGCGGAGTTTTTTTTTTTTTTTTTTTTTTTTGGAGCAAACTGTTGACGATTTTGTGTTGCAAAGCGAGTTTTAAATGTATTTCTTTTGGTATATGTTTTAATGATAAATAAAAATTGCTTTATATTGGGAGAATTCTAGTTCTTCGTGTGTTTCGCCGAAGTGCGCGTCCCGAGTTTTGGTGCAGGCCGGACTCTATTAGGAATTCTTTGATTTTTAGACGAAACGGCAATAATCTCCGTATATAAATAAATTAATGATAAGATAAACAGTGCGTTATAAACCTTTTTAGCTTTCCTTCGTTTCGGCTTTGCCTAAAACATTATTAAGGTTAATGTTGCATGACTAAATAATACATAAACCCCTTCACTATAAAAAGAAATAAATGAAAATTAAATAAATAAAAACTGTGCCTGCCTTTATTGTTAACTGCATTAATATTGGGATAAATTTGGGCCTACGAATTGATAGTTTATCAATTAAAATAAATAATTTACAGAGTTAATACAAATAACCTACTTTGTTAAATTTTAATCCATTTTGGATTTTTGTTATGAATTTTCAATGGCAGCCGAATATAAATTACTCCCTGCTTCACAGGGACAAGAGTGGCGCACTTTAGATGCCCAATTGTTAGTATACATTTCTAAACTATATTCTGTTTTAGTTGATAAGCCCGGTAAAAAAGATAAAAACCAGTTCCAGGGTCTTATGACGGTCATGTGGGCTCGTCATGGTGCCCGAGGGGAGGATAGGAAGAGTCTCTCACAGAATGTGTTCTGGGGAGGAAAAGCGACAGCTACTAAAATTAGTTAGCAACAAAGTAGAACAGGACACCGATAAATTGTTCTTGGCGTATAATGCTAAATTGATGGACAAGATGGAGCAGCACGAACACAGGTTAACTAAAGTTCAGCGACAGATGGATGAGGTGCTGCAGGATCAGGAAAGATTAGCATCTGTGGTAAGGGGGCAAGCTGCAGACCTTCCAGGGAGTTCCAGCCCCAGTCAACGTGATGAATGTGCAGCAGTTGTACAGGTCGACAATATGCAGATGTTGGTGGACAAGGAGAGTGATGGACCATTTAAGAATACCAGATCTAAGTTACCACTGGGGGCATGTGGGGGCCCTGATTTAATGCTTCCTTTAGTGGGAGCATCGGATGGTTCAGTAATTTACAAACCATGGAAGATGGCTGACATATCTGCCATCATTCTGCAACTTCCTGCTTTGACTGGTGGAGGAAACTGCTGGATAAATAAATTAAATCAGCTGACTTCACGGCAAACCCTAGCGGTGGGAGATTGGAAAGCCATTATGGGTAGGATGTTGACATTGACAGATTATAATGAGATGATGCTCCAGTGCCAGTTAGCACGTGTACTTGATGAAACCCCATTCACGCATCATGCACATGATCTTGCCGAGTGGGTCAGAAGAAAATATCCTACTCCGCCCGCGTCTAAAATTTTGAAATTTCCCTGGTCAACTGATGTTACTCCCGCAGAACATATGGCAAAATGTAAAGATAAATGGGTTGCCGTTACTGGGGAACACCCCCGAGATCCGGGGAATAATCGGATTTGGTTTAGAGAAGCAGTTTTAGCAGGCATGCCAGAGTCTGTTGCTACATTAATGAAATAGAATCCTGATTCACACATTTATGATCAGCCTACATGGGAAAGACACGTAACATATTATTTACAAGACGTGCAAGATTCTGCGTTAAAGGACGCTGAGGAGAATAAGAAAATTGAGACTGCTTTGTTAAAGCTACAGTTAAAAGAGGCTCAGAATAAATTGACTGACTTGTATCAGTCTAAAAAAGTGAAGCAGATGGTGGCTGAAGCAGCACCTACTGTTGGATCAGCGACAGTGCTGCCTTCTTTTCCTGTGATGTATGCTGGAGCTGCGCAGAATCCGCCATTTACTGCTCCTTATAGGACATGGCAGCCCCCTGGCAGGTCGCGTGGCAGGGCCAGGTTTGGAGATTTTGGAGGCATGGGGAGAGGGCAGCCAGGTGCTAACGGTTGTCGCAGGTGTGGCTCCAATGAACAGTGGGTGAGGGAGTGCCCACACCCACAAGGGGGCGCTATACCTCCCGGTCAGCCACCTCTACATATGGCTCCGAATCAGCATATGGCTCCGAATCAGCATATGGCTCCTCCCTCCTATCCAGGAGGACAGAGTGGGCCTCAGTATTGACAATGCCCACAGAGTACCTTAGTGAGCAGGACAAAGGGGGATCCGATGCTCACAATAGACGTACATGGACATTCATTGCCATTCCTTGTCGACACTGGTGCTACTTTCAGCACGTTGGACAGAGTTTTACCAGACGTCAATTTTTCTGGGAACACAGTGTCTGTGATTGGAATCTCTGGGGCTCCAATGATTCTCCCTATCACTCAACCATTGCCTGTTTCAGTGGGAGATCAAAGACTATCACATCCTTTTGTCATTGCTCAAACCACGCCTGTCAACTTGTTAGGCAGAGATCTGCTTTTCAAACTTGGTGCTTCGATCCTATGTACCCCTGATGGACTTATGGTGACTTTTCCGAATGGACATACGCATTGCTGTGACACCATGAGTGGTCAATTTTTGCTGAAGGATGACACTTCACAAGTGGCTGATATTTTCTGGGCCAGATTGACTACGATGTCTGCACATGAATCTTCTGCGGCTGAATTTCTGAGATGCTGGAAGCCTTGGCTGCTTGAACTCCAGCCTTTTGTTCTCTGCCTGACCCGTTCCATGTGACCTGCCTATATGAGAGAGGCGATCCTACTTTATATCAGGAACAATTTGAAACAGAACTTGAAGGCCAAAGTTGGTCTGTGGCTTCGGGTCCATGCTTTGTGGGGAAAGAGGGTGTTGCACTGTATGCTGATCTGACTTCAGAGCAGCATAAGTGGTATATGATGGAAGCTGAAGCGCTTCCACACATATCGCTTTTGTTGCATCCGAAACATCAAGCTAAAGATTTGGGGGGAATGGTTAAAAGGGGAGTTGAATTAAAGGATTGGGTTCCTACCCAGATACCTTCAGTCTCTTTTTCTCCTTCTACTCAGATGTACAAAATAGACACGCAGCTCTCAGATACTACCATTCTGGAACATTTGCAGCTTTCTAGAAATCATGGCAGAGAACCACAGGTTTCACCGCACCCTGAACCGGACCCTCGCAGTGATCATCAGCATCTGAAGGGCCTGGTCTCCTCCTTCCTTCCGGCCCCCGACCCCCGTCCTGTCCCTCACGCTGCAGCAGCTCTCTGCTGACCTGGGAGAATCTCTTTGCAGTGGGTGGTGTCGGTTCTGACTAGGCGGTGTCGACTGCCGAAGCCAGGAGGCGGGGCCTGGCCCACCCAGAAGATTGGTTGATGTTGCTGTAATCATCCAGTGTAATCTATATGTGCAAAAATTGGGCGAGATAAGCAATTTGGACTTGCTTTTCTCGAAGAGGGATTATACCGAAGAGAAAAGATCGCAAGAAATCTAACACATTTCACAGCAGGTTTTGACCACCTCACAATCTATTGGAGGCGGGGCCTGTCTGTGCATTTGTGTTTATTGGGGGAAATGTTCAGTTAATGAAGTAACTGTCATTTCAGTGAGGGCGATCTGCATAAAAGACAGTAACATTGGGAAAAATAAAGAGTCCACTGTACTGAATCATTTCATCACTCTGGTAGCCGCCTGCTGCCAGAGAAATAAACAAGAGCGAAGACTAGAGAAGAAAATAATAAAGACTGAACACTTATTAATCATTTTTCTTGTATTTTACAGGTTGTTTAACCAATTTTTATTTACAGGTGCAGATTGTTAGACATTGCCTAAGAGGGTGTCAAAGAATTTTTAAGTAGTCGATTTGTAGGATTTTTTCTTAATATTCAGTTTTTACGGTTTCATAAAACTTTTTAGTAATAAGCTAAAATATTTTAAGGGGTGTTTAAAGTATAATCAGGTTGACTGACTACTAATTTTTGTTTTACTTATTCTTTTTTCATTATGATGTGGTTTTTGTAGGATGCTTTTGGGGTTGGTGACAATTGCTAGAGTTTGCTTTTTACTAAAAGAATATTGAGAATTAGGTTAAAACAAAAAAAACAATAATAATAAATTTAAAAAAAATATTGCTTAAAGGTAAAGATAAAAAAAGAAAAACAGACACCCTTTTTTTTGGATAGAATAAACTATATACACTATAATGTACAGAAATTAGCTAATAATACTAATGCAGACGGTAAATTAACTAGGGCAGTAGAAGGACTCAGAATACTTTCAAATAGGCTAAAAGAACAATCAGGTGTAGATACCTCAATGTGGGACGATTTGTTAAATAATATGTTTGGTAAATGGAAGACTCTGGCAATGTCTATAATGGTTTCTTTAGCAGTATTTGTGTCAACTATGGTGTTATGTGGATGTTGCTGTATTCCTTGTATACGTTCATTGCTCACAAAGTGTATTGAAAAAGCTGTTGGTGATAATATGCAAGGTCAATATCTGTTACTCCCTCACATGGAGCCTGAAGGAGAAGTACAGAGGAGTGATCAATCTATTTGAAAATAGATTGAAAGAGGGATTTGTTGTATTCTACTTTTTTGGGGCTATTTTTTATTATGCAGTACATATGTTTTAAATATATCTTTAGTAAGCTTTAGAGGTAATAGGCCTGTTTATATTATTCAGGGTAGTAAAACATGACTCTTTACCAGTATTTTATGGGGTTAAGGTTTTAAGTAAATAAACTCTTGGGTAAAGATATGAACTGAAAGCAGGGAGGATCGGTTATAACTCTAGTTCATGGTACACTATAAAACCAGGTCAGGAGACCTGGAGAAAATGTATGACCTGTCAAGATGTAGAAGGAGGAGAGAGGAGTCATGTGATATGTTCTTTGTTCTTCTTTAATAAAAATGGTACACCCTTGTAGAGAAGCGAGTCAGATCTTTTCTGGCTCCCATCTGCAGGTGCGTCCACTGTGAAACAGATATCTGTTTGTGTGTGTTGTTTTACTCTCTGTCTCTCAGTTCTGGGTCTTATTTTGAAACAGTTCCCGCCGGGGTTTTGGAGTTCGGCGCCCCCACCTCTCTGAGTTGCAGAGCATATTATGGTAGGAAGCCGACAGTGGATAGGTCGGTTGAGGGTCGATGCCGACAGAACCTTCGTGACAAAAGCTGAGTTCGTCCATAGGGTAACCCCCAAGCCATCGGGGTGCCACCTCAGACATGAGTCACTCACCGACAGAGCTTAGAGCTCCCCGACATGCTTCGCCGACCTGATGGCGAGGAGAAAGGCAGTTTTAGTAGAGACCCACTTCAGCTCCACCTGAGCCAGTGGTTCAATAGGGGGCAAACACAAAGCATCGAGCACCAGGTGCAGATCCCATGCTGGGGCGTGCTGTACTCGTGGGGGACATAACCGCCACGCACCCTTCAGAAAAAGGGACACCATTCTGTGACAGCCCACCGTGTTATTATCAACCTGAGCGTGTCAAAAGGAAATGGCTGCCACATATACCCTAAGAGTAGCAGGGGACCGGTTGCCACCCAGGAGTGACTGGAGGAACTCCAAAATCTTTGGAACTGAACAGAGCACAGGGTCCTCACCCTCGTCTGAACACCATGCAGCAAACAGCCCCCACCTATTCTCATACTGTGCCGGGGTGGAAGGCGCCCTCGATTCCAATATGGTATTGCAGACACCATCTGAACACTCAATCAGCAGTGGGTCGGGCCCTGCAGCTGCAGGCGGAGAGGGTCGGGATGCCAGATCTGGCCCCGTAACTGGGACAGGAGATCCCTCCATGCCACGGTGGACTGCTGCAGGGCCTGTACAGCAGTGTAAACCACGTTCTTCCCGGCCAGAAGGGGGCTACCAACAGAACCCTGTGACTCTGATGGATGACCCTCTGTAGCGTTGGAAAAATCAGAGGGATTGGCGGAAATGCATAGAAGAGAACCTCTGGCCAATCATGGGCGAGAGCATCCTGGCCCAGAGGACTGCTCTCCTGTGTCCAGGACAACCAGATGGGGCAATGGGTTGACTCCTCTGAGGCAAAGAGATCCACCCCCGCCCTGCCGAAGATGTCCCCGATGTTGAGAACCACCTCCGGATGAAGCCACCACTCCCCCGGTGGGGGCTTGCAACGGGAGAGTCTGCTGCCTGATTCCGTTGCCCAGGCAGACCTGGTGCCTCCTTTGTGGTCTATGTGAGAGACTGTCGAGACATTGTCTGACTGCACAAGGACATGCTGGCCTCCCAGGAAGGGAAGAAAAACCTGCAATGCCCTGTATACAGCCCACATCTCCAGAACATTGATATGCTGTCAGCGGTCTCGGGCAGACCACAGCCCCTGAGCTGTCCGGTTCTGCCACACAGATTGTTGTGATGGATGTCTGGTATAATTTATCATAATTTCTATGCTTAAAAGTTAGTGAAAAAACACAAAAAACTTAGTTAAACTTTTACAGATATTTGAAAAGTTGATTTAAATGTAGTAGGAAATAGTTATAGCTATTCCTCAGACAATGAGAACTAGTTGATGTTGCTTAAAACTGAATCAGCTAACTTGTGCCTTTTTCTCTTTAACTTAGTTTTTTTGTGTTTTTTCACTAAGTTTTAAGCATAGAAATTATGATAAATTATACCAGACATCCATAAACACACTCCTGGTTGCAACTTTAGCATTAAAATGGTTACAAAATGTAATTTGGAAACATTACCTCATCTTTGAAGCAACTATGTTTATAGATAAATATTCTGTCAGGATGATTTTTTCCCCCCAACATTGCTACATAGGAACAATTAAAAGACTACATTAGAGATTAGTGTAAACTGTTTAGCTGGTCATAAACACTGAAATCCTGAGCAGAGGAGAAAAACAGACCAATAGATTGTGCTAACTCTTACTGCTGCTGACCTTGCACTGGTTTAAAAAAAAGCCAAACTTGTTGAAGAGACCCAAGGCAAAGCATACAAGATATAATGCTTTTTATACATTATAATTTCACAATCATACACCAATGAGTATTTCCTATAAGACATCAAAACAAACATTACTTTCAAAAACGAAAGTATGTCTGTGTATAACTACTGTGTTAGTGTGAACTGATTTATCTCTGAGTGTGTGCATGTGTGTGTTTTCATGTAGGTGGGGGTGGACAGAGCCATACACTATAGATACTTTAGAGTTAAAATGTCAAAGTTTTTATTAGAATACAGGCATTTATTCCTACAAGTTCAATAACCTTTATGAGCTTTCATATGTTTAACATTCTTAAAAAGTCTTATTCAGACCAGACTTTGAAGTAAGACAGCATGTGTATTTTTTAAACTACAGAATAAGTTACTAAAAGAGGGTAGGACCTGTTTGTAAAAACTTTTGTTGTGAATAGAACATGTTTTGCTTTATTGCATCTACACCTAAACACTGGTGCTCCTGCTGGCTGCCTCCCAATTTGCAAACGTTACAATGTTTCGCAGTAAAGATATGCAGGCATGATCCATAAAATGGTTTAGAGCGGTTTTCATAGCACTGTTGAAAGCGGAAGGTATCCAGTCCTCAATTTCATCCATTTGATTCTCTTGATCCGGGATAGAAATCGGAGTCTCACTTAGAAGAGGAAAGTATTTTGCAAAAGCCAATGTTGGATTTTTGTCCAGAGTTGTAGAGGTTGATTTATCGCATGTTGAGTGTGTTGTCATGGATGGAATCTCATTTGACAATTCAGATAATAGAACAGATATTTTCTGATCAAGTTCTTAGTTTTGAAATTTAACTCTTTCTATCCATTGTTGATATACCATTCCTCCTTAACAGCATTGTACTTTGCTGCCACTTAAGGCAGAAGAGGATGCTTTAAAGGTGTCCTATCTTGACAAAGGAGCGTTTTTTATTGCAGCACCGGTGTTTCACTAACTCTATAATTCTCTGAACGAGAGGGTCACGAAGGTATGGCTAAGAGACTGCAATTGATAGAGACATTAGTTAGGGTGTGAACACAAGCTTTTAAACAAGGAGAATGTGTGTGTGTGTGTGTGTAATGAAGTATGTGTGTGCGTGTGTGTGAAACATTGCATTGTATCCAACTAGGTCTTTCTGCTTATAACTTATTTTACAGCTGTTGGTGTTTGTCAGGAATACCTGAAATGGTCCTTCCCACCTGGGTGATGACCAGCTTTCCCTTTTCACAGCTTTAATCAGGATCCAGTCTCCTACTTTCAGTTCACTTCTTCCTGTAGGAATATAGGATCATCTGGGATATGATTAGTTTGCATTTATAACGTCTTTTTTCTTTTCAATATGTTGATCATCAAATCCATATACTCTTGATCATATTTTCCTTCAGGAGAGGGTATACCAAACTAAAGAATTCTATATCTACGTCCATACACCATTTCAAATAAAATTAAGCCAATATTAGAATTTGGTGTTATATGCATGTATAGTTTTACTAGATCAAGACAATATCCAATTTTGTCCTGTTTCTTCTATTGCTTTCTTTAATCTGGAACTTCTTTGTCATAAATTCATAAATCAGTTTGTAATTCTTCCTCTTGTTTTAATATACCAAACTGTAGGAGGGTGTAAGGTCTCCCATAGGTTGTTTCAAATGGTGTCAGCCCTGTTCCACTACTTTGTGTGATACACACATGTAGCTTAACCATAATCAAACAGTAAATCGAATTCTGTTTAGTCTCATCCATGGCCTTCCTTAGTCTGCTTCTAGAATCCCATTATCTCTCCATAAGCCCTGCACTCTCAAGATGGTATGCACCATGCTTTTTTTTATGATCTATAATCTTTGTCCTATCTTATCAATTATTTCATTTAAAAAATGTGTTTCGTTATCACTATAAATTATTTGTGGATTCCCAAATCCAGGCATTATTTCTCTGAACAACATTTCTGCAACAGTTAGTGTATCAGAATGTTTCACTGGTAACATTTCAGTCTATTTGGAGAAACTATATATTTGTACTAGACAGAACTTTTTCCCTTCACATTGATTTAGTTCTATGAAATCCATGCATATTGCTTCAGAAGAATCATTTGTAGTCTTATATTTCCTTGCAATTTATGTTTTGCACACATTAGACAGGCCGAACAAAATATTTATTAATTTTATGTGACAGTAATCATATCCTTCCTGTTTGAGGCATGACTTAAACCATGGCTCAACATTGCTGCTTATCTGTACAGGAATTTTAGCAAAAAGATGTTTCTCCTCGAGTCAGAAGGTGAGACGATCTTTTTCAGTACAGCCTTTGTTTGCTTAAAGCTTTTTCTCAGTTTCATAGGAGAAGTTTTTATTTTTTTATTAGTTATTCATTTTTTAATATCTGAGAAACTTCTTTGTCCACATGCTAATTGGTAAGGGAATTTTATTGTCTGTAATAAATGCTCAAATTAATTCGCCAGTAGAAGTCATCCTTCCTCTATCTCTTCATTGTTGGCCAAAAACATGCAAGGTTAAATTTGCATCTTCTATTAACAGTAATAGTAATTTTCTTATCTTTATCCAATCACAAACTTCAGTTAGAACTTCAATTTTTGCTCCCCGAGTAGAACAGTTCTTTGGTAGCTGTCCCATTTCAAGAGTTTTATAAAAATCCTAACTTCAAGTAAAGTAGGAAAGTTCTTCCTAATAGATACAGGTTCTTCCTGTAGCTGGATCTATTATTTTACTTCATTTTTTTACAACTCAACCTCAGGTTTTGTCTCTATGGAAAACAAAATTCCTCTAAATTCAGCACTTTCCTCTCCATCTAACCTTATTTCACGTCCCTTACCTCTTTCTCTTCATTGCAATCACATGATCTGTGACCCGTAACTGATTCTTCCACAATGAAAACATTGATAACTTTCTCCATTCCTTGTTCTCTGCCAATCTGCTCCTTCACAAACAGTCTACAAATTGTTTTATTATTATATGGGGAGGAGTCTGTTGCTGGATGTCCAAAATTTGGTCCCATGATTCAACTCAGATTGGGTCAGTGCCGGCAACTTTTCCCAATCTCAGATGTAGGTTCAGACTATATGAGAGATCTCCCAGACATCACATAAATATAGTAAAAAATTTTAGCTAAGTTCTTCAATTTTATTATTATTATAATAAAGTAACAGTTGCCTCTGTACTTAGGAAATTCCAAGCCCTTGGAAAGACCACTTGCGGACCACAGTCCGCATCTCTGGCTGTCTCAGAGAATGCATTCATAAGAGAATGCATTCATAGCCCCCCCCCCTCCTTATCAGCTAGCGGGGGAGTTAGTGTTTCTGTTGCTTCAGATTTCACCTTTGCATTCCTTTCGTTTACTGGCAAGTTTGTGTAACTTTTAAGGATGCTTGAAATGCATGGTGGATCTGGTTTTAGTTCTAGAGGAGGGGTGCTAGGAGAGCAATAACAATTTCAAAAAAGTCTTCTCCCTCCTTGGTGTTTAACAAACTTTCTCTTTGCACATTTTTAAACCTGTGTTAAAAAAACGTAACTTTCTTTCCTAGCATTTTATCATCATGGTTCAGCACCATATTTCACCCAATAGTGGAGATTTAGTGGAGACTTAGACCATAGGAAGAGCATTTACCAGTGCTAACGCACCTCCACCATAATTAGTTTGTTTATTCTGTGAGCACATCTTCTTTTAAGAACAGGAAAGGGGGCTGCTTGTTTGAGATAAATCTTTAAGATCAGGGTAAAGCAGTTTTCATTCCTCCTCACAGGATTTTTACAATATGGAAGTGGGAGTGCTTTATCTTTTACTCTCTCTTGCGGAATTTTAGGAGAGACCCATCCATTTCCATCCATTTTCTTCCGCTTATCCAGGGTCGGGTCGCGGGGGCAGCAGCTTAAGCAAGGACACCCAGACTTTCCTCTCCCCAGCCACTTGTTCCAGCTCCTCGGGGGGAATGCCAAGGTTCTCCCAGGCCAGCCGAGAAACATAGTCCCTCCAGCGTGTCCTGGGCCTTCCCCTGGGCCTCCTCCCGGTGGGACGTGCCCGAAACACCTCACCAGGGAGGCGTCCAGGAGGCATCCTGACCAGATGCCCGAGCCACCTCAACTGACTCCTCTCGATGTGGAGGAGCAGCAGCTCTACTCTGAGCCCCCTCCGGATGACTGAGCTTCTCACCCTATCTCTAAGGGAGAGCCCAGACACTCTACGGAGCCGCTTGTATCCGTGATCTCGTTCTTTCGGTCACCACCCAGAGTTTGTGACCATAGATGAGGGTAGGAACGTAGATCGACCAGTAAATCGAGAGCTTTGCCTTTCGGCTTAGCTCTCTCTTCACCACGACAGACCAGTACAGCGCCCGCATAACTGCAGTTGCCCTACCAATCCGTCTATCTATCTCCCGCTCCATTTTTCCCTCATTCGTGAACAAGACCCCCAGATTCTTAAACTCCTCCACTTGGAGAAGGACCCCATCCCCGACCCGGAGAAGGCACCCAACCCTTTTCCGACTCAAGACCATGGCCTCGGATTTGGAGGTGCTGATTTTCATCCCAGCCGCTTCATACTCGGCTGCAAACCGCTCCAGTGAAAGCCGTAGATCACGTTCCGATAAAGCCAGCAGGACCACGTCATCTGCAAAAAGCAGAGACCCGATCCTGAGGCCACCAAAACGGATCCCCTCAACACCCTGGCTGTGCCTAGAAATCCTGTCCATAAAAGTTATGAACAGGATCGGTGACAAAGGGCAACTTTGGCGGAGTCCAACTCTCACCGGAAACAAGCCCAACTTACTGCCGACAATGCGAACCGAACTCTGGCACCTGTCGTACAGGGATCTAACAGCCCATATCAAGGGGCCCGGTACCCCATACTCCCGGAGCACCCCCCACAGGGCCCCCCGAGGGACACGGTCGAACGCCTTCTCCAAATCCACAAAACACATGTAGACGGGTCGGCGAACTCCCACGCACCCTCCAGGACCCTGCTGAGGGTGCAGAGCTGGTCCAGTGTTCCACGGCCAGGACGAAAACCGCATTGTTCCTCCTGGATCTGAGGTTCGACTATCCGTCGGACCCTCCTCTCCAAAACCCTTGAATAGACCTTACCAGGGAGGCTCAGAAGTGTGATTCCCCTGTAGTTGGTCCCCTCTGTGGTCCCCCTTTTTAAACAGGAGTACCACCACCCCAGTCTGCCAATCCAAGGGAACTGCCCCCGCTGTCCACGCAATATTGCAGAGCCGCGTTAACCAACACAGCCCCACAACATCCAGGGGCCTGAGGAACTCCGGCCGAATCTCATTTACCCCCGGAGCCTTGCCACAGAGGAGCTTTTTAACGACCTCGGTGACCTTAGCACCAGAGATTGGAAAGCCCGTCCCAAAGTCCCCAAACCCTGCTTCCAGGAGAGACCAGAAAGTTTAAACATTTGTTCAATTATTTCAAATTTCATTTTAGTTTCATTTTGGATCGCAACTACCAGAGGTGCGCAAGATTACTCAGTTAATCTTCCCTCAAATTAATACACTCTTTTTCATTTTTACAGCAATTTGTTTTTCTTTTTTTCTTTTTTTTTTAAATACATAAATTTAGCATCTCCTTTAAATTCTAATTCTAACGAGGTTCACTAAGCGGACACAAGATTTAACTTCTAATTTGCCTTCAAATTGGTAGTCCTTTTTCCATTTGTCAAGATATTTTGTGCTTCCCTCGTATTTTTCAGACATATTTAGGGTCGCCCTCTAGTTCATTTATTTTTTCCATTTGAGTTCCCCATGTCTGAGTTATTTGTGAATGTCGGAGGGAGAAAATGAGAAGTTCCAAAACATCAATTCGGAAAACAGGCTTCTAGACCAAGCATGGTGCTTTGTCCATTTTTTCACTTGGGTCATAGCCCAATCAATGCCTTGTTTTAGATTTCTCCCTCCTCCTACACTTAGCCCTAATGAAGGGTCAGTTTCATCAACTCTTCAGTTTTATGTTTACACCGGTAGATTTCAAACTAAAAAGGTTTTGTTAACATGAGCACTTCCATACACAGTCACAGTCACACTAACAGGTTCTTTCCTTTACTTAAAAAATAGTTTTTTCTAGGCAAGGACCATGTCCTTCCTCTATTTTATAGTCGACTCTTGGTAAGATTAATTCTTCACCCGATAACCTTTCATCCTTTGAGCAAGACCTAATGTCTCCCCAAAGGGATATCCTTCTCTTTCCCTGAGCAAGATTTATTGTCTCCTCGGAAAATTCTGTGAAATGCCTTGGATGTTCCTCAAGTTGCTCACCAATATTTGGATCCTGTCAACCCAGTCCTGTGGAACCAGGAGAGGCCTTAGTGGCCATCCACAGAATTTACTGTGATGGGCTTTGATCCACAGATCTAATCTGTGGGCTGTGCACAGTTTTCAGTTGTCCTCAACGGATCCACAGGAACACAGGTATATTGGAATCCGGCTCGAAGGACCATAATGTTGGAAATATTTCTGCAATAGAAAAGAGCAAAAACCTCTGAGGAAGAAACCAGTCACAGACAACAGTCAAATTTCATGCATGCATGGGAAGAACATACACCCACCAAGGCTGATGCGTTCTCCAAAGAACTGTCTCTCCCCAAGCAGTTTTATTTCTTTACAGGGTTATAAAACAGGGCGTATGCAAAACACATCCACACCAAACATGTGTGGGTTTTAATACCTGTTTGAGCTGATCAAACAGGAACAACAAAGTACATGTAGATTAGGCATTCCAAACAACTCTCTCAAGCAACTCTTATCTAGAGGATTTATCAACCGAACCCGTATGATGAATTTGCACAAATCTTTTCGTTACCCTAAGCTCTGTGATATTAGTAAAGCATACAGATGGACTTATTTAAACTTTAACAGTTAGATTCTAACATCACTGATCACTGTTCAATCTATCCATCAGAAGACATGGTGAATCTTGAGGAGCTGCCAAGATCTACAGCTCAGGTAGGTGAATATGTTGGAATGAAAACTTTTAGTAACTGTATGTGTTCCACAAATTCTTTCCTTATGAGATAGTGACAAGCAGAAGTCCACTGTAAAGCCAAAATAAATAATGCTCAAAGTTTTCCTTAAAATAATGTAGTTAACACAAAATATGACGCAGGGGGCTCTCATTGGGGAAGACTAAAATTAAAAGTTCTGTCTCGCATGTAAAAGACTTTGTGTAAAAGAAAATTTAAAACTGCCCATTACTCTGAACACGACATACCCACTATGAGACTTGTTGTTAGCAACATCCGCTGTAGGGATGTTTTTCTACAGTGGTTCCATGGAAGCTGATCACAGCTGAGTTAATGTAAAAGATAGATGGAGTTAAATGTATGGTAATCGTGGAAGAAAACCTTTTAGGTACTGTGGTGGAGGTTCACCTTGCAGCAGAATAATGACTCTAATCATACAACTAGAGTTAAAATTGAATGGTTTTAGATCAGAGAATGTGTCCTTTCCTTTTGATGGCAATGCATGCACTATTTTGTGTCTATTACTGTAGTTCCCAAACTTTCCAGCTTCTGACCCACAAAATAAAAATGTAAGAGGCCCCTGACCCCGACTTTTTGTTGAGCATTCAAGTATTCTTACTGTATCTGTTGAAAAGTGGTACAACGGCAACACAATCAGCATCAACCGTCAGTATATTGACCAATATGTTGCACTTATTTTTTCAAGTCCTTTTCTTCCATTTTTTAACTTTTGCACTGATTTTAAAATGTATATGCTTTCTTATTGCTATTTATGGTATGTAGATATTTTTCTTAAGAGGATCTCAATAACCCACTTTGGGAACTACTATTCCATTATACAAAATTCCAAAAGATACATTTAAGTCTGTGGTTGTAACTTGAAAAATATAAAATACTTTAATAAGCCACTGAATTACCTTCAACTTTGTTGTGAAAATACATCCAAAGCTGGATTTATGCTAAAATCCTGTTTATAATATTATCTTTGATTCACAAATAAGAAAAAAGACATTTAAAAACAAGAAAGTGGGTAACTTACGTTCACAAGTAGAAATAAACCTATAATAAACATTTGACTTTTTGTAGGACTATTACAAAATTATGACAGATGAAGATGAGCCTTTTAAGTTTGGCATTCACTTATTGATTTAATTTACAGTAATCTTTTAACTTGAATGTCAGAAAAAAATCTAAGCAGCACGGGCAAATATAATGTCTGATATTTTCTGTATCAATCAGTGTTCACTTCTGAGCACTGCCAAGGGGCTTCAAAAGAATTTCTGCTTTTAATCATGCATATTTCATTTTGGTTGCCATTTAGATTAAATATCTAATCAGATTCCCCTGTCCCAGAGGGAATACACACAATGACTTTACAATTAATTTGATACTTAAAGGCAACGAGCCGAAAACCCAAGAACAGATCTACTGCAACAGCTTGCATTCAACACACCTTCTTGCATTTTTACATAGGCAGCTCAGTTAAGGTTGGATGCTTGAAAAGAAAAAAAGCACAGCCAAGGTATATGCCTTGATAAAAGATTCATGTGACAGCAGACATGAATAAAATATGGTGGAATGATCCATGGGTCAAGCAACTGGTAAATGTGGGTCTAGTTGTGTGGGGTTAGATGTAAATATTGTTAAAGCAGATACTTTTTCCAGCTTTTTTCAGTATGACAGATACATACCTGATCATTTAGCAGGGAGAAGAAACATTATTCTGCAAGAGAAATAATCTGCACAGTTATTCCCCGAGACTCATTCATTATGCAACCATTGAGCGCTGACTGTATGACAGGTTTCAAATGATATAGCCACTACCTGTCATATATACCCATTATAAAAAAAGCTAGAGCCCTAAAGGAGTACTCAAAAAAATAGATGATGCTGAAGATAACTGTGGAAGTGTATTAAAAGAAAAGTTCAAAGGCCCTTATTAAATGCATCAAACCTCTGAACCACCGTAAATTTTGAAATAGAAGGGCACAAAGCATAGTTAGGCTTTCATTAGATTAGTTATGTGTTCCCTTAAAAGGAATAAGAGTTAAGGTATTGACAAAAAGGCTTGGTTTTATTTATGTTGAAGGCCTTTGGGCGCAATGAACACTACCACAAAAAAGAACACATAAATCCAAAGGCACTACAGGCAGACTTCCATTTCATCACTCCAAGATGTGTTCAACCTGAGATTTGGTTGAGAAACATTTTGTAACCATTCCATTCAATCAAGTTCCAGCTCTTCATCAAAAAAAATAAAATAAACAAAAATGTATGTGTTTCTAACCATTAGATTTTTTTTTTTTTTACTATTATATTGACATTTTGGGGAAATAAGATGTTGAACAGATTAAAAACTTGAAAAAAAACTGACCATGGTGAGTAGAGACTAGATCCTTAATGATAAAATGAGAAATAATTAAAGGAGCAGTGACATGATTTTTGAATTTGCAAGACCGAAGTACAAGTAGGTGGTAGGCATCATGTTAAGTTTAATACCACAACCAAAAATACAGGAATTTACTGACCAAAACCATGGGGAAGCAGGAACAGTGAGTAGGATGGGGTAGGCTACAGCTACAAGACTCCAGTAAGAAACAACTGAAACTGGAGGATTAAATACAGAGGGGGAGTAAGGAACACATGAGATTTAATTACAAATGTAAGTAACAACTATGTGGGGAATATGTGGAACCAAAGAAAAAACTATCATATGTAACTCAGTTCATATTTTTAATGTAGAATTCATCTTAATGCACATTTCAAGGCAAATAGCCAGATATTTCTTTTTGCCCTTCATATGGAAACACAAAAACATTACTAGTGTTAAATCTTATAAATAAATGCTTTCTAAAAAAAACAGTGTGTGGAAATACCCAACACAAAGCCCCTAAAATTCACAAAACCACAGATTTTAAGTTATACTCAGCTCAAAACATAGATGTTTGTAGTAATTTAACTTACAGCAACAATGTAGAAAATGAAATTATATACTGGAATGACAAAAACTGTAATGAAAGAACATAAATAGCTGGAAAAGCTATGGCTGACACATAACCTCAGCAAAAAAAAGAAACGTCCCTTTTTCAGGACTGTGTATTTCAACAATAATGTTGTAAAAATCCAAATAACTTTACAGATCTTCATTGTAAAGGGTTTAAACAATGTTATCCATGCATGTTCAATTAACCATAATCAATTAATTAACATGCATCTGTGGAATGGTCATTAAGGCCATAACAGCTTACAGAAAGTAGGCATTTAAGGTCACAGTTCTAAAAACGGAGGACACTAAAGAGACTTGTCTACCGACTGTGAAAAACACCCAAAGAAAGATGCAGGGTCCCTGCTAATCTGCGTGAACGTGTATTAGGCATGCTGCAGGGAGGCATGAGGACTGCTGATGTTGCTAGGGCAATAAATTGCCATGTCCGCACTGTGAGACGCCTAAAGCTTGGTTTATACTTCTGCGTCGCGTCAGTCGCGTAGGTTACGCCGTAACCGCCGTACCCACTGCTGTGTTTATACTGAACGCTGAACGCGTCGTGTTGCTGTTTCATTTCCAGACCTGCAGGTGGCAGTAGGCTGGTATCGGTCGGCAAACTCCACAGGGCGGAGTTTTTCTGATGGTTTGCTTATGTTTGCTTCAGTTCCGGCAAGTATTTCCTGTTTTAGAACAACGATGGCGGCCTTTGTGCAGTGTCTCAACGAGATTGTGGAAGCAGACAAACAAAATATCCTTCTTTTGAACACTTTGCAACGCAAGCAAATGAGAAAATGGAGACGTATAAGATGGTACGTGCATACGTAATCTCACTGACCAATCACAAGGGAGTACTTCCGCGTCTCTGCGTCGCATCGCCGGGCTGCACGTCAGGTCCGAGGAGGTGCACATCAAACCTACGCAGAGGCTACGGTGGTTACGGCGTACCCTACGCGAGGGACACGGCGCAGAAGTATAAACCGGCCTTAAGACAGCGCTACAGGGAGACAGGAAGGACAGCTGATCATCCTCGCAGTGGAAGACCACGTGTAGCAACACCTGCACAGGATCGGTACATACGAATAACACACCTGCGTGACAGGTACAGGATGGCCACAACAACTGACCAAGACACACCAGGAACACACAATCCCTCCATCAGTGCTCAGACTGTCCGCAATAGGCTGAGAGAGGCTAGACTGAGGGCTTGTAGGCCTGTTGTAAGGCAGAACCTTACCAGACATCACCAGCAACAAACCCACCTTCAGTGGACCAGACAGGAGTGGCAAAAAGTGCTCTTCACTGATGAGTCACGGTTTTGTCTCACCAGGGGTGATGGACGGATTCGTGTTTATCGACGAAGGAATGAGCGTTACACCGAGGCCTGTACCTTGGAGCGGGATCGATTTGGAGGTGGGGGGTCCGTCATGGTCTGGGGAGGTATATCACATCACCATCGGACTGAGCTTGTTGTCATTGCAGGCAATCTCAATGCCTTGCGGTACAGGGAAGACATCCTCCTCCCTCATGTGGTATCCTTTATGCATGCTCATCCGGACATGATCCTCCAGCAGGACAATGCCACCAGTCATACTGCTCGTTCTCTGCATGAGTTTCTGCATGACAGCAATGTTAGTGTTCTGCCATGGCCAGCGAAGAGCCCGGATCTCAATCCCATTGAGCACGTCTGGGACCTGTTGGATCGCAGGGTGAGGGCTAGGGCCATTCCCCCCAGAAATGTCCAGGAACTTGCAAGTGCCTTGGTGGAAGAGTGGGGTAACATCTCACAGCAAGAACTGACAAATCTGTTCCAGTCCATGAGGAGGAGATGCACTGCAGTACTTCAAGCAGCTGGTGGCCACACCAGATACTGACTGGTACTTTTGATTTTGAGCCTCCCTTCATTCAAGGACACATTATTCTATTTATTTTAGTCACATGTCTGTGAAACATTTTTAGTTTGTCTTATGGTGTTGACTCTTTTAGTGTTCAAACAAATATTTACACACATTAAGTTTACTGAAAGTAAAAACAGTTGAAAGTCAGAGGACGTTTCTTTTTTTGCTGAGTTTATATTCTTTTAAAGCAGCTGCAGTGCAGGACTTTCACTAAAGAAGCACTGTGGCTCAAAAGTTATTTAATCCCCCCCCCAGAGGGATTTGTTCCGGCAGGTTAATGGAGAAAAAAACTCATATAACCAAAACAAAGTAAATTAAATACAGTGTTGAGAACACATTAGACATAGACTTGGGAGATTTGATATTTTCTTTTTACTCTAAGGTCGAGAGTTTTTTGTTTTGTTTTTTGCCAATCAGAAATTATGTTGCCACCTGATCCAGTAAAACACCACCTTAGTTACAGTTTACACAAGAGACTATGATTAACAGCCAGAAAACTGAGATCTATTGCATTTTATTACAGATTTTTCTAGCAATTATGCAAATTTAGCCTTTTACTCAGTTTTTTGTGCCCCAGTTCTTAAACAGAACCTGTCCCTGCATGACCATGGTGAGATCATGCAGGCAGCAGGGGCAGATCTAGAAAAATATTTATGGGGTGGCAAGAAAGGGGCAAGAATTTTTCAGGGGTGGCACCATATGCCAGAATTTTATATATATATTGGTTTTATTAATCAGTCAAACACATCCTTCACCTCTTCACTCCCCAGTATTTACATATATGATAGATACATACATGTATTTGTTTTGCTTCATGTTATTTAAGCACATTAAAGCTGCATTGCGCAATATTTTTGTAAAAATTAAACAATTTTTTTTAATCTATAGTCAGTTTTTTCATCTCCTGACGATACAATTGAATCATGTGCTGTAGTTTGATTCTACCGCGGTTGCATGTAGAGGCAGCAATTCCATTTATTTTCAGGTGGTTCAGGGTGTGCGTGTGGGCTTGTGAAAGCGCGTAGCGTGACGTAATGATACACGTACGTACCCATGTACGCGGTCTAAACTAGCTTAGATATGTGTAGCTAGCCAGCCACGACACCTACACAAGCTCCCCGTAAGTCAAAGAAGAAAATAATTTTATCCAGCATTACAAAAAGAGCAAAAATGGCCTCTGCCATCGCAGAGCTCGGAATAATGAGCACACGCCTGAAAGTCATGGGAGTGCGCATTTTGCTGATTGCAGTTTGTCTAACAGCCACATGGTGCACACTCTGCAGCACTTTCAGCAAACTAGCAGCTTTAAAGGTTCACCAAAGAGAATATAATGCAACTATTTTCATGAGCTTCTAGCTCCTAATGTCCAATTTTACCCCCTTAACATTCCTGCAATTTCCGCCCTACATTTTCTTAAAACACATACCCAAAATTAACTTAAAGCTGTTCTTGAACCATTTTGAGTAGAGACATGGCTGGGTTCTCTTTGGAAAGCAAACACTCTAAAATTTATCCCAGAACTGTGTTAATATCACCGAGTGCGATTGTTACCAAGCAATATTAATTTTAATACACTGAAAAATATTTTTTTTATGTCCGATTATTTATTTTATATAAATACAATGTGTCAAAATGGCTTTAAAAATAGGTTGGGACCTAAAACACACTGTGGGTCTAAAGCCTAAATGTTTACCTTCATCCACACAAATTTGACAGCAATAAACCAACAAATGAGTATTCTGCACACATTTTTCTAACTACAGGTCAAAGGTGGTCAAAAGTGTGCCATATGCACCATCTCCTGGGTAAATGCCGTAGTCTTCACTGAATTAAAAATATCATCAGAATCATAACTGCATCTTACCATATAAAGCTCCACGGCTTCCTTCAATGTTGTATTTTAATTATAAAGGGTGTTTGGACATGGTACTGAAACAGTATGTTACTGGTACGCACTGTGCGTAATCTCCTCATGAATAAGACATTTTACACACGTCATATACTATGGGAGCGCCCGGTCCGCCCGGTCAAGTTATATATCTGCGTTTACAGCATTACATTCTTATTCTTTATGTAGATAATGATATTCTACCAAACAACTAACATTTACACTTGGCAATGTCAACACAGTACATCCATGTGACTTGTAAACATGTACAATGTAAAGAACAGAAAACTAAACATATTGGCATTAACATGTTGTAAATGCAAAATTTAAAACACCTTAAAATGTAGCCAAAGTATACTATGTAAAGAGCACACAGGTATTAGGTCTGTGATGAACATAAGCAAAATATTGTGAACTATGAAAATAACTTTAAAATTTAATACCCCACACACCCACACACAATAGAGAGAAGAGTGTTGCTTTTATGGATCCAGGAATTGAGTGAGGATTCCCCTCACCCTCTTTCCTTCTGATGTCATGCAGTCTCCTCTGGTAGCTGGTTGTACAGTGGCTTGCAAAACTATTCGGCCCCCTTGAACTTTTCCACATTTTGTCACCATACAGCCACAAAAATGAATCAATTTTATTGGAATTCCACGTGAAAGACCAATACAAAGTGGTGTACACGTGAGAAGTGGCACAAAAATCATACAGGATTCTGAACATTTTTTACAAATAAATAACTGAAAAGTGGGGTGTGCGTAATTATTCAGCCCCCTGAGTCAATACTTTGTTCAGAATCATGTATGATTTTTGTGCCACTTCTCACGTGTACACCACTTTGTATTGGCCTTTAACATGGAATTCCAATAAAATTGATTCATGTTTGTGGCTGTAATATGACAAAATGTGGAAAAGTTCAAGGGGTCCGAATACTTTTGCAAGCCACTGTATGTCTGGCTGGTTTTCCCTGTCGTGTTGAATTGCCTCAGCAACACGGTTGTCATCTACCGTGTCCTTGGAAACCTCACAGTAATTGTGCAGCACAAAAAATGCATAAATAACATAGGGAAGATCAGCCAGATTAATGTCCATGGCCCTTTTTAGGGCACCGAACCGGGCTTTTAGTCTCCCAAACGCACATTCAATCCCTATCCTTGCTTGGCACAAAGGTAGTCCAAAGTACTGCTCCAGCGCAGTGCTTCCCCCATTGACATATTCCTTCATTAGATATGGGAGCAGTGGACATGCAGGGTCGCCTAGTATGTAAACCGGTATGGGCTCTTCATCTTCAATGATTTGCCTTGGATAGGGAGGGATGGTTCTATCTTTGAAGGATGTCTTGAGTGTGGAGTTGGCAAAAATACGGCTGTCGTGCACGCTCCCAGGCCATTTCCCTACCATGTCCATGAAGGCACATTTATAATCGAAGGTGGCTTGAGTGTTTAAGGTAAACCTCCCTTTCCTATTGATGTAATCAGTGGAATTGGCTGGTGGTTGCTTTATCTCAACATGCGTCCCATCCACAGCACCTATGCACTGAGGGAGGCCATGATGAGCTTCAAATCCCTGCACAAGTTGCTGGACAGCCGCTTCGGTTTTCGGCAGTGTTATATATTTTGGACCCAAGTGGACAGTAATCGCTCTAAAAACCTTTCTGATTATTATTGAAACAGCCGATCTGGACAGACCGAATGCGTTTGCCGTTTTACGAAGTCTAGCCTCATCAGCCAAACAGTACAGGGTGAGGGCAACTTTTTTCTCTACACTGACTGGCGACCGCAAAACAGTAGTCTGACTTTCTATGGTGGGACGCAGTAACTCCGCAAGCGACAGTAGGGATGACCGTGACATTCGGAAGTTCTCATGCCACTCCTCCGGGAGGACGACTTCTTTCGCAAAGTTTTCCCACCAGACCGTGGGCCGCCCAGGTCGGATCCAAAACCGGCGACGTTGGGAGGCAATGCACCTACGTCTTGGTAGGGAAAGCAGCAGTAAAAATGCTGACCTCCATGCAGTTCTTCACCTCTGCTCCTCCATACAGTAGAGCAGTTGTTGCAAATGCAAACAGGCGAAAAGTGTTTGCACAAAAGTACAAATTAGTAGCACCTTAACACCATCCATGATAATCCTGGATTTTGATCCGTAGCCAAACAAACTGTAAATAGGGCGCTCACATGACGCTAAGCATTTTCTGGCGCATAATGTGACGTTGAGAACCTAAAACCCCGTTTTTCCCAGTTGACACGGCAACACATAACCAGCGTTATCAGAAATCCCCTCTTTGGCCGGAGTTTTTAGAAATAATCGTTTTCTGTGATAAAAACAGGGTTTTCGTGTAAATGAGAGGCCAAACCGCAGGGAAATATCTGCATTTTTCCTTCGTGTAAATGGGGCCTCAGACTCCAACTTTCACCATAGCCAATACCAGAGAGTTGTCCAAGGACACCAAGGAAAAGATTGTAAACCTGCACAAGACTGGGATGATCCAATCTACAAGCAAAAGAGATCAACTGTTGGGGCAATTATTAGAAAATTGAATAAATACAGGATCACTGACGGTCTCCCATCTTTCGGGCTCCATACAAGATCTCACCTCGTGGCGTATACATGATTTTGAGAAAGGTGAGTAAACAGCCCAGAACTACAGAGGGGGAACTGGTCAATGGCCTGAAGAGAGCTCGGACCATAGTAACAAAGGTTACTATTAGTAACACACTATGTTACTATTAGTATCACACCATGTCGTCATGGATTAAAATCCTGCAGTGCTTGAGGTTAAGCAAGCACATGTCCAGGCCCGTCCACAGTTTGCCAGAGACCATCTGGATGATCCAGAGGAGGATTGGGAGAATGTTATGTGGTCAGATGAGACCAAAATTAGAACTCTTTGTTATAAACGCCACTCAGTGGAGTGGTAAAAATGCTGAGTTGTATCCCAAGAACATTATACCCACTGTGAAGCATGGGGGTGGAAACATGCCCCATGTTTTGGGGCTGCTTTTCTGCAAATGGGACAGGACGACTGATCCGTATCACAGAAAGGATGAATGGGGTCATGCATTGTGAGATTTTGGACAAAAACCTCCTTCAATCAATGTGAGCATTGAAGATAAAATGTGGCTGGATCTTCCAGCATGACAATGATCCCAAACACATTGCCTGGGCAATGAAGGTGTGGCTACGTAAAAAGCATTCAAGGTTATGCAGTGGCCTAATCAATCTCCAGACCTCAATCCAATAGAGAATCTGTGGAGGGAGTTGAAAGACAGTGTTGTCCATCAACACCCCAAAAACATCACATCTCTTGAGAAGATCTGCATGGAAGAAAGTGCCAAAATATCAGCTACAGTGTGTGCAAACCTGGTGAAGACCTACAGGAAACATTTGACCTCAGTCATTGCCAACCAAGGTTACATTATATAGCACTGATGTGAACTTTTCTTATTGACCAAAAACTTCTGCATCATTATACAAGTAAATTCTTAAAACATCATACAATGTGATTTCCTCTATTTTTTTACACCCTGACTCACAGTTGAAGTGTACCTTTGATGAAAATTACACACCTCTCTCATCTTTTTAAGTTGGACAACTTGCACAATCGGTGGCTGCCAAAAATGATGGGGCAAGTCAACTTCCATATCTTGATTTTATCAACATGTTGGGAGGTGACTTGAAAGACCCTGTACATGTAGGAAACCCTTTAAACATCTTACAGCTGAAAGAGCGTTTTAATTGGTTTTTGTAGCTGTACTAGTTTTTTCTGAATTATGAAATTTTGGTTTTACTGCAGGAGTCCAGAAGAAGGTAATACCTCACTGGTCCTTTGCAGGGGGAAATGTTATAAGCTGCTTTGAAACCAAGCAGAACTTGAAGAAGAATTGCTGTAAAGAAAAAACCAGGTCATGTTTTACCTTTGAAAGAGAGTAATTAGAATGATGGGCCTTCAGATTTACAGCAACCAGTGAGGCTGGTGTTAATACAGCCCATGAATAAGGAATTAGGCCCAAATTTCCAGTGGGGAGCAGAATACTACCACACAGAGCTATGCAGGTTTGAGCTCAAGGAAAGGATGTCTCATTCATCATAAAGTGCAGTTTAAGGTGAATGAAGGCAGCATAGATGAAGACACCATAGATGAAGAGAGAATGAGACCATGCGGGAGAGTGAAGGTAACAGATGAAAGCGGAAATGAAGGAAGATTGCACATGGGGATTTGAAACCAGATCAAACTGAAATGAAAATGATGTAAAGGATGAAACAATTTCACGCGGAAATGATTGGAATCCTAAAAAAAAATTATAAATTAAGCAAGGGGTAAACAGATGAGAAGGTAATGGGAAAAAAGAGACACTCCAAGGATTTTATCACTACACTGTTATATCTTCTGTACTTAATTATATGTTTTGCTCATAACATTACTGTAATTTCGAGAACAGTGTAATTAGACGATTAAACCACTCAGTGTCTAGGTCAGTGTTAATAGTAGTGATAGTAACTCTTTTTGAGCAAAGGAAGCAAAAAAGTCGAAATTATTACCTGATTAGACACACAAGGGAAGTCAGGAAAACTTCATCAGGTAATTTCTAGGCATACTGGATGACATTATCATGTTAAATAAGAATTTGCTGGTCTTAATAACAGTCACTGATGGAGTTGGATGGAAACAAGCCACAACAGAACTGTGAAAGCTTACATCCTATTAAGAGCAATTGCAGGAAGACTTTACATTCAGGTAAGATGCTTTAAAATTACAAATCTGTCCCCATCTCTTTGCTACATTTTCAAACATAAACAGCAATTTTGAATTTAATCTAATAATTATATGGTACTTGTGGAATTTTAATATTAAACTGTAGATAGGTTGTGTTTATAATTTCAACACTGGAAACACTGGAAGGGATCACAGATTAGACACATTCACACAAATCAATCTATCTATCCATCTATCCATCCATCCCATAATTATTGGATTGTAAGCCATTACTTTTTTCACACACTTTGGACCCTGCGACCTACACAACGATGCAGCAAATTTATAGATTTTTTTTACTGGCTAACGACTTCCAGGGTGGGACTATAGCAGGAAGTGCCAAAGTGAAAGTGAGACAGACATGTGGGGAAATATTATGCACCGCAGAAGACACTACCGGTAGATTTCATGCACACACAGTCATCATGGAAAACACACGAAGAATTGCATATAATGCAGCTTTTAACTTAAAGACAGAAGAGCTGGTCATCAAAGAAGGAAATAGAGCTACTGCAAGTAAGCTTGACATTGAATCGTTGGTGAGATGTTGGAGGAGGCAGCAGGAAGAACTGAGTCAGTGTAAAAAGACAACAAAAGCTTTCAAAGGAAATAAAGACATTGAAGAAGATTACTTCAGTTGCTTTAGTGTATAAGAGGAAGATGAAAATTGCAAACAATGACTTTTTGGTAGGCTGAATTATGTTTTCTTTTCTAACCAGACATGTTACTGTCGTGTTGTGTTAACGCCCTGTTTGTGCCGTACTGCCGATTTTGAGACAGAGTTTGAAAAAAGAAAGCTCATCTTCAATTAAACAAAATAAAAATCTTCAGTGTACGGTCTTTCTGAGTAAATATCCCATGTTACAAGATGAAAACGTGCAGCTTTTTTTCAGGTGCGGCCTATACATGTGCAAAAACTTATATTCAGGTGAACTCAATAGTCTGAAGACTATGTATATATATATATATATATATATATATATATATATATATACACATACACATACACATATATATATATATATATATATATATATATATATATATATATATATATATATATACACATACACATACATATATATATATATATATACACATACATATATATATATATATATATACACATACATATATATATATACATATATATATATATATATATATATATATATATATATATATATATATACACATACATATATATATATACATATATATATATATACACATATATATATATATATATATATATATATATATATATATATATATATATATATATATATATATATATATATATTGTGTGTGTGTATTTGTATGTGTGAAAAAATGCTGTAAACACAGAATGTTTTCAGAAATATAAATAATGGTTGTTTATTTTTATCAATTTACAAAATGCAAAGTAAGAAAACAGAATAAAAATCTAAAACAAATGAATATTTGTTGTTACTACCTTTTGCCTTCAAACCAGCATCGGTTCTTATATGTACACTTCCACAAACTCAGGGTTTTTGTAGAATTATAGCCAGATGTATGGTCAACTAATTCTACCAACCAGGTGCTAATGATCATCACTGTCAACTGTAGGTTGAAACACATTCATTAACTGAAACAGAAACAGCTGTGTAGAATTAAACCTGGGTGAGGAAAAGCCAAACTCTGCTACCAAGCTGAGGTTGTGGAAGATAGTTTCATGTCATGACAAGATTGAGGACAGCAACAAGACACAAAGTAGTTATACAGCATTAGCAAGGTCTCTCCCAGATAAATATTTCAAAGCAGGCTGGGATTTCAAGATTTGCTGTTCAAGCTTTTTCGAACAAGCATACAGAAAAGGGCAACGTTGAGGATCGTAGACGCAGTGGTCACCCAAGGAAACTTAGTGCAGCAGATGAAAGACACATCAAGCTTATTAGCCTTTGAAATCTGAAGATATGCCATCACCTCAGAACTGGCAGGAACCAGTGGGATCCAGGTACACCCATCTACTGTCCTGAAATGGCTGGCCAGAAGGGGCCTTCGTGGAAGAGTTGCAGCCAGAAAGTCATACCTCTGACAAAGAAACAAGGCCAAGAGACTCAAGTATGCCTGAAAACATAGGAACTGGGGTGCATAATAATTGCAGCAGGTGCTCTGGATTGGTGAGTCCACATTTTAAATATTTGGCTGTAGTAGAAGGCCATTTGTTTGTTGAAGGGCTGGAGAGCTGTACAATAATGAGTGTCTGCAGGCAACAGTGAAGCATGGTGGAGGTTCCTTGAACATTTGGGGCTGTATTTCTGCAAATGGAGTTAGTAATTTGGTCAGGATTAATAGTGTTACAAGCAGATACTTACCCATTATGCGAAACAATCAGGGAGGCGTATGATTGGCCCCAAATTTATTCTGCAGCACGACAATGACCCCAAACATACAGCCAAAGTCATTAAGAACTATCTTCAATGTAGAGGAGAACAAGAAGTCCTGGAAGTGATGGTGTGGCCCCCACAAAGCCCTGATGTCAACATCATCGAGTTTGTCTGGGATTACATCATTACAAGATATGTGATTAGTTCTCCAAGATGTTTGGAACAATGTACCAGCCGAGTTCCTTCAAAAACTTTGTGCAAGTACCTAGAAGAATTGATGCTATTTTGAAGGTAAAGGTGGGTCACATCAAATACTGATTTGATTTAGATTTCTCTTTTCTTCATTCTACTGCTTTTGGTTGATTGATCAACACTTCTATTTTTTTCTTTGTTTACAGCATTTTTTTACACTTCCTTAAAAAAATATATGTATACACACACACACACTAACCTAAGCAAGTGTGTGTGCATGTGTGTGTGTATGCACTATTCTTAGTCCCACCTGCCTCCATTGTACAAGCTAGAATTGCTTGACAACTCTCAAGTTGTCTCTGTCTGTATTCACTTTCTTTCCTGTTTTTTTCTCTCTCTTCCTCCCTGTTTAAATACGTGACTTAAAAAAAAAGTCGACACATGATGACAGCTGTAGTGAAATCTGCTTCAAAGTAAATGGCCCATTCTGCTCACATGGGGTGCCTAACATTGATTTCAATTGAAATATGAATTCAAAGCATATACAGCATGTGCTTAAAGCTTTGGGAGGAACTAATTAAGTCCCTGCTTCCCCAGTGCCATTTTGATGAGTGTCCCAGAATGGAAGGCTGTTTTGGCAGACCGACTTCCATGTTTACCTGCAAAGTGTACTTGTGCCAACAGCAAAAATGCTAGAGAAAATTATTTGTACAGCATGTAAATTGCATTTCCTTGAGTCAAACAGAGTTATGATGACATGCAGAAGGTGGTCATTTATTACAATGGAGGACCTGTTTTTGCAGGTGTTTAATCATAAGGAGCAAGCATTCATTTGAACATTGCTCTTCAAAAAGGAACTGCTATCTTTGTATGTGTGTGTTCCACTGCAAGGAACACTGATGCATTGTTTCAGCCTATCCTTTGATGTTTTAGAGAAGACGTTTGTCTGATGTCTGGTTAAAGGCAAATCAACTGATTTCAATTCTGCCCAGAATCCTCCAAACACTTCGACAGTGATCCTAATCGCATTCTCGTCTCAAACTATTTTGAAATTGTTTAGAATGACAAGAGCATCAGGTGTGTCTTGTAATTACTCTGTGACATCGCAAAGACACTTGAACAAACACATACAGACACATGTAACAAAAAGACACACATGTACACGCACACACACACACGCACACGCACACACACACATTTCCTAGCAGGTCAAGACACAGCTGTTTCATGGTCTATAGCCCATTTCAGTTATCAAACTACATATACCACAAATAGATTACCGTCTGTGTCAGTGATTCAGAGCATTTCTGTGTAAAATGTCTGAATTTTCTGAGGACAAGGGGAGGCACATCACTTTTCAGAGTGGCTGTCATCACCATCAACAGCTCAGATCCAAATTACTAGCATCCGAAGCTGTCTGAAACATCTTAATCATTGGCATAAAATGAAAGAAAGATAAGGTTTTGTACATTCCAGCCTCAGTTTGACAGTGGTGATCAATAACTACATATCACACATGCTTGTTTTGGTTCTGTCTGGCTTACTGAAAGGAAGGTGTTTTTATAGCATCTGATGCATAGTGTTAGTACGTTGACCATCATTCACATTTTCTTTCAAATAAACAGCCTTCACAAAGAAGGCTCTTATCTGACTTTTGAGGAGGCAGAAATGAAACGAGATGAAATAATGATCAATGTGTTGTTGAATCGCACCGAAAAGCTGCTGAAACACCTTGTTATGTCATTCTAAGGAATATGACTGCAGCATGAGCATGGGAACATTTAACATTTTAACAACATACTTTCAGTCTTTCTCTACATGGTTCCGACATAACATTTTTCAATCTTACTATATTTTTTTCTAAATAGAAGTTTAGAATTTCAAGTTGAAAGCTTTGTCTCTTGTGTCCCTCAATCACACATCTAATATGGTGATTCACTGAATCAGCAAACTGCATAAATTCAAGGATGCTTAGTCCCAATGTTGAATCGTTTTTGATGTATGTCTGATTTATGGTAATGAGGCCTTAGATCAGCCTCTTCAGCGCATATCTCTATTCTCTCTCTTTTTATGTTTTGGAGTAAAAGTGCATTTTCAGCAGGAAACAATGAAAGACCTATAGAAAAAACAAAACCTGTGCCTCAATGTAAATGAAATTACATTTGATTATAAATGGATTCATCTGCTTTGAAAACACCCTTCCTAAACTCTGATTTTCAATTATCAAATTGTCAAATCAAAAGTACCAGGAATTTGAAGGTACTTTACAACTCTGACTTTTATGTTGCCTTTTACACACACACACACACACACACACACATAAATATATATATATAGTACTCAGCTTGTTTTTGCTTTTTTGTGTTATCAAAACATTATCAAAAAGGGCCAATGTATTTCAAATTCTACATCTGTTAAACCAACTCCAACGGTTGTTCATTTCAGAAAAGACTAGAGCTGTAAAATTCATTCCATTGTTCAAATACAATGTTAATAGGTGTATATAACGTTTTCAAATA
Source organism: Valencia hispanica (assembly GCA_963556495.2). Lineage (NCBI taxonomy): Eukaryota > Metazoa > Chordata > Actinopteri > Cyprinodontiformes > Valenciidae > Valencia > Valencia hispanica. Next base: position 32,321,641 of record OY747709.1, read on the forward strand.
AGTAATGGATCTAATTAATTATACAACAGATGTTAGACTAGGCTCCCTTTCAGTCAGAAAAACAAATGAAAGAGCTGAATCTCCATTAAAGTCACAGCTGACTGCTCATATGCAGCTCAATAGAAAGATAATTCCAAATGTATGAAGCAACAGAATCTAACCTGCAGCTGGGAATGTTTTTTCTTTCATACAGGTCACAGTGTATTGTCTTCATTGATCAGGTTAAGACTATTGAATGGTGTTTCCCCTCTATGACTCGATTGTTTTCAACAAACATATTGGCTTTCTGGCATCCTCTTACTTTGGCTCAGATCCAGATCAATAAACATTTTCAAGCAATGTTTTTTTCTCAGTATTGTGCTTGGAGCGAGGCTTTGTTAGCGAGAACATAAGCCCCAATATGAAGAAAAGAAAGGCGAAGAGTCAAAATTGCTGCACAAATATTTAAATTTGGTAAAAAGAGGTATTGGGAAAACAACGTGACAGGAAGAAACAAGTACATAAAAAGAATGTAAAGGAGTAAATGTGTAGGAGGAAACTAAGTATGTGAAGAGAAGGAGAAAGAGGATGAACAGAAGGACATTCTGAAAGTGTCCATGTCCAACCTAATGAAACACTCATATAATGATTTGTGGAATAATACTTACCAAGTAGCCTACTCTCAACTCATAGCCATACATTCTTTTTTTTATCTGATTCAGAATATAGGTAGAAAATCAGAAGATGGATGTAAAAAGCATAAGATTGCAGAAAGACACCAGCTAAAATCTCAACCAAAGAAAATGACTTTGATCTAATTGAACTTATTTTATTATTAAACTGGTCCTTAGCATTTATCTTTGCAATGATTAACAATTTTACATTCTAAGACTGACATGTTCCTTTTACAAAGTGCTTTATTTCACTTAATTAAAATAAGCCATCTGAGAGCAAGAGGGTTGAGCTCATTCATTTGATGAGCCAAGGGTAGTTTACCCTGTTCTCTTAATTAGTCCCCCACAAATCCCTGATGCTCCTGACGGCAAAGTTTGTCCCAGCCTGGTGTAACTGATAACATGCCAAGATGTGATAAAGTATATTTCCTGCAGGATAAGGGGATTAGGATGCTCTCCATGCACATATCGGAACACAGGGGATGTGATGTGGGAAAGACGGGAAATGTTTGTATGTATTAGGAAGGCTACATCAGAAAGGAAGACATTTTATCTGAAATAGGTCTACATTGATAAGATATTAAAGAAATTGTCCTTGGTGGTATTGGTAAAACTCTGCCCTTGACTATAGATAAGAATGAACTCATTTATTAATCTAAAGAGATAGTTACACACTATTCTTCTGTTTCTGTCTAATCACAGGCTGAAATTGTTTAACGCAGTAATTTCAGGTCAGAATATCTTCAGTAAGTGGAGCATTAGAGGCTTTCATATTCTTTATTTACAAGACAGAAAGGAGAAACCATATTGGGACTAAGTAAGTACTCCTTTATCCTCAGGGTTTGAGGAAGGTCTACAAATAGAAATGGTCTTCCGCTGAACTAATGCCACTTTAATACACTTGAGATTGCCCTCGGCCAATCAGTTTACAGGACACAAGGCAATGGATAGCTAGACACAAAGAAAATTGGGCTATTTGTCTGCCTGTTTGTCTGTCTGTCTGTGTCTATGTCTGTTTTTATGATAGAAAGCTAATTTGCTGTCTGCAGTGATAGAAAGACTGGCACGATAATGGTCATGTACAGTGAGTTTTCTTCTCCTTCAAAGCAAAAAAATTATTCCGAAGCCTTAAACTTGAATGCTACATATTGGCTTATGTATTCATTAGGCCACAATTTACACATGAATGTAGTATGCCATACCACATGTTTATATGACCTCACACAAAGTTACATATGTCCACATCAAACAACATACTTATGGTGTACACATTCAACAAATGTATGTGTTTGACCCTTTAGCTTGTGTTACCGTCCTTCCTGTGTAAGCACTTGCCTCTTCTCCATTTCCTCCTCTACAAGTGACAGTGTGAGGTGCCAAGCCTTTCCCTCTCTGCCACCTTAGACCATTACTCTGTCTGCTGCAACAAATAAAAGTCATTATGTCTCCTCCACTGCAAGGCAACAGCTAGCTCTGTACAGCTGATCCTATCAAAGTCACTCCTTGCACACTGAAGAGATATAAATTCTGTAAATGTTGTATGAGGGTTTAATTTTGTAGTGTATGTGGCAACACTTAGAAACAGTGAACAATCAAGAGGAATGTGGTATATCCTGTGTGCCTTGTGTGAAGAAGCTGTGACCATTCTGTGAACGAAGATCTATGTGGGAGGAGTTTTAACTTGTTTCAATAAAAACCTTAAGATGAGATAAAGCTGTGCTCAGTTACTAGAGCTGAGTCCAGCGAACGATGTCTCGCTGTTAAAATATATAATTAGGGGCCTGCCAATGCAATGCAGGGAGAAGCAGAGCATTGCATTGCGAAGCAATGCAATGCACTGCCTCCCATGCAATTGCATGGCAAGGCACCTATTATTCTACACCTCTAAACTGGACTCTTTATTATTAGGGGCCTGCCAATGCAATGCAGGGAGAAGCAGAGCATTGCATTGCGAAGCAATGCAATGCACTGCCTCCCATGCAATTGCATGGCAAGGCACCTATTATTCTACACCTCTAAACTGGACTCTTTATTATTAGGGGCCTGCCAATGCAATGCAGGGAGAAGCAGAGCATTGCATTGCGAAGCAATGCAATGCACTGCCTCCCATGCAATTGCATGGCAAGGCACCTATTATTCTACACCTCTAAACTGGACTCTTTATTATTAGGGGCCTGCCAATGCAATGCAGGGAGAAGCAGAGCATTGCATTGCGAAGCAATGCAATGCACTGCCTCCCATGCAATTGCATGGCAAGGCACCTATTATTCTACACCTCTAAACTGGACTCTTTATTATTAGGGGCCTGCCAATGCAATGCAGGGAGAAGCAGAGCATTGCATTGCGAAGCAATGCAATGCACTGCCTCCCATGCAATTGCATGGCAAGGCACCTATTATTCTACACCTCTAAACTGGACTCTTTATTATTTATTTATTTATTTTTCTTCCGTCCACCTTAATGCGGGTCGTACCGTAGCATGCACCCCCACAATATATATATCAAAACGTGCGGCTCGATCTCGAGATGGGTGCTATTACTTTTATAAGCGATTGGAGTTACCATGGCGACGTAATTAGCCAAAAACCACGCCCAAAAATCCCATAGGAATGAATGGAGTCAGGAGTCGGAGCAATCCAAAAAATCCACTTTTTTGAGGATTTACTGTGTCATCATACGTTCACTTAGAAAAACCATTGAAATCTCAGTTTGTAGGAATATCCGAGCACTTTTCAGAAGTGAAGACGGGATGTTGATATCTGTTACGGTTTTTCCACAATGAGCCTCTGAGCGACCCAAAGTTTGCCTCAAATGTAAAAATTTTAAAATTTTTCAGTGTAACTGCCGTTAAGTTAGAGTGTGAGACCCAAGATTTTTGAGAACCCAAAATATTTTTTAACTCGCCGTCACGGTCACATATTTCGTTCTATTGAACTGATTTTCGGCCATGTGAAAGCCACGTCCGACCACATTCACACGATCTTTTCTAAATTTCTCTATGTCTCACCGTTTTCTCTCAGCGCACTCGAGTTTGCAAAAAATCAGACACATTTTGAGCAGATTTCAGAAGAGCAGCGTATACTTTAACATTGAGAAAGTCTGAAGCTGCACTTTGTGACAAGACATTTTTAACTCGTTCGTTCTCGGACTGTGAAATATGTAGAGAGTTGTGCTTTTCCATGATCGAAGACGAAACCCGGCTCTCACTGACGCTTCAAGAATTTTTTCGATACCTCGCACGGTTTTCGAACAGCGGCAATTTGTTCGGAGCCGTTTTTGGGGTCAGAGATGGATTTAGAGCTTCAAAGTGGCTGACATGTCAGAGACAAATTAGTCACGCTAAATTAGTCACGGCCATTAGTTGCCAAGCAACGGCACACCTGCACTTCTCAGGAGAGCCAGAGGTCATTAGAGTTCATTCCAACTCTATTGGAACATGGATTTAGGCCTTCAGGTTTACCATAGAAGCTGTAGATTTGTTTCTAGTAATTCTGATTAGTGTGGAGTGCTCTTACATGTCTTGAAACTGACTTTTGACCCACAAAATAAGACTCAAACAATATTTACAAAATAAAAGCCCTAAGATTTTTTATACAATATCTCAGTACCCTATTATTTTACACTACTATTAAAGATCTATTACACATTTATTACTACTATTACACTACTCTCACATAGAGGTTCTCTCCGTCAGCGACTGACTCTGAAGGACTCCATGTCTGTCTCTCAGCGGAGGGTCCGCTGCGGAAGCAGCGGTCTGAAAGAACTGAGACATCAGCTGTCTGTGTGACGTTCTGTCAGTGGAAGCTGCGCTGCGGAAGCAGCGCTTTCCTAGAACTTTACTGTCTGTCTCTTTCTCTCTGTCAGCGACTGACTCTGAAGGACTCTATGTCTGTCTCTCAGCGGAGGTTCCGCTGCGGAAGCAGCGGTCTGAAAGAACTTTTCTGCCTTTCTCTGTCTCTTTTTTTTCTGATTAGTGTGGAGTGCTTGTTCATGTCTTGAAACTGACATTTGGGTAGCTGTAGCTTCATTTCCAGTAATTCTGATTAGTGTGGAGTGCTCATACATGTCTTGAAACTGACATATGGGTAGCTGTAGCTTCATTTCCAGTAATTCTGATTAGTGTGGAGTGCTCATACATGTCTTGAAATTGACTTTTGACCCACACTGTCTGATCAGCTGATTGGGTCACACACACATGCACCTGTGACTTTGCTGTTACTTAGCAACAGCACAGCTGGCCTCTGAGGAGAACAAAAGGTCACTTAAGGTCATTAGAACTCTATTTAGACATGGAGTTAAGGCCTGTTAGATTAATGGATTACCCTTCAGAGGATTTCATTATACATATGATATTCAATCAGCCTTAACTGACATCCATGATGGACTTTCAAAATAAGACTCAAACAAGCTCTTCAAAATAAAAGCCTTCAGATTTTCCATAGACGATTCATAGGGGTTGTCTGTCTCTGTCTGTCTGTCTCTGTCTGTCTCTTTCTCTCTCTCTGTCTCTTTCCGTCTCTCTGTCTGTCTCTGTCTCTCTTTCTGTCTCCCTGTCTGTCTCTGTCTGCCCGTCTCTGTCTCTCTGTCTGTCTCTTTGTCTTTCTGTCTCCCTGTCTGTCTCTGTCTGCCCGTCTCTGTCTCTCTGTCTATCTCTTTGTCTGTCTTTCTCTGTCTCTTTCTGTCTCCCTGTCTGTCTCTTTCTACCCGTCTCTGTCTCTCTGTCAGTGACTGTGGAGCTGCGAATTGAGCGGTCTTAAAGGACTTTGTGTCCCTGTCTCTCTCTCTCTTTCTGTCTACAAGTTAGTTTACTTAATAGGCACATTCTTTACTCTGGCCACAACTCCATTTCCCATAATGCTTCAGCAAATACATTGTCCATTCATTTCTAAGCACATTGCTGCCTGGGCTTTTAAAACAGACCGCTTATCTGACTTAGGAGAGTATTCCAACACATAGAAAAGTATTCACACCCCTTACCTGATATTATGCTAGTTAGCATTATTTCGCTAGTTAGCATTAGCATGCTAGCTATTTTTAGCATTTTAGCTAAATTTGGGTTTTTGACTAACTTTTCGTGCTGATTCATCTGATGCTAATGATAACATGTTAGCTAGCATTAGCATGCTAGTTAGCATTAGCATGCTAGCTCATGTTAGCATTTTAGCTAATTTTTCAAATTTTCTTAACTTTTCGTAGTGATTACGTTGTAGCTAATGATTACATGTTAGCTAGCATGCGCATGCTAGTTAGCATTAGCATGCTAGCTCATGTTAGCATTTTAGCTAATTTTTCAAATTTTCTTAACTTTTCGTAGTGATTACGTTGTAGCTAATGATTACATGTTAGCTAGCATGCGCATTCTAGTTAGCATTAGCATGCTAGCTCATGTTAGCATTTTAGCTAATTTTTCAAATTTTCTTAAATTTTCGTAGTGATTACGTTGTAGCTAATGATTACATGTTAGCTAGCATGCGCATGCTAGTTAGCATTAGCATGCTAGCTCATGTTAGCATTTTAGCAATTTTTTTTAAATTTCTTAACTTTTCGTAGTGATTACGTTGAGGCTAACGATTACATGTTAGCTAGCATTAGCATGCTAGCTCATGTTAGCATTTTTGCTAATTTTTTAATTTTGCTTAAATTTTTTTACTCATTGCTTCGAGGCTGTTGATAACATGCTAGTTAGCATTAGCATGCTAGCTAGTGTTAGCATTTTAGCTATTTTTTAAATTTGGCATTAGCATGCTGGGCTAGGCAACAGAAGCTCTGATTGGGGGTGTGTGACTGATTACGCACCACGTGGCAGGCCCCGTTTAAATTTCCTGAAATTTTCTAGTTAGGGGCCTGCCAATGCAATGCAGGGAGAAGCAGAGCATTGCATTGCGAAGCAATGCAATGCACTGCCTCCCATGCAATTGCATGGCAAGGCACCTATTATTCTACACCTCTAAACTGGACTCTTTATTATTTATTTATTTATTTTTCTTCCGTCCACCTTAATGCGGGTCGTACCGTAGCATGCACCCCCACAATATATATATCAAAACGTGCGGCTCGATCTCGAGATGGGTGCTATTACTTTTATAAGCGATTGGAGTTACCATGGCGACGTAATTAGCAAAAAACCACGCCCAAAAATCCCATAGGAATGAATGGAGTCCGGTGTCGGAGCGATCAAAAAAATCCACTTTTTTGAGGATTTACTGTGTCATCATACGTTCACTTAGAAAAACCATTAAAATCTCAGTTTGTAGGAATATCCGAGCACTTTTCAGAAGTGAAGACGGGATGTTGATATCTGTTACGGTTTTTTCACAATGAGCCTCTGAGCGACCCAAAGTTTGCCTCAAATTTAAAAATTTAAAAATTTTTCAGTGTAACTGCCGTTAAGTTAGAGTGCGAGACTTTGTCCGAGCTGGAACCCAAATTATTTTTTAACTCGTCGTCACGGTCACATATTTCCTTCTACTGAACTGATTTTCGCCCATGTGAAAGCCACGCCCGATGACATTCACACGATCTTTTCAAAATTTCTCTATGTCTCACCGTTTTCTCTCAGCGGACTTTCGTTTGCAAAAAATCAGACACATTTTGAGCAGATTTCAGAAAATCCCCCTATTGTTTAACATTGAGCAAGTCTGACAGTTTCTGAAGCTGGGGCTTGTGACAAGACATTTTTAACTCGTTTGTTCTCGGACTCTGAAATATGTAGAGAGTTGTGCTTTTCCATGATCGAAGGCGAAACCCGGCTCTCACTGACGCTTCAAGAATTTTTTCGATACATCGCACGGTTTTTGAACAGCAGCAATTTGTTCGGAAGCCTTTTTGGGGTCAGAGATGGATTTAGAGCTTCAAAGTGGCTGACATGTCAGAGACAAATTAGTCACGCTAAATTAGTCACGGCCATTAGTTGCCAAGCAACGGCACACCTGCACTTCTCAGGAGAGCCAGAGGTCATTAGAGTTCATTCCAACTCTATTTGAACATGGATTTAGGCCTTCAGATTTACCATAGAAGCTGTAGATTACTTTGTACTAATTCTGATTAGTGTGGAGTGCTCTTACATGTCTTGAAACTGACTTTTGACCCACAAAATAAGACTCAAACAATATTTACAAAATAAAAGCCCTAAGATTTTGTATACAATATCACAGTACCCTATTATTTTACACTACTATTAAAGATCTATTACACATTTATTACTACTATTACACTACTCTCACATAGAGGTTCTCTCCGTCAGCGACTGACTCTGAAGGACTCCATGTCTGTGTCTCAGCGGAGGGTCCGCTGCGGAAGCAGCGGTCTGAAAGAACTTTTCTGCCTTTCTCTGTCTCTTTTTTTTCTGATTAGTGTGGAGTGCTCATACATGTCTTGAAACTGACATTTGGGTAGCTGTAGATTCATTTCCAGTAATTCTGATTAGTGTGGAGTGCTCATACATGTCTTGAAAGTGACTTTTGACCCACACTGTCTGATCAGCTGATTGGGTCACACACACATGCACCTGTGACTTTGCTGTTACTTAGCAACAGCACAGCTGGCCTCTGAGGAGAACAAAAGGTCACTTAAGGTCATTAGAACTCTATTTAGACATGGAGTTAAGGCCTGTTAGATTAATGGATTACCCTTCAGAGGATTTCATTATACATATGATATTCAATCAGCCTTAACTGACATCCATGATGGACTTTCAAAATAAGACTCAAACAAGCTCTTCAAAATAAAAGCCCTCAGATTTTCTATAGAAGATCATAGCAGCTTATTGTTTTACACTACTGCAGTCTGTCTGTCTGTCTGTCTGTCTGTCTGTCTGTCTGTCTGTCTGTCTGTCTGTCTGTCTGTCTGTCTGTCTGTCTGTCCCTCTAAGCAGCAGCTGCACCTCTTGTCTCTTTGGAGATGAGCCAGCGACTGACTCTGAAGGACTCTATGTCTGTCTCTCAGCGGAGGGTCCGCTGCGGAAGCAGCGGTCTGAAAGAATTTTTCTGCCTTTCTCTGTCTCTTTTTTTTCTGATTAGTGTGGAGTGCTTGTTCATGTCTTGAAACTGACATTTGGGTAGCTGTAGCTACATTTCCAGTAATTCTGATTAGTGTGGAGTGCTCATACATGTCTTGAAATTGACTTTTGACCCACACTGTCTGAGGCTCTGTGGAGGAGAGCTCATTAAAGGTCACTAAAGGTCATCATAACACTCTATGGACATGAATTTAAGGTCTGATAGAACAGTTGATTACCATTGGTGGTAGCGCAACATATGAATAAAGAGACTGAATCAGCCTCAACTGACATCCATGCTGGACTTTCAAAATAAGACTCAAATAATCTCTTCAAAATAAAAGCCCTCTGATCTTCAATACAATATCACAGGACCCTATTGTTTTAAACTATTGCTGTCTTTCTGTCTGTCTGTCTGTCTGTCTGTCTGACTGCCTGCCTGTAAGCCGAGCATCAGCTGATTGGGTCACACACACATGCACCTGTGACTTTGCTGTTACTTAGCAACAGCACAGCTGGCCTCTGAGGAGAACAAAAGGTCACTTAAGGTCATTAGAACTCTATTTAGACATGGAGTTAAGGCCTGTTAGATTAATGGATTACCCTTCAGAGGATTTCATTATACATATGATATTCAATCAGCCTTAACTGACATCCATGATGGACTTTCAAAATAAGACTCAAACAAGCTCTTCAAAATAAAAGCCTTCAGATTTTCTATAGACGATTCATAGGGGTTGTCTGTCTGTCTTTCTCTCTGTCTGTCTCTTTCTCTCTTTCTGTCTCTCTTTCTGTCTCTTTGTCTGTCTTTCTCTGTCTCTTTCTGTCTCTCTGTCTGTCTCTGTCTCTCTTTCTGTCTCCCTGTCTGTCTCTGTCTGCCCGTCTCTGTCTCTCTGTCTGTCTCTTTCTGTCTCTCTGTCTGTCTCTGTCTCTCTTTCTGTCTCCCTGTCTGTCTCTGTCTGCCCGTCTCTGTCTCTCTGTCAGTGACTGTGGAGCTGCGAATTGAGCGGTCTTAAAGGACTTTGTGTCCCTGTCTCTCTCTCTCTTTCTGTCTATAAGTTAGTTGACTTAATAGGCACATTCTTTGTTCTGGCCACAACTCCATTTCCCATAATGCTTCAGCAAATACATTGTCCATTCATTTCTAAGCACATTGCTGCCTGGGCTTTTAAAACAGACCGCTTATCTGACTTGGGAGAGTATTCTAACACATAGAAAAGTATTCACACCCCTTACCTAATATTATGCTACTTAGCATTATTAAGCTAGTTAGCATTAGCATGCTAGCTATTTTTAGCATTTTAGCTAAATTTGGGTTTTTGACTAACTTTTCGTGCTGATTCCTCTGATGCTATTTGTTACATGTTAGCTAGCATGCGCATGCTAGTTAGCATTAGCATGCTAGCTCATGCTAGCATTTAAGAAATTTTTTGACATTTTCGTAACTTTTCGTAATGATTACGTCGTAGCTAATGATTACATGTTAGCTAGCATTAGCATGCTAGTTAGCATTAGCATGCTAGCTCATGTTAGCATTTTAGCTAATTTTTTAAAATTTCTTAACTTTTCGTAGTGATTACGTTGAGGCTAACGATTACATGTTAGCTAGCATTAGTATGCTAGTTAGCATTAGCATGCTAGCTCATGTTAGCATTTTTGCTAATTTTGGAATCTTTCTTAACTTTTTTTACTCATTGCTTCGAGGCTATTGATAAAATGCTAGTTAGCATTAGCATGCTAGCTCATGTTAGCATTTTAGCTAATTTTTTGAATTTGCTTAACTTTTTTTACTCATTGCTTCGAGGCTATTGATAACATGCTAGTTAGCATTAGCATGCTAGCTCATGTTAGCATTTAAGCATTTTTTTAATTTGTCCCAACTTTTTCTACTTATTGCTTCGAACCTATTGATAACATGTTAGATTGGGGGTGTGCTCATTTTAGCTAGCTCATTTTAGCATTTTAGCTATTTTTTTGAATTTTCTTAACTTTTCACTGTTATTACGTTGCAGCTAATGATTACATGTTAGCTAGCATGCGCATGCTAGTTAGCATTAGCATGCTAGCTCATGTTAGCATTTTTGCTAATTTTTGAATTTTGCTTAACTTTTTTCACTCATTGCTTCGAGGATATTGATAACATGCTAGTTAGCATTAGCATGCTAGCTCATGTTAGCATTTTTGCAAATTTTTTAATTTGTCCCAACTTTTTCTACTTATTGCTTCGAACCTATTGATAACATGTTAGCTAGCATTAGTGTGCTAGGCTAGGCAGCATAACCTCTGATTGGGGGTGTGTGACTGATTACGCACCACGTGGCAGGCCCCGTTTAAATTTCCTGAAATTTTCTAGTTTATTTATTTATTTTTCTTCCGTCCACCTTAATGCGGGTCGTACCGTAGCATGCACCCCCACAATATATATATCAAAACGTGCGGCTCGATCTCGAGATGGGTGCTATTACTTTTATAAGCGATTGGAGTTACCATGGCGACGTAATTAGCCAAAAACCACGCCCAAAAATCCCATAGGAATGAATGGAGTCAGGAGTCGGAGCGATCCAAAAAATCCACTTTTTTGAGGATTTACTGTGTCATCATACGTTCACTTAGAAAAACCATTGAAATCTCAGTTTGTTGGAATATCCGAGCACTTTTCAGAAGTGAAGACGGGATGTTGATATCTGTTACGGTTTTTTTACAATGAGCCTTTGAGCGACACAAAGTTTGCCTCAAATTTAAAAATGTAAAAATTTTTCAGTGTAACTGCCGTTAAGTTAGAGTGCGAGACTTTGTCCGAGCACGAACCCAAATTATTTTTTAACTCGCCGTCACGGTCACATATTTCGTTCTATTGAACTGATTTTCGGACATGTGAAAGCCACGTCCGACCACATTCACACGATCTTTTCGAAATTTCTCTATGTCTCACCGTTTTCTCTCAGCGGACTTTCGTTTGCAAAAAATCTGACACATTTTGAGCAGATTTCAGAAAATCCCCCTATTGTTTAACATTGAGCAAGTCTGACAGTTTCTGAAGCTGGGGCTTGTGACAAGACATTTTTAACTCGTTCGTTCTTGGACTGTGAAATATGTAGAGAGTTGTGCTTTTCCATGATCGACGACGAAACCCGGCTGTCACTGACGCTTCAAGAATTTTTTCGATACATCGCACGGTTTTCGAACAGCGGCAATTTGTTCGGAAGCCTTTTTGGGGTCAGAGATGGATTTAGAGCTTCAAAGTGGCTGACATGTCAGAGACAAATTAGTCACGCTAAATTAGTCACGGCCATTAGTTGCCAAGCAACGGCACACCTGCACTTCTCAGGAGAGCCAGAGGTCATTAGAGTTCATTCCAACTCTATTGGAACATGGATTTAGGCCTTCAGGTTTACCATAGAAGCTATAGATTACTTTGTACTAATTCTGATTAGTGTGGAGTGCTCTTACATAACTTGAAATTAACTTTGACCCACAAAATAAGACTCAAACAATATTTACAAAATAAAAGCCCTAAGATTTTTAATACAATATCACAGTACCCTATTGTTTTACACTACTATTAAAGATCTATTACACATTTATTACTACTATTACACTACTCTCACATAGAGGTTCTCTCCGTCAGCGACTGACTCTGAAGGACTCCATGTCTGTCTCTCAGCAGAGGGTCCGCTGCGGAAGCAGCGGTCTGAAAGAACTTTTCTGCCTTTCTCTGTCTCTTTTTTTTCTGATTAGTGTGGAGTGCTTGTTCATGTCTTGAAACTGACATTTGGGTAGCTGTAGCTTCATTTCCAGTAATTCTGATTAGTGTGGAGTGCTCATACATGTCTTGAAACTGACATTTGGGTAGCTGTAGATTCATTTCCAGTAATTCTGATTAGTGTGGAGTGCTCATACATGTCTTGAAACTGACATTTGGGTAGCTATAGATTCATTTCCAGTAATTCTGATTAGTGTGGAGTGCTCATACATGTCTTGAAACTGACATTTGGGTAGCTGTAGCTTAATTTCCACTAATTCTGATTAGTGTGGAGTGCTCATACATGTCTTGAAACTGACATTTGGGTAGCTGTAGATTCATTTCCAGTAATTCTGATTAGTGTGGAGTGCTCATACATGTCTTGAAATTGACTTTTGACCCACACTGTCTGATCAGCTGATTGGGTCACACACACATGCACCTGTGACTTTGCTGTTACTTAGCAACTGCACAGCTGGCCTCTGAGGAGAACAAAAGGTCTCTTAAGGTCATTAGAACTCTATTTAGACATGGAGTTAAGGCCTGTTAGATTAATGGATTACCCTTCAGAGGATTTCATTATACATATGATATTCAATCAGCCTTAACTGACATCCATGATGGACTTTCAAAATAAGACTCAAACAAGCTCTTCAAAATAAAAGCCCTCAGATTTTCTATAGAAGATTCATAGGGGTTGTCTGTATGTCTGTCTGTCTCTCTGTCTGTCTCTTTCTCTCTGTCTGTCTCTCTTTCTGTCTCTTTCTTTGTCTCTGTCTGTCTCTCTTTCTGTCTCTGTCCGTCTCTCTGTCTGTCTCTGTCTCTCTTTCTGTCTCCCTGTCTGTCTCTGTCTGCCCGTCTCTGTCTCTCTGTCCATCTCTGTCTCTCTTTCTGTCTCCCTGTCTGTCTCTGTCTGTCCGTCACCGTCTCTCTTTCTGTCTCTTTGTCTGTCTTTCTCTGTCTCTTTCTGTCTCCCTGTCTGTCTCTGTCTGCCCGTCTCTGTCTCTCTGTCTGTCTCTGTCTCTCTGTCCGTCTCTCTGTCTGTCTCTGTCTCTCTTTCCGTCTCTCTGTCTGTCTCTGTCTCTCTGTCCGTCTCTCTGTCAGTCTCTGTCTCTCTTTCCGTCTCTCTGTCTTTCTCTGTCTCTTTCTGTCTCCCTGTCTGTCTCTGTCTGCCCGTCTCTGTCTCTCTGTCAGTGACTGTGGAGCTGCGAATTGAGCGGTCTTAAGGGACTTTGTGTCCCTGTCTCTCTCTCTCTTTCTGTCTATAAGTTAGTTTACTTAATAGGCACATTCTTTGTTCTGCCCACAACTCCATTTCCCATAATGCTTCAGCAAATACATTGTCCATTCATTTCTAAGCACATTGCTGCCTGGGCTTTTAAAACAGCCCGCTTATCTGACTTAGGAGAGTATTCCAACACATAGAAAAGTATTCACACCCCTTACCTAATATTATGCTACTTAGCATTTTTAAGCTAGTTAGCATTAGCATGCTAGCTATTTTTAGCATTTTAGCTAAATTTGGGTTTTTGACTAACTTTTCGTGCTGATTCCTCTGATGCTAATGATAACATGTTAGCTAGCATTAGCATGCTAGTTAGCATTAGCATGCTAGCTCATGTTAGCATTTTAGCTAATTTTTCAAATTTTCTTAACTTTTCGTAGTGATTACGTTGAAGCTAATGATTACATGTTAGCTAGCATTAGCATGCTAGTTAGCATTAGCATGCTAGCTCATGTTAGCATTTTTGCTAATTTTTCAAATTTTCTTAACTTTTCGTAGTGATTACGTTGTAGCTAATAATTACATGTTAGCTAGCATTAGCATGCTAGTTAGCATTAGCATGCTAGCTCATTTTAGCATTTTAGCTATTTTTTTGAATTTTCTTAACTTTTCCCTGTTATTACGTTGCAGCTAATGATTACATGTTAGCTAGCATGCATATGCTAGTTAGCATTAGCATGCTAGCTCATGTTAGCATTTGTGCTAATTTTAGAATTTTGCTTAACTTTTTCCACTCATTGCTTCGAGGATATTGATAACATGCTAGTTAGCATTAGCATGCTAGCTCAAGTTAGCATTTTTGCAAATTTTTTAATTTGTCCCAACTTTTTCTACTTATTGCTTCGAACCTATTGATAACATGTTAGCTAGCATTAGGATGCTGGGCTAGGCAACAGAACCTCTGATTGGGGGTGTGTGACTGATTACGCACCACGTGGCAGGCCCCGTTTAAATTTCCTGAAATTTTCTAGTTAGGGGCCTGCCAATGCAATGCAGGGAGAAGCAGAGCATTGCATTGCGAAGCAATGCAATGCACTGCCTCCCATGCAATTGCATGGCAAGGCACCTATTATTCTACACCTCTAAACTGGACTCTTTATTATTTATTTATTTATTTTTCTTCCGTCCACCTTAATGCGGGTCGTACCGTAGCATGCACCCCCACAATATATATATCAAAACGTGCGGCTCGATCTCGAGATGGGTGCTATTACTTTTATAAGCGATTGGAGTTACCATGGCGACGTAATTAGCAAAAAACCACGCCCAAAAATCCCATAGGAATGAATGGAGTCCGGTGTCGGAGCGATCAAAAAAATCCACTTTTTTGAGGATTTACTGTGTCATCATACGTTCACTTAGAAAAACCATTAAAATCTCAGTTTGTAGGAATATCCGAGCACTTTTCAGAAGTGAAGACGGGATGTTGATATCTGTTACGGTTTTTTCACAATGAGCCTCTGAGCGACCCAAAGTTTGCCTCAAATTTAAAAATTTAAAAATTTTTCAGTGTAACTGCCGTTAAGTTAGAGTGCGAGACTTTGTCCGAGCTGGAACCCAAATTATTTTTTAACTCGTCGTCACGGTCACATATTTCCTTCTACTGAACTGATTTTCGCCCATGTGAAAGCCACGCCCGATGACATTCACACGATCTTTTCAAAATTTCTCTATGTCTCACCGTTTTCTCTCAGCGGACTTTCGTTTGCAAAAAATCAGACACATTTTGAGCAGATTTCAGAAAATCCCCCTATTGTTTAACATTGAGCAAGTCTGACAGTTTCTGAAGCTGGGGCTTGTGACAAGACATTTTTAACTCGTTTGTTCTCGGACTCTGAAATATGTAGAGAGTTGTGCTTTTCCATGATCGAAGGCGAAACCCGGCTCTCACTGACGCTTCAAGAATTTTTTCGATACATCGCACGGTTTTTGAACAGCAGCAATTTGTTCGGAAGCCTTTTTGGGGTCAGAGATGGATTTAGAGCTTCAAAGTGGCTGACATGTCAGAGACAAATTAGTCACGCTAAATTAGTCACGGCCATTAGTTGCCAAGCAACGGCACACCTGCACTTCTCAGGAGAGCCAGAGGTCATTAGAGTTCATTCCAACTCTATTTGAACATGGATTTAGGCCTTCAGATTTACCATAGAAGCTGTAGATTACTTTGTACTAATTCTGATTAGTGTGGAGTGCTCTTACATGTCTTGAAACTGACTTTTGACCCACAAAATAAGACTCAAACAATATTTACAAAATAAAAGCCCTAAGATTTTGTATACAATATCACAGTACCCTATTATTTTACACTACTATTAAAGATCTATTACACATTTATTACTACTATTACACTACTCTCACATAGAGGTTCTCTCCGTCAGCGACTGACTCTGAAGGACTCCATGTCTGTGTCTCAGCGGAGGGTCCGCTGCGGAAGCAGCGGTCTGAAAGAACTTTTCTGCCTTTCTCTGTCTCTTTTTTTTCTGATTAGTGTGGAGTGCTCATACATGTCTTGAAACTGACATTTGGGTAGCTGTAGATTCATTTCCAGTAATTCTGATTAGTGTGGAGTGCTCATACATGTCTTGAAAGTGACTTTTGACCCACACTGTCTGATCAGCTGATTGGGTCACACACACATGCACCTGTGACTTTGCTGTTACTTAGCAACAGCACAGCTGGCCTCTGAGGAGAACAAAAGGTCTCTTAAGGTCATTAGAACTCTATTTAGACATGGAGTTAAGGCCTGTTAGATTAATGGATTACCCTTCAGAGGATTTCATTATACATATGATATTCAATCAGCCTTAACTGACATCCATGATGGACTTTCAAAATAAGACTCAAACAAGCTCTTCAAAATAAAAGCCCTCAGATTTTCTATAGAAGATCATAGCAGCTTATTGTTTTACACTACTGCAGTCTGTCTGTCTGTCTGTCTGTCTGTCTGTCTGTCTGTCTGTCTGTCTGTCTGTCTGTCTGTCTGTCTGTCTGTCTGTCTGTCTGTCTGTCTGTCCCTCTAAGCAGCAGCTGCACCTCTTGTCTCTTTGGAGATGAGCCAGCGACTGACTCTGAAGGACTCTATGTCTGTCTCTCAGCGGAGGGTCCGCTGCGGAAGCAGCGGTCTGAAAGAATTTTTCTGCCTTTCTCTGTCTCTTTTTTTTCTGATTAGTGTGGAGTGCTTGTTCATGTCTTGAAACTGACATTTGGGTAGCTGTAGCTACATTTCCAGTAATTCTGATTAGTGTGGAGTGCTCATACATGTCTTGAAATTGACTTTTGACCCACACTGTCTGAGGCTCTGTGGAGGAGAGCTCATTAAAGGTCACTAAAGGTCATCATAACACTCTATGGACATGAATTTAAGGTCTGATAGAACAGTTGATTACCATTGGTGGTAGCGCAACATATGAATAAAGAGACTGAATCAGCCTCAACTGACATCCATGCTGGACTTTCAAAATAAGACTCAAATAATATCTTCAAAATAAAAGCCCTCTGATCTTCAATACAATATCACAGGACCCTATTGTTTTAAACTATTGCTGTCTTTCTGTCTGTCTGTCTGTCTGTCTGTCTGACTGCCTGCCTGTAAGCCGAGCATCAGCTGATTGGGTCACACACACATGCACCTGTGACTTTGCTGTTACTTAGCAACAGCACAGCTGGCCTCTGAGGAGAACAAAAGGTCACTTAAGGTCATTAGAACTCTATTTAGACATGGAGTTAAGGCCTGTTAGATTAATGGATTACCCTTCAGAGGATTTCATTATACATATGATATTCAATCAGCCTTAACTGACATCCATGATGGACTTTCAAAATAAGACTCAAACAAGCTCTTCAAAATAAAAGCCTTCAGATTTTCTATAGACGATTCATAGGGGTTGTCTGTCTGTCTTTCTCTCTGTCTGTCTCTTTCTCTCTTTCTGTCTCTCTTTCTGTCTCTTTGTCTGTCTTTCTCTGTCTCTTTCTGTCTCTCTGTCTGTCTCTGTCTCTCTTTCTGTCTCCCTGTCTGTCTCTGTCTGCCCGTCTCTGTCTCTCTGTCTGTCTCTTTCTGTCTCTCTGTCTGTCTCTGTCTCTCTTTCTGTCTCCCTGTCTGTCTCTGTCTGCCCGTCTCTGTCTCTCTGTCAGTGACTGTGGAGCTGCGAATTGAGCGGTCTTAAAGGACTTTGTGTCCCTGTCTCTCTCTCTCTTTCTGTCTATAAGTTAGTTGACTTAATAGGCACATTCTTTGTTCTGGCCACAACTCCATTTCCCATAATGCTTCAGCAAATACATTGTCCATTCATTTCTAAGCACATTGCTGCCTGGGCTTTTAAAACAGACCGCTTATCTGACTTGGGAGAGTATTCTAACACATAGAAAAGTATTCACACCCCTTACCTAATATTATGCTACTTAGCATTATTAAGCTAGTTAGCATTAGCATGCTAGCTATTTTTAGCATTTTAGCTAAATTTGGGTTTTTGACTAACTTTTCGTGCTGATTCCTCTGATGCTAATGATAACATGTTAGCTAGCATTAGCATGCTAGTTAGCATTAGCATGCTAGCTCATGTTAGCATTTGTGCTAATTTTTCAAATTTTCTTAACTTTTCGTAGTGATTACGTTCTAGGGAATGATTACATGTTAGCTAGCATTAGCATGCTAGTTAGCATTAGCATGCTAGCTCATTTTAGCATTTTAGCTATTTTCTTAAATTTTCTTAACTTTTCACTGTTATTACGTTGCAGCTAATGATTACATGTTAGCTAGCATGCGCATGCTAGTTAGCATTAGCATGCTAGCTAATTTTAGAATTTTAGCTAATTTTTCAACATTTCTTAACTTTTCGTAGTGATTATGTTGCAGCTAATGTTTACATGTTAGCTAGCATTAGCATGCTAGTTAGCATTAGCATTCTAGCTCATGTTAGCATTTTTGCTAATTTTTGAATTTTGCTTAACTTTTTTCACTCATTGCTTCGAGGATATTGATAACATGCTAGTTAGCATTAGCATGCTAGCTCATGTTAGCATTTTTGCTAATTTTTGAATTTTGCTTAACTTTTTTCACTCATTGCTTCGAGGATATTGATAACATGCTAGTTAGCATTAGCATGCTAGCTCATGTTAGCATTTTTGCTAATTTTTGAATTTTGCTTAACTTTTTTCACTCATTGCTTCGAGGATATTGATAACATGCTAGTTAGCATTAGCATGCTAGCTCATGTTAGCATTTTTGCAAATTTTTTAATTTGTCCCAACTTTTTCTACTTATTCCTTCGAACCTATTGATAACATGTTAGCTAGCATTAGTATGCTAGGCTAGGAGGCATAACCTCTTATTGGGGGTGCGTGACTGATTACGCACCACGTGGCAGGCCCCGTTTAAATTTCCTGAAATTTTCTAGTTTATTTATTTATTTTTCTTCCGTCCACCTTAATGCGGGTCGTACCGTAGCATGCACCCCCACAATATATATATCAAAACGTGCGGCTCGATCTCGAGATGGGTGCTATTACTTTTATAAGCGATTGGAGTTACCATGGCGACGTATTTAGCGAAAAACCACGCCCAAAAATCCCATAGGAATGAATGGAGTCAGGTGTCGGAGCGATCAAAAAAATCCACTTTTTTGAGGATTTACTGTGTCATCATACGTTCACTTAGAAAAACCATTGAAATCTCAGTTTGTAGGAATATCCGCGCACTTTTCAGAAGTGAAGACGGGATGTTGATATCTGTTACGGTTTTTTCACAATGAGCCTCTGAGCGACCCAAAGTTTGCCTCAAATTTAAAAATTTAAAAAATTTTCAGTGTAACTGCCGTTAAGTTAGAGTGCGAGACTTTGTCCGAGCTGGATCCCAAATTATTTTTTAACTTGTCGTCACGCTCACATATTTCCTTCTACTGAACTGATTTTCGCCCATGTGAAAGCCACGCCCGATGACATTCACACGATCTTTTCGAAATTTCTCTATGTCTCACCGTTTTCTCTCAGCGGACTTTCGTTTGCAAAAAATCAGATGAATTCTGAGCAGATTTCAGAAAATCCCCCTATTGTTTAACATTGAGCAAGTCTGCCAATTTCTGAAGCTGGGGCTTGTGACAAGACATTTTTCTCTCGTTCGTTCTTGGACTGTGAAATATGTAGAGAGTTGTGCTTTTCCATGATCGAAGACGAAACCCGGCTGTCACTGACGCTTCAAGAATTTTTTCGATACCTCGCATGGTTTTCGAACAGCGGCAATTTGTTCGGAGCCGTTTTTGGGGTCAGAGATGGATTTAGAGCTTCAAAGTGGCTGACATGTCAGAGACAAATTAGTCACGCTAAATTAGTCACGGCCATTAGTTGCCAAGCAACGGCACACCTGCACTTCTCAGGAGAGCCAGAGGTCATTAGAGTTCATTCCAACTCTATTGGAACATGGATTTAGGCCTTCAGGTTTACCATAGAAGCTGTAGATTACTTTCTATTCATTCTGATTAGTGTGGAGTGCTCTTACATAACTTGAAATTAACTTTGACCCACAAAATAAGACTCAAACAATATTTACAAAATAAAAGCCCTAAGATTTTTAATACGATATCACAGTACCCTATTTTTTTACACTACTATTAAAGATCTATTACACATTTATTACTACTATTACACTACTCTCACATAGAGGTTCTCTCCGTCAGCGACTGACTCTGAAGGACTCCATGTCTGTCTCTCAGCAGAGGGTCCGCTGCGGAAGCAGCGGACTGAAAGAACTTTTCTGCCTTTCTCTGTCTCTTTTTTTTCTGATTAGTGTGGAGTGCTTGTTCATGTCTTGAAACTGACATTTGGGTAGCTGTAGCTTCATTTCCAGTAATTCTGATTAGTGTGGAGTGCTCATACATGTCTTGAAATTGACTTTTGACCCACACTGTCTGATCAGCTGATTGGGTCACACACACATGCACCTGTGACTTTGCTGTTACTTAGCAACAGCACAGCTGGCCTCTGAGGAGAACAAAAGGTCTCTTAAGGTCATTAGAACTCTATTTAGACATGGAGTTAAGGCCTGTTAGATTAATGGATTACCCTTCAGAGGATTTCATTATACATATGATATTCAATCAGCCTTAACTGACATCCATGATGGACTTTCAAAATAAGACTCAAAGAAGCTCTTCAAAATAAAAGCCTTCAGATTTTCCATAGACGATTCATAGGGGTTGTCTGTCTCTGTCTGTCTGTCTCTCTGTCTGTCTCTTTCTCTCTGTCTGTCTCTTTCCGTCTCTCTGTCTCTCTGTCTATCTCTTTGTCTGTCTGTCTCTGTCTCTCTTTCTGTCTCCCTGTCTGTCTCTGTCTGTCCGTCTCTGTCTCTCTGTCTGTCTCTTTGACTGTCTTTCTCTGTCTCTGTCTGTCTCTGTCTCTCTTTCTGTCTCCCTGTCTGTCTCTGTCTGCCCGTCTCTGTCTCTCTGTCTGTCTCCCTGTCTGTCTTTCTCTGTCTCTGTCTGTCTCTTTGTCTGTCTTTCTCTGTGTCTTTCTCTCTCCCTGTGTGTCTCTGTCTCTCTGTCTATCTCTTTGTCTGTCTTTCTCTGTCTCTGTCTGTCTCCCTGTCTGTCTCTGTCCGTCTCTCTGTCTGTCTCTGTCTCTCTTTCTGTCTCCCTGTCTGTCTCTGTCTCTGTCCATCTCTCTGTCTGTCTCTGTCTCTCTTTCTGTCTCCCTGTCTGTCTTTCTCTGTCTCTGTCTGTCTCTGTCTCTCTTTCTGTCTCTTTGTCTGTCTTTCTCTGTCTCTTTCTGTCTGTGTCTCTCTTTCTGTCTCTGTCTGTCTCTCTGTCTGTCTCCCTGTCTTTCTTTCTCTGTCTCTGTCTGTCTCTTTCTCTCTCTCTCTCTCTCTCTCTCTCTCTGTCTGTCTCTCTGTCTGTCTCTTTCTCTCTGTCTGTCTCTCTTTCTGTCTCTTTCTCTCTGTCTGTCTCTGTCTCTCTTTCTGTCTCTTTGTCTGTCTTTCTCTGTCTCTTTCTGTCTCTTTGTCTGTCTTTCTCTGTCTCTTTCTGTCTCCCTGTCTGTCTCTGTCTGCCCGTCTCTGTCTCTCTGTCAGTGACTGTCGAGCTGCGAATTGAGCGGTCTTAAAGGACTTTGTGTCCCTGTCTCTCTCTCTCTTTCTGTCTATAAATTAGTTGACTTAATAGTCACATTCTTTACTTTGGCCACAACTCCATTTCCCACAATGCTTCAGCAATGACATTGTCCATTCATTTCTAAGCACATTGTTGCCTGGGCTTTTAAAACAGACCGCTTATCTGACTTAGGAGAGTATTCTAACACATAGAAAAGTATTCACACCCCTTACCTAATATTATGCTACTTAGCATTATTAAGCTAGTTAGCATTAGCATGCTAGCTATTTTTAGCATTTTAGCTAAATTTGGGTTTTTGACTAACTTTTCGTGCTGATTCCTCTGATGCTAATGATAACATGTTAGCTAGCATTAGCATGCTAGTTAGCATTAGCATGCTATCTCATGTTAGCATTTTTGCTAATTTTTCAAATTTTCTTAACTTTTCGTAGTGATTACGTTGTAGCTAATGATTACATGTTAGCTAGCATTAGCATGCTAGTTAGCATTAGCATGCTAGCTCATTTTAGCATTTTAGCCATTTTTTTGAATTTTCTTAACTTTTCACTGTTATTACGTTGCAGCAAATGATTACATGTTAGCTAGCATGCGCATGCTAGTTAGCATTAGCATGCTAGCTAATTTTAGAATTTAAGCTAATTTTTCAACATTTCTTAACTTTTCGTAGTGATTATGTTGCAGCTAATGATTACATGTTAGCTAGCATTAGCATGCTAGTTAGCATTAGCATGCTAGCTCATGTTAGCATTTTTGCTAATTTTTGAATTTTGCTTAACTTTTTTCACTCATTGCTTCAAGGATATTGATGACATGCTAGTTAGCATTAGCATGCTAGCTCATGTTAGCATTTTTGCTAATTTTTTAATTTGTCCCAACTTTTTCTACTTATTGCTTCGAACCTATTGATAACATGTTAGCTAGCATTAGTATGCTAGGCTAGGCAGCATAACCTCTGATTGGGGGTGTGTGACTGATTACGCACCACGTGGCAGGCCCCGTTTAAATTTCCTGAAATTTTCTAGTTTATTTATTTATTTTTCTTCCGTCCACCTTAATGCGGGTCGTACCGTAGCATGCACCCCCACAATATATATATCAAAACGTGCGGCTCGATCTCGAGATGGGTGCTATTACTTTTATAAGCGATTGGAGTTACCATGGCGACGTAATTAGCGAAAAACCACGCCCAAAAATCCCATAGGAATGAATGGAGTCCGGTGTCGGAGCGATCAAAAAAATCCACTTTTTTGAGGATTTACTGTGTCATCATACGTTCACTTAGAAAAACCATTAAAATCTCAGTTTGTAGGAATATCCGAGCACTTTTCAGAAGTGAAGACGGGATGTTGATATCTGTTACGGTTTTTTCACAATGAGCCTCTGAGCGACCCAAAGTTTGCCTCAAATTTAAAAATTTAAAAATTTTTCAGTGTAACTGCCGTTAAGTTAGAGTGCGAGACTTTGTCCGAGCTGGAACCCAAAATATTTTTTAACTCGTCGTCACGGTCACATATTTCCTTCTACTGAACTGATTTTCGCCCATGTGAAAGCCACGCCCGATGACATTCACACGATCTTTTCAAAATTTCTCTATGTCTCACCGTTTTCTCTCAGCGGACTTTCGTTTGCAAAAAATCAGACACATTTTGAGCAGATTTCAGAAAATCCCCCTATGGTTTAACATTGAGCAAGTCGGACAGTTTCTGAAGCTGGGGCTTGTGACAAGACATTTTTAACTCGTTTGTTCTCGGACTCTGAAATATGTAGAGAGTTGTGCTTTTCCATGATCGAAGGCGAAACCCGGCTCTTACTGACGCTTCAAGAATTTTTTCGATACATCGCACGGTTTTTGAACAGCGGCAATTTGTTCGGAAGCCTTTTTGGGGTCAGAGATGGATTTAGATCTTCAAAGTGGCTGACATGTCAGAGACAAATTAGTCACGCTAAATTAGTCACGGCCATTAGTTGCCAAGCAACGGCACACCTGCACTTCTCAGGAGAGCCAGAGGTCATTAGAGTTCATTCCAACTCTATTGGAACATGGATTTAGGCCTTCAGGTTTACCATAGAAGCTGTAGATTACTTTGTACTAATTCTGATTAGTGTGGAGTGCTCTTACATGTCTTGAAACTGACTTTTGACCCACAAAATAAGACTCAAACAATATTTACAAAATAAAAGCCCTAAGATTTTGTATACAATATCACAGTACCCTATTATTTTACACTACTATTAAAGATCTATTACACATTTATTACTACAATTACACTACTCTCACATAGAGGTTCTCTCCGTCAGCGACTGACTCTGAAGGACTCCATGTCTGTGTCTCAGCGGAGGGTCCGCTGCGGAAGCAGCGGTCTGAAAGAACTTTTCTGCCTTTCTCTGTCTCTTTTTTTTCTGATTAGTGTGGAGTGCTCATACATGTCTTGAAACTGACATTTGGGTAGCTGTAGATTCATTTCCAGTAATTCTGATTAGTGTGGAGTGCTCATACATGTCTTGAAAGTGACTTTTGACCCACACTGTCTGATCAGCTGATTGGGTCACACACACATGCACCTGTGACTTTGCTGTTACTTAGCAACAGCACAGCTGGCCTCTGAGGAGAACAAAAGGTCACTTAAGGTCATTAGAACTCTATTTAGACATGGAGTTAAGGCCTGTTAGGTTAATGGATTACCCTTCAGAGGATTTCATTATACATATGATATTCAATCAGCCTTAACTGACATCCATGATGGACTTTCAAAATAAGACTCAAACAAGCTCTTCAAAATAAAAGCCTTCAGATTTTCCATAGACGATTCATAGGGGTTGTCTGTCTCTGTCTGTCTGTCTCTGTCTGTCTCTTTCTCTCTGTCTGTCTCTCTTTCTGTCTCTTTCTTTGTCTCTGTCTGTCTCTCTTTGTGTCTCTTTCTGTCTCTCTGTCTGTCTCTGTCTCTCTTTCTGTCTCCCTGTCTGTCTCTGTCTGCCCGTCTCTGTCTCTCTGTCAGTGACTGTGGAGCTGCGAATTGACCGGTCTTAAAGGACTTTGTGTCCCTGTCTCTCTCTCTCTTTCTGTCTATAAGTTAGTTGACTTAATAGGCACATTCTTTGTTCTGGCCACAACTCCATTTCCCATAATGCTTCAGCAAATACATTGTCCATTCATTTCTAAGCACATTGCTGCCTGGGCTTTTAAAACAGACCGCTTATCTGACTTGGGAGAGTATTCTAACACATAGAAAAGTATTCACACCCCTTACCTAATATTATGCTACTTAGCATTATTAAGCTAGTTAGCATTAGCATGCTAGCTATTTTTAGCATTTTAGCTATATTTGGGTTTTTGACTAACTTTTCGTGCTGATTCCTCTGATGCTATTTGTTACATGTTAGCTAGCATGCGAATGCTAGTTAGCATTAGCATGCTAGCTCATGCTAGCATTTAAGAAAATTTTTGACATTTTCGTAACTTTTCGTAATGATTACGTTGTAGCTAATGATTACATGTTAGCTAGCATTAGCATGCTAGTTAGCATTAGCATGCTAGCTCATGTTAGCATTTTAGCTAATTTTTTAAAATTTCTAAACTTTTCGTAGTGATTACGTTGAGGCTAACGATTACATGTTAGCTAGCATTAGTATGCTAGTTAGCATTAGCATGCTAGCTCATGTTAGCATTTTTGCTAATTTTGGAATCTTTCTTAAGTTTTTTTACTCAGTGCTTCGAGGCTATTGATAAAATGCTAGTTAGCATTAGCATGCTAGCTCATGTTAGCATTTTAGCTAATTTTTTGAATTTGCTTAACTTTTTTTACTCATTGCTTCGAGGCTATTGATAACATGCTAGTTAGCATTAGCATGCTAGCTCATGTTAGCATTTAAGCATTTTTTTAATTTGTCCCAACTTTTTCTACTTATTGCTTCGAACCTATTGATAACATGTTAGATTGGGGGTGTGCTCATTTTAGCTAGCTCATTTTAGCATTTTAGCTATTTTTTTGAATTTTCTTAACTTTTCACTGTTATTACGTTGCAGCTAATGATTACATGTTAGCTAGCATGCGCATGCTAGTTAGCATTAGCATGCTAGCTCATGTTAGCATTTTTGCTAATTTTTGAATTTTGCTTAACTTTTTTCACTCATTGCTTCGAGGATATTGATAACATGCTAGTTAGCATTAGCATGCTAGCTCATGTTAGCATTTTTGCAAATTTTTTAATTTGTCCCAACTTTTTCTACTTATTGCTTCGAACCTATTGATAACATGTTAGCTAGCATTAGTGTGCTAGGCTAGGCAGCATAACCTCTGATTGGGGGTGTGTGACTGATTACGCACCACGTGGCAGGCCCCGTTTAAATTTCCTGAAATTTTCTAGTTAGGGGCCTGCCAATGCAATGCAGGGAGAAGCAGAGCATTGCATTGCGAAGCAATGCAATGCACTGCCTCCCATGCAATTGCATGGCAAGGCACCTATTATTCTACACCTCTAAACTGGACTCTTTATTATTTATTTATTTATTTTTCTTCCGTCCACCTTAATGCGGGTCGTACCGTAGCATGCACCCCCACAATATATATATCAAAACGTGCGGCTCGATCTCGAGATGGGTGCTATTACTTTTATAAGCGATTGGAGTTACCATGGCGACGTAATTAGCCAAAAACCACGCCCAAAAATCCCATAGGAATGAATGGAGTCAGGAGTCGGAGCGATCCAAAAAATCCACTTTTTTGAGGATTTACTGTGTCATCATACGTTCACTTAGAAAAACCATTGAAATCTCAGTTTGTAGGAATATCCGAGCACTTTTCAGAAGTGAAGACGGGATGTTGATATCTGTTACGGTTTTTTTACAATGAGCCTTTGAGCGACACAAAGTTTGCCTCTAATTTAAAAATTTAAAAATTTTTCAGTGTAACTGCCGTTAAGTTAGAGTGCGAGACTTTGTCCGAGCAAGAACCCAAATAATTTTTTAACTCGCCGTCACGGTCACATATTTCGTTCTATTGAACTGATTTTCGGCCATGTGAAAGCCACGTCCGACCACATTCACACGATCTTTTCGAAATTTCTCTATGTCTCACCGTTTTCTCTCAGCGGACTTTCGTTTGCAAAAAATCAGACACATTTTGAGCAGATTTCAGAAAATCCCCCTATGGTTTAACATTGAGCAAGTCTGACAGTTTCTGAAGCTGGGGCTTGTGACAAGACATTTTTAACTCGTTCGTTCTCGGACTCTGAAATATGTAGAGAGTTGTGCTTTTCCATGATCGAAGGCGAAACCCGGCTCTCACTGACGCTTCAAGAATTTTTTCGATACATCGCACGGTTTTTGAACAGCGGCAATTTGTTCGGAAGCCTTTTTGGGGTCAGAGATGGATTTAGAGCTTCAAAGTGGCTGACATGTCAGAGACAAATTAGTCACGCTAAATTAGTCACGGCCATTAGTTGCCAAGCAACGGCACACCTGCACTTCTCAGGAGAGCCAGAGGTCATTAGAGTTCATTCCAACTCTATTTGAACATGGATTTAGGCCTTCAGGTTTACCATAGAAGCTGTAGATTACTTTGTACTAATTCTGATTAGTGTGGAGTGCTCTTAAATGTCTTGAGCCTGACTTTTGACCCACAAAATAAGACTCAAACAATATTTACAAAATAAAAGCCCTAAGATTTTGTATACAATATCACAGTACCCTATTATTTTACACTACTATTAAAGATCTATTACACATTTATTACTACTATTACACTACTCTCACATAGAGGTTCTCTCCGTCAGCGACTGACTCTGAAGGACTCCATGTCTGTGTCTAAGCGGAGGGTCCGCTGCGGAAGCAGCGGTCTGAAAGAACTTTTCTGCCTTTCTCTGTCTCTTTTTTTTCTGATTAGTGTGGAGTGCTCATACATGTCTTGAAACTGACATTTGGGTAGCTGTAGCTTCATTTCCAGTAATTCTGATTAGTGTGGAGTGCTCATACATGTCTTGAAATTGACTTTTGACCCACACTGTCTGATCAGCTGATTGGGTCACAAACACATGCACCTGTGACTTTGCTGTTACTTAGCAACAGCACAGCTGGCCTCTGAGGAGAACAAAAGGTCTCTTAAGGTCATTAGAACTCTATTTAGACATGGAGTTAAGGCCTGTTAGATTAATGGATTACCCTTCAGAGGATTTCATTATAGATATGATATTCAATCAGCCTTAACTGACATCCATGATGGACTTTCAAAATAAGACTCAAACAAGCTCTTCAAAATAAAAGCCCTCAGATTTTCTATAGAAGATTCATAGGGGTTGTCTGTCTGTCTGTCTGTCTCTCTGTCTGTCTCTTTCACTCTGTCTGTCTCTGTCAATCTCTCTGTCTGTCTCTTTCACTCTGTCTGTCTCTGTCCATCTCTCTGTCTGTCTCTTTCTCTCTGTCTGTCTCTCTTTCTGTCTCTTTGTCTGTCTTTCTCTGTCTCTTTCTGTCTCTTTGTCTGTCTCTTTCTCTCTGTCTGTCTCTGTCCGTCTCTCTGTCTGTCTCTTTGTCTGTCTTTCTCTGTCTCTGTCCGTCTCTCTGTCTGTCTCTCTTTCTGTCTCTTTGTCTGTCTTTCTCTGTCTCTGTCCTTCTCTCTGTCTGTCTCTCTTTCTGTCTCTTTGTCTGTCTTTCTCTGTCTCTTTCTGTCTCCCTGTCTGTCTCTGTCTGCCCATCTCTGTCTCTCTGTCAGTGACTGTCGAGCTGCGAATTGACCGGTCTTAAAGGACTTTGTGTCCCTGTCTCTCTCTCTCTCTCTTTCTGTCTATAAGTTAGTTGACTTAATAGGCACATTCTTTGTTCTGGCCACAACTCCATTTCCCATAATGCTTCAGCAAATACATTGTCCATTCATTTCTAAGCACATTGCTGCTTGGGCTTTTAAAACAGATCGCTTATCTGACTTAGGAGAGTATTCCAACACATAGAAAAGTATTCACACCCCTTACCTAATATTATGCTACTTAGCATTATTAAGCTAGTTAGCATTAGCATGCTAGCTATTTTTAGCATTTTAGCTAAATTTGGGTTTTTGCCTAACTTTTCGTGCTGATTCCTCTGATGCTAATGATAACATGTTAGCTAGCATTAGCATGCTAGCATGAGCTAGCATGCTAATGCTAACTAGCATGCGCATGCTAGTTAGCATTAGCATGCTAGCTCATGCTAGCATTTTAGCTAATTTTTGACATTTTCGTAACTTTTCGTAGTGATTACGTTGTAGCTAATGATTACATGTTAGCTAGCATTAGCATGCTAGTTAGCCTTAGCATGCTAGCTCATGTTAGCATTTTAGCTAATTTTTCAAATTTTCTTAACTTTTCGTAGTGATTACGTTGTAGCTAATGATTACATGTTAGCTAGCATGCGCATGCTAGTTAGCATTAGCATGCTAGCTCATGTTAGCATTTTAGCTAATTTTTCAAATTTTCTTAACTTTTCGTAGTGATTACGTTGTAGCTAATGATTACATGTTAGCTAGCATGCGCATGCTAGTTAGCATTAGCATGCTAGCTCATGTTAGCATTTTAGCTAATTTTTTTAAATTTCTTAACTTTTCGTAGTGATTACGTTGAGGCTAACGATTACATGTTAGCTAGCATTAGCATGCTAGCTCATGTTAGCATTTTTGCTAATTTTTTAATTTTGCTTAACTTTTTTTACTCATTGCTTCGAGGCTGTTGATAACATGCTAGTTAGCATTAGCATGCTAGCTAGTGTTAGCATTTTAGCTATTTTTTAAATTTGCCATTAGCATGCTGGGCTAGGCAACATAAGCTCTGATTGGGGGTGTGTGACTGATTACGCACCACGTGGCAGGCCCCGTTTAAATTTCCTGAAATTTTCTAGTTAGGGGCCTGCCAATGCAATGCAGGGAGAAGCAGAGCATTGCATTGCGAAGCAATGCAATGCACTGCCTCCCATGCAATTGCATGGCAAGGCACCTATTATTCTACACCTCTAAACGGCTTCTTTATTATTATTTATTTTTCTTCCGTCCAGCGTTAATGCGGGTCGTACCGTAGCATGCACCCCCACAATATATATATCAAAACGTGCGGCTCGATTCCACGATGGGTGCTATTACTTTTATAAGCGATTGGAGTTACCATGGCGACGTAATTAGCAAAAAACCACGCCGAAAAATCCCATAGGAATGAATGCATTCACATCTCGGAGCGATCCAAAAAATCCACTTTTTTGAGGATTTACTGTGTCATCATACGTTCACTTAGAAAAACCATTAAAATCTCAGTTTGTAGGAATATCCGAGCACTTTTCAGAAGTGAAGACGGGATGTTGATATCTGTTACGGTTTTTTCACAATAAGCCTCTGAGCGACCCAAAGTTTGCCTCAAATTTGAAAATTTAAAAATTTTTCAGTGTAACTGCCGTTTCGTCAGAGTGTGAGACCCAAGATTATTGAGAACCCAAAATATTTTTTAACTCGCCGTCACGGTCACATATTTCGTTCTACTGAACTGATTTTCGGCCATGTGAAAGCCACGCCCGATGACATTCACACGATCTTTTCGAAATTTCTCTATGTCTCACCGTTTTCTCTCAGCGCACTCGAGTTTGCAAAAAATCAGACACATTTTGAGCAGATTTCAGAAGAGCAGCGTATACTTTAACATTGAGAAAGTCTGAAGCTGCACATTGTGACAAGACATTTCTCTCTCGTTCGTTCTCGGACTCTGAAATATGTAGAGAGTTGTGCTTTTCCATGATCGAAGACGAAACCCGGCTCTCACTGACGCTTCAAGAATTTTTTCGATATCTCGCACGGTTTTCGAACAGCGGCAATTTGTTCGGAGCCGTTTTTGGGGTCAGAGATGGATTTAGAGCTTCAAAGTGGCTGACATGTCAGAGACAAATTAGTCACGCTAAATTAGTCACGGCCATTAGTTGCCAAGCAACGGCACACCTGCACTTCTCAGGAGAGCCAGAGGTCATTAGAGTTCATTCCAACTCTATTGGAACATGGATTTAGGCCTTCAGGTTTACCATAGAAGCTGTAGATTTGTTTCTAGTAATTCTGATTAGTGTGGAGTGCTCTTACATGTCTTGAACCTGACTTTTGACCCACAAAATAAGACTCAAACAATATTTACAAAATAAAAGCCCTAAGATTTTTTATACAATATCACAGTACCCTATTATATTACACTACTATTAAAGATCTATTACATATTTATTACTACTATTACACTACTCTCACATAGAGGTTCTCTCCGTCAGCGACTGACTCTGAAGGACTCCATGTCTGTCTCTCAGCGGAGGGTCCGCTGCGGAAGCAGCGGTCTGAAAGAACTGAGACATCAGCTGTCTGTGTGACTTTCTGTCAGTTGAAGCTCTCCTAGAATTTTTCTGCCTGCCTCTTTCTCTCCGTCAGCGACTGACTCTGAGGGACTCCATGTCTGTCTCTCAGCGGAGGGTCCGCTGCGGAAGCAGCGGTCTGAAAGAACTTTTCTGCCTTTCTCTGTCTCTTTTTTTTCTGATTAGTGTGGAGTGCTTGTTCATGTCTTGAAACTGACATTTGGGTAGCTGTAGATTCATTTACAGTAATTCTGATTAGTGTGGAGTGCTCATACATGTCTTGAAATTGACTTTTGACCCACACTGTCTGATCAGCTGATTGGGTCACACACACATGCACCTGTGACTTTGCTGTTACTGAGCAACAGCACAGCTGGCCTCTGAGGAGAACAAAAGGTCTCTTAAGGTCCTTAGAACTCTATTTAGACATGGAGTTAAGGCCTGTTAGATTAATGGATTACCCTTCAGAGGATTTCATTATACATATGATATTCAATCAGCCTTAACTGACATCCATGATGGACTTTCAAAATAAGACTCAAATAAGCTCTTCAAAATAAAAGCTCTCAGATTTTCTATAGAAGATCATAGCAGCTTATTGTTTTACACTACTGCAGTCTGTCTGCCCTCCTGTCTGTCTGTCTGTCTGTCTGTCTGTCTGTCTGTCTGTCTGTCTGTCTGTCTGTCTGTCTGTCTGTCTGTCTGTCTGTCTGTCTGTCTGTCTGTCTTTCCCTCTAAGCAGCAGCTGCACCTCCTGTCTCTTTGGAGATGAGCCAGCGACTGACTCTGAAGGACTCCATGTCTGTGTCTCAGCGGAGGGTCCGCTGCGGAAGCAGCGGTCTGAAAGAACTTTTCTGCCTTTCTCTGTCTCTTTTTTCTCTGATTAGTGTGGAGTGCTTGTTCATGTCTTGAAACTGACATTTGGGAAGCTGTAGATTACTTTCTATTCATTCTGATTAGTGTGGAGTGCTCATACATGTCTTGAAATTGACTTTTGACCCACACTGTTCAATACAATATCACAGAACCCTATTGTTTTAAACTATTGCTCTTTTTCTGTCTGTCTGTCTGACTGCCTGTAAGCCGAGCATCAGATGATTGGGTCACACACACATGCACCTGTGACTTTGCTGTTACTTAGCAACAGCACAGCTGGCCTCTGAGGAGAACAAAAGGTCTCTTAAGGTCATTAGAACTCTATTTAGACATGGAGTTAAGGCCTGTTAGATTAATGGATTACCCTTCAGAGGATTTCATTATACATATGATATTCAATCAGCCTTAACTGACATCCATGATGGACTTTCAAAATAAGACTCAAACAAGCTCTTCAAAATAAAAGCCTTCAGATTTTCTATAGACGATTCATAGGGGTTGTCTGTCTGTCTGTCTCTCTGTCTGTCTCTGTCCATCTCTCTGTCTGTCTCTTTCACTCTGTCTGTCTCTGTCCATCTCTCTGTCTGTCTCTTTTACTCTGTCTGTCTCTGTCTGTCTCTCTGTCTGTCTCTTTCTCTCTGTCTGTCTGTCTCTCTTTCTGTCTCTTTGTCTGTCTTTCTCTGTCTCTTTCTGTCTCTTTGTCTGTCTCTTTCTCTCTGTCTGTCTCTGTCCGTCTCTCTGTCTGTCTCTTTGTCTGTCTTTCTCTGTCTCTGTCCGTCTCTCTGTCTGTCTCTCTTTCTGTCTCTTTGTCTGTCTTTCTCTGTCTCTTTCTGTCTCCCTGTCTGTCTCTGTCTGCCCATCTCTGTCTCTCTGTCAGTGACTGTCGAGCTGCGAATTGAGCGGTCTTAAAGGACTTTGTGTCCCTGTCTCTCTCTCTCTCTCTTTCTGTCTATAAGTTAGTTGACTTAATAGGCACATTCTTTGTTCTGGCCACAACTCCATTTCCCATAATGCTTCAGCAAATACATTGTCCATTCATTTCTAAGCACATTGCTGCCTGGGCTTTTAAAACAGACCGCTTATCTGACTTAGGAGAGTATTCCAACACATAGAAAAGTATTCACACCCCTTACCTAATATTATGCTACTTAGCATTATTAAGCTAGTTAGCATTAGCATGCTAGCTATTTTTAGCATTTTAGCTAAATTTGGGTTTTTGACTAACTTTTCGTGCTGATTCCTCTGATGCTAATGATCACATGTTAGCTAGCATTAGCATGCTAGTTAGCATTAGCATGCTAGCTCATGTTAGCATTTTAGCTAATTTTTCAAATTTTCATAACTTTTCGTAGTGATTACGTTGTAGCTAATGATTACATGTTAGCTAGCATTAGCATGCTAGTTAGCATTAGCATGCTAGCTCATTTTAGCATTTTAGCTATTTTTTTGAATTTTCTTAACTTTTCACTGTTAATACGTTGCAGCTAATGATTACATGTTAGCTAGCATGTGCATGCTAGTTAGCATTAGCATGCTAGCTAATTTTAGAATTTTAGCTAATTTTTAAACATTTCTTAACTTTTCGTAGTGATTACGTTGAGGCTAACGATTACATGTTAGCTAGCATTAGTTTGCTAGTTAGCATTAGCATGCTAGCTCATGTTAGCATTTTTGCTAATTTTGGAATCTTTCTTAACTTTTTTTACTCATTGCTTCGAGGCTATTGATAAAATGCTAGTTAGCATTAGCATGCTAGCTCATGTTAGCATTTTAGCAATTTTTTTGAATTTGCTTAACTTTTTTTACTCATTGCTTCGAGGCTATTGATAACATGCTAGTTAGCATTAGCATGCTAGCTCATGTTAGCATTTAAGCATTTTTTTAATTTGTCCCAACTTTTTCTACTTATTGCTTCGAACCTATTGATAACATGTTAGATTGGGGGTGTGTGACTGATTACGCACCACGTGGCAGGCCCCGTTTAAATTTCCTGAAATTTTCTAGTTAGGGGCCTGCCAATGCAATGCAGGGAGAAGCAGAGCATTGCATTGCGAAGCAATGCAATGCACTGCCTCCCATGCAATTGCATGGCAAGGCACCTATTATTCTACACCTCTAAACTGGACTCTTTATTATTTATTTATTTATTTTTCTTCCGTCCACCTTAATGCGGGTCGTACCGTAGCATGCACCCCCACAATATATATATCAAAACGTGCGGCTCGATCTCGAGATGGGTGCTATTACTTTTATAAGCGATTGGAGTTACCATGGCGACGTAATTAGCAAAAAACCACGCCCAAAAATCCCATAGGAATGAATGGAGTCCGGTGTCGGAGCGATCAAAAAAATCCACTTTTTTGAGGATTTACTGTGTCATCATACGTTCACTTAGAAAAACCATTAAAATCTCAGTTTGTAGGAATATCCGAGCACTTTTCAGAAGTGAAGACGGGATGTTGATATCTGTTACGGTTTTTTCACAATGAGCCTCTGAGCGACCCAAAGTTTGCCTCAAATTTAAAAATTTAAAAATTTTTCAGTGTAACTGCCGTTAAGTTAGAGTGCGAGACTTTGTCCGAGCTGGAACCCAAATTATTTTTTAACTCGTCGTCACGGTCACATATTTCCTTCTACTGAACTGATTTTCGCCCATGTGAAAGCCACGCCCGATGACATTCACACGATCTTTTCAAAATTTCTCTATGTCTCACCGTTTTCTCTCAGCGGACTTTCGTTTGCAAAAAATCAGACACATTTTGAGCAGATTTCAGAAAATCCCCCTATTGTTTAACATTGAGCAAGTCTGACAGTTTCTGAAGCTGGGGCTTGTGACAAGACATTTTTAACTCGTTTGTTCTCGGACTCTGAAATATGTAGAGAGTTGTGCTTTTCCATGATCGAAGGCGAAACCCGGCTCTCACTGACGCTTCAAGAATTTTTTCGATACATCGCACGGTTTTTGAACAGCAGCAATTTGTTCGGAAGCCTTTTTGGGGTCAGAGATGGATTTAGAGCTTCAAAGTGGCTGACATGTCAGAGACAAATTAGTCACGCTAAATTAGTCACGGCCATTAGTTGCCAAGCAACGGCACACCTGCACTTCTCAGGAGAGCCAGAGGTCATTAGAGTTCATTCCAACTCTATTTGAACATGGATTTAGGCCTTCAGGTTTACCATAGAAGCTGTAGATTACTTTGTACTAATTCTGATTAGTGTGGAGTGCTCTTACATGTCTTGAAACTGACTTTTGACCCACAAAATAAGACTCAAACAATATTTACAAAATAAAAGCCCTAAGATTTTGTATACAATATCACAGTACCCTATTATTTTACACTACTATTAAAGATCTATTACACATTTATTACTACTATTACACTACTCTCACATAGAGGTTCTGTCCGTCAGCAACTGACTCTGAAGGACTCCATGTCTGTGTCTCAGCGGAGGGTCCGCTGCGGAAGCAGCGGTCTGAAATAACTTTTCTGCCTTTCTCTGTCTCTTTTTTTTCTGATTAGTGTGGAGTGCTCATACATGTCTTGAAACTGACATTTGGGTAGCTGTAGATTCATTTCCAGTAATTCTGATTAGTGTGGAGTGCTCATACATGTCTTGAAAGTGACTTTTGACCCACACTGTCTGATCAGCTGATTGGGTCACACACACATGCACCTGTGACTTTGCTGTTACTTAGCAACAGCACAGCTGGCCTCTGAGGAGAACAAAAGGTCACTTAAGGTCATTAGAACTCTATTTAGACATGGAGTTAAGGCCTGTTAGATTAATGGATTACCCCTCAGAGAATTTCATTATACATATGATATTCAATCAGCCTTAACTGACAACCATGATGGACTTTCAAAATAAGACTCAAACAAGCTCTTCAAAATAAAAGCCCTCAGATTTTCTATAGAAGATCATAGCAGCTTATTGTTTTACACTACTGCAGTCTGTCTGCCCTCCTGTCTGTCTGTCTGTCCGTCCGTCCGTCCGTCCGTCCGTCCGTCCGTCCGTCCGTCTGTCTGTCTGTCTGTCTCTGTCTGTCTGTCTGTCTTTCTCTCTGTCTGTCTCTTTCTCTCTTTCTGTCTCTCTTTCTGTCTTTCTCTGTCTCTTTCTGTCTCTCTGTCTGTCTCTGTCTCTCTTTCTGTCTCCCTGTCTGTCTCTGTCTGCCCGTCTCTGTCTCTCTGTCTGTCTCTTTCTGTCTCTCTGTCTGTCTCTTTCTGTCTCTCTGTCTGTCTCTGTCTCTCTTTCTGTCTCCCTGTCTGTCTCTGTCTGCCCGTCTCTGTCTCTCTGTCAGTGACTGTCGAGCTGCGAATTGAGCGGTCTTAAAGGACTTTGTGTCCCTGTCTCTCTCTCTCTTTCTGTCTATAAGTTAGTTGACTTAATAGGCACAATCTTTGTTCTGGCCACAACTCCATTTCCCATAATGCTTCAGCAAATACATTGTCCATTCATTTCTAAGCACATTGCTGCTTGGGCTTTTAAAACAGACCGCTTATCTGACTTAGGAGAGTATTCCAACACATAGAAAAGTATTCACACCCCTTACCTAATATTATGCTAGTTAGCATTATTAAGCTAGTTAGCATTAGCATGCTAACTATTTTTAGCATTTTAGCTAAATTTGGGTTTTTGACTAACTTTTCGTGCTGATTCCTCTGATGCTAATGATAACATGTTAGCTAGCATTAGCATGCTAGTTAGCATTAGCATGCTAGCTCATGTTAGCATTTTAGCTAATTTTTCAAATTTTCTTAACTTTTCGTAGTGATTACGTTGTAGCTAATGATTACATGTTAGCTAGCATTAGCATGCTAGTTAGCATTAGCATGCTAGCTCATTTTAGCATTTTAGCTATTTTTTTGAATTTTCTTAACTTTTCACTGTTATTACGTTGCAGCTAATGATTACATGTTAGCTAGCATGCGCATGCTAGTTAGCATTAGCATGCTAGCTAATTTTAGAATTTTAGCTAATTTTTCAACATTTCTTAACTTTTCGTAGTGATTATGTTGCAGCTAATGATTACATGTTAGCTAGCATTAGCATGCTAGTTAGCATTAGCATGCTAGCTCATGTTAGCATTTTTGCTAATTTTTGAATTTTGCTTAACTTTTTTACTCATTGCTTCGAGGATATTGATAACATGCAAGTTAGCATTAGCATGCTAGCTCATGTTAGCATTTTTGCTAATTTTTGAATTTTGCTTAACTTTTTTACTCATTGCTTCGAGGATATTGATAACATGCTAGTTAGCATTAGCATGCTAGCTCATGTTAGCATTTTTGCTAATTTTTGAATTTTGCTTAACTTTTTTCACTCATTACTTCGAGGATATTGATAACATGCAAGTTAGCATTAGCATGCTAGCTCATGTTAGCATTTTTGCTAATTTTTGAATTTTTCTTAACTTTTTTCACTCATTGCTTCGAGGCTGTTGATAACATGCTAGTTAGCATTAGCATGCTAGCTCATGTTAGCATTTTAGCTATTTTTTAAATTTGGCATTAGCATGCTAGGCTAGGCAACAGAAGCTCTGATTGGGGGTGTGTGACTGATTACGCACCACGTGGCAGGCCCCGTTTAAATTTCCTGAAATTTTCTAGTTTATTTATTTATTTTTCTTCCGTCCACCTTAATGCGGGTCGTACCGTAGCATGCACCCCCACAATATATATATCAAAACGTGCGGCTCGATCTCGAGATGGGTGCTATTACTTTTATAAGCGATTGGAGTTACCATGGCGACGTAATTAGCAAAAAACCACGCCCAAAAATCCCATAGGAATGAATGGAGTCCGGTGTCGGAGCGATCAAAAAAATCCACTTTTTTGAGGATTTACTGTGTCATCATACGTTCACTTAGAAAAACCATTAAAATCTCAGTTTGTAGGAATATCCGAGCACTTTTCAGAAGTGAAGACGGGATGTTGATATCTGTTACGGTTTTTTCACAATGAGCCTCTGAGCGACCCAAAGTTTGCCTCAAATTTAAAAATTTAAAAATTTTTCAGTGTAACTGCCGTTAAGTTAGAGTGCGAGACTTTGTCCGAGCTGGAACCCAAATTATTTTTTAACTCGTCGTCACGGTCACATATTTCCTTCTACTGAACTGATTTTCGCCCATGTGAAAGCCACGCCCGATGACATTCACACGATCTTTTCAAAATTTCTCTATGTCTCACCGTTTTCTCTCAGCGGACTTTCGTTTGCAAAAAATCAGACACATTTTGAGCAGATTTCAGAAAATCCCCCTATTGTTTAACATTGAGCAAGTCTGACAGTTTCTGAAGCTGGGGCTTGTGACAAGACATTTTTAACTCGTTTGTTCTCGGACTCTGAAATATGTAGAGAGTTGTGCTTTTCCATGATCGAAGGCGAAACCCGGCTCTCACTGACGCTTCAAGAATTTTTTCGATACATCGCACGGTTTTTGAACAGCAGCAATTTGTTCGGAAGCCTTTTTGGGGTCAGAGATGGATTTAGAGCTTCAAAGTGGCTGACATGTCAGAGACAAATTAGTCACGCTAAATTAGTCACGGCCATTAGTTGCCAAGCAACGGCACACCTGCACTTCTCAGGAGAGCCAGAGGTCATTAGAGTTCATTCCAACTCTATTTGAACATGGATTTAGGCCTTCAGATTTACCATAGAAGCTGTAGATTACTTTGTACTAATTCTGATTAGTGTGGAGTGCTCTTACATGTCTTGAAACTGACTTTTGACCCACAAAATAAGACTCAAACAATATTTACAAAATAAAAGCCCTAAGATTTTGTATACAATATCACAGTACCCTATTATTTTACACTACTATTAAAGATCTATTACACATTTATTACTACTATTACACTACTCTCACATAGAGGTTCTCTCCGTCAGCGACTGACTCTGAAGGACTCCATGTCTGTGTCTCAGCGGAGGGTCCGCTGCGGAAGCAGCGGTCTGAAAGAACTTTTCTGCCTTTCTCTGTCTCTTTTTTTTCTGATTAGTGTGGAGTGCTCATACATGTCTTGAAACTGACATTTGGGTAGCTGTAGATTCATTTCCAGTAATTCTGATTAGTGTGGAGTGCTCATACATGTCTTGAAAGTGACTTTTGACCCACACTGTCTGATCAGCTGATTGGGTCACACACACATGCACCTGTGACTTTGCTGTTACTTAGCAACAGCACAGCTGGCCTCTGAGGAGAACAAAAGGTCTCTTAAGGTCATTAGAACTCTATTTAGACATGGAGTTAAGGCCTGTTAGATTAATGGATTACCCTTCAGAGGATTTCATTATACATATGATATTCAATCAGCCTTAACTGACATCCATGATGGACTTTCAAAATAAGACTCAAACAAGCTCTTCAAAATAAAAGCCCTCAGATTTTCTATAGAAGATCATAGCAGCTTATTGTTTTACACTACTGCAGTCTGTCTGTCTGTCTGTCTGTCTGTCTGTCTGTCTGTCTGTCTGTCTGTCTGTCTGTCTGTCTGTCTGTCCCTCTAAGCAGCAGCTGCACCTCTTGTCTCTTTGGAGATGAGCCAGCGACTGACTCTGAAGGACTCTATGTCTGTCTCTCAGCGGAGGGTCCGCTGCGGAAGCAGCGGTCTGAAAGAATTTTTCTGCCTTTCTCTGTCTCTTTTTTTTCTGATTAGTGTGGAGTGCTTGTTCATGTCTTGAAACTGACATTTGGGTAGCTGTAGCTACATTTCCAGTAATTCTGATTAGTGTGGAGTGCTCATACATGTCTTGAAATTGACTTTTGACCCACACTGTCTGAGGCTCTGTGGAGGAGAGCTCATTAAAGGTCACTAAAGGTCATCATAACACTCTATGGACATGAATTTAAGGTCTGATAGAACAGTTGATTACCATTGGTGGTAGCGCAACATATGAATAAAGAGACTGAATCAGCCTCAACTGACATCCATGCTGG
Organism: Valencia hispanica; assembly: GCA_963556495.2. Lineage (NCBI taxonomy): Eukaryota > Metazoa > Chordata > Actinopteri > Cyprinodontiformes > Valenciidae > Valencia > Valencia hispanica. Next base: position 32,361,556 of record OY747709.1, read on the forward strand.
ACTTTCAAAATAAGACTCAAATAATCTCTTCAAAATAAAAGCCCTCTGATCTTCAATACAATATCACAGGACCCTATTGTTTTAAACTATTGCTGTCTTTCTGTCTGTCTGTCTGTCTGTCTGTCTGACTGCCTGCCTGTAAGCCGAGCATCAGCTGATTGGGTCACACACACATGCACCTGTGACTTTGCTGTTACTTAGCAACAGCACAGCTGGCCTCTGAGGAGAACAAAAGGTCACTTAAGGTCATTAGAACTCTATTTAGACATGGAGTTAAGGCCTGTTAGATTAATGGATTACCCTTCAGAGGATTTCATTATACATATGATATTCAATCAGCCTTAACTGACATCCATGATGGACTTTCAAAATAAGACTCAAACAAGCTCTTCAAAATAAAAGCCTTCAGATTTTCTATAGACGATTCATAGGGGTTGTCTGTCTGTCTTTCTCTCTGTCTGTCTCTTTCTCTCTTTCTGTCTCTCTTTCTGTCTCTTTGTCTGTCTTTCTCTGTCTCTTTCTGTCTCTCTGTCTGTCTCTGTCTCTCTTTCTGTCTCCCTGTCTGTCTCTGTCTGCCCGTCTCTGTCTCTCTGTCTGTCTCTTTCTGTCTCTCTGTCTGTCTCTGTCTCTCTTTCTGTCTCCCTGTCTGTCTCTGTCTGCCCGTCTCTGTCTCTCTGTCAGTGACTGTGGAGCTGCGAATTGAGCGGTCTTAAAGGACTTTGTGTCCCTGTCTCTCTCTCTCTTTCTGTCTATAAGTTAGTTGACTTAATAGGCACATTCTTTGTTCTGGCCACAACTCCATTTCCCATAATGCTTCAGCAAATACATTGTCCATTCATTTCTAAGCACATTGCTGCCTGGGCTTTTAAAACAGACCGCTTATCTGACTTGGGAGAGTATTCTAACACATAGAAAAGTATTCACACCCCTTACCTAATATTATGCTACTTAGCATTATTAAGCTAGTTAGCATTAGCATGCTAGCTATTTTTAGCATTTTAGCTAAATTTGGGTTTTTGACTAACTTTTCGTGCTGATTCCTCTGATGCTATTTGTTACATGTTAGCTAGCATGCGCATGCTAGTTAGCATTAGCATGCTAGCTCATGCTAGCATTTAAGAAATTTTTTGACATTTTCGTAACTTTTCGTAATGATTACGTCGTAGCTAATGATTACATGTTAGCTAGCATTAGCATGCTAGTTAGCATTAGCATGCTAGCTCATGTTAGCATTTTAGCTAATTTTTTAAAATTTCTTAACTTTTCGTAGTGATTACGTTGAGGCTAACGATTACATGTTAGCTAGCATTAGTATGCTAGTTAGCATTAGCATGCTAGCTCATGTTAGCATTTTTGCTAATTTTGGAATCTTTCTTAACTTTTTTTACTCATTGCTTCGAGGCTATTGATAAAATGCTAGTTAGCATTAGCATGCTAGCTCATGTTAGCATTTTAGCTAATTTTTTGAATTTGCTTAACTTTTTTTACTCATTGCTTCGAGGCTATTGATAACATGCTAGTTAGCATTAGCATGCTAGCTCATGTTAGCATTTAAGCATTTTTTTAATTTGTCCCAACTTTTTCTACTTATTGCTTCGAACCTATTGATAACATGTTAGATTGGGGGTGTGCTCATTTTAGCTAGCTCATTTTAGCATTTTAGCTATTTTTTTGAATTTTCTTAACTTTTCACTGTTATTACGTTGCAGCTAATGATTACATGTTAGCTAGCATGCGCATGCTAGTTAGCATTAGCATGCTAGCTCATGTTAGCATTTTTGCTAATTTTTGAATTTTGCTTAACTTTTTTCACTCATTGCTTCGAGGATATTGATAACATGCTAGTTAGCATTAGCATGCTAGCTCATGTTAGCATTTTTGCAAATTTTTTAATTTGTCCCAACTTTTTCTACTTATTGCTTCGAACCTATTGATAACATGTTAGCTAGCATTAGTGTGCTAGGCTAGGCAGCATAACCTCTGATTGGGGGTGTGTGACTGATTACGCACCACGTGGCAGGCCCCGTTTAAATTTCCTGAAATTTTCTAGTTGTTGTTTGTTGTTCTTATTGCTCCTTTTTACAGAAATGAACCAGCACGCGGGAAGGTGAAATGAGAGCTCAGGGAGAGCCCAGGGTCATAAATTAAATGTGTGTCTGTTCCTTTAAGAGAGGCTTTAAATTAGAGTAAAAACACCTTCTCAACAACACCCAAAACGGGTCTGCAGTTAAAGCTTGTTTGGCTGTAAAGTTATATTCAACATAAATCAGAAAACATCTTTTTTTTAGGTTTTTGTGGCCACAGTGGCCTTTATTGTAAAGTGGACAGTACAGAAAAGGGGCGAGAAGCGGGAAATCGACATCTGCACATGTTTGTGAGGTGGAAGCGAACCCCTGGACAACCGCATCGAGGACTGAGGCCTCTGAACATGGGGCGCCTGCCTTAACCACTGTGCTACGCGACTCCCCAACTTGCAGTTGTTGAAAAAAAATGACTTCTGCATTTTTTGATGTGTTATCAGTTCCCTTTTGCGGCAAGTCAAAAAGAACAGAACAGATCACAATCTTACTGATCATTAATTGGGGGCTATAGAAAACATTAAAAAACACACTGTTTTAAAAAGAAAATGTTACACTCAAAACAGGAATTAACGGTAACATAGATTCAGCAAAAAAAGAAACTCTGACTTTCAACTGTTTTTACTTTCAGTAAACTTAATGTGTGTAAATATTTGTATGAACACTAAAAGAGTCAACACCATATGACATAAACTAAAAATGTTTCACAGACATGTGACTAACAGAAATAGAATAATGTGTCCTTGAATGAAGGGAGGCTCAAAATCAAAAGTACCAGTCAGTATCTGGTGTGGCCACCAGCTGCTTGAAGTACTGCAGTGCATCTCCTCCTCATGGACTGGACCAGATTTGTCAGTTCTTGCTGTGAGATGTTACCCCACTCTTCCACCAAGGCACTTGCAAGTTCCTGGACATTTCTGGGGGGAATGGCCCTAGTCCTCACCCTGCGATCCAACAGGTCCCAGACGTGTTCAATGGGATTGAGATCTGGGCTCTTCGCTGGCCATGGCAGAACACTGACATTGCTGTCATGCAGAAACTCACGCACAGAATGAGCAGTATGGCTGGTGGCATTGTCCTGCTGGAGGATCATGTCCGGATGAGCATGCATAAAGGGTACCACATGAGGGAGGAGGATGTCTTCCCTGTACCGCAAGGCATTTAGATTGCCTGCAATGACAACAAGCTCAGTCCGATGGTGATGTGATATACTGCCCCAGACCATGACAGACTCCCCACCTCCAAATTGATCCTGCTCCAGGGTACAGGCCTCAGTGTAACGCTCATTCCTTCGAAGATAAACACGAATCCGTCCATCACCCCTGGTGAGACAAAACCGTGACTCATCAGTGAAGAGCACTTTTTGCCACTCCTGTCTGGTCCAGCGAAGGTGGGTTTGTGCCCATAGGCGGCGTTGTTGCTGGTGATGTCTGGTAAGGACCTGCCTTACAAAAGGCCTACAAGCACTCAGTCCAGCCTCTCTCAGCCTATTGTGGACAGTCTGAGCACTGATGCAGGGATTGTGTGTTCCTGGTGTGACTCGGGCAGTTGTTGTGGCCATCTTGTACCTGTCAAGCAGGTGTGATATTCGGATGTACCAATCCTGTGCAGGTGTTGTTACACGTGGTCTTCCACTGCGAGGATGATCATCTGTCCTTCCTGTCTCCCTGTAGCGCTGTCTTAGGCGTCTCACAGTGCGGACATGGCAATTTATTGCCCTAGCCACATCAGCAGTCCTCATGCCTCCCTGCAGCATGCCTAATGCACTTTCACGCAGATGACCAGGGACCCTGGGCATCTTTCTTTGGGTGTTTTTCACAGTCGGTAGACAAGTCTCTTAAGTGTCCTGCGTTTGTAGAACTGTGACCTTCAATGCCTACTTTCTGTAAGCTGTCAAGGTCTTAACGATTCCACAGGTGCATGTTAATTAATTGATTATGGTTAATTGAACATGCATGGAAAACATTGTTTAAACCCTTTACAATGAAGATCTGCAAAGTTATTTGGATTTTTACAACATTATTGTTGAAATACACAGTCCTGAAAAAGGGACGTTTCTTTTTTTGCTGAGTTTATTTATTTTCTCCCTCCCTGGGCTGCCACTTTATCGTGGTGGAGGATTTGAGTGTCCCAATGATCCTAGGAGCTATGTTGTCTGGGTGCTTTTTGCCCCCGTTGTAGGGTCACCCATGGCAATTTGGTCCTAGGTGAGGGATCAGACAAAGTGCAGCCCAAAGACCCCTATGATGAATACAGCCAATGGATTTAGCGTTCACTCACCCGGACGTGGGTCACCGGGGGCCCCCTCTGGAGCCAGGCCTGGAGGTGGGGCACGTTGGCGAGTACCTGGTGGCCGGGCTTTTACCCATATGGCCCTGTCGGGCTCAGTCCGAAGAGGTAACATGGGTCCTCCTTCCTATGAGCTCACCACCTGTGGGACGGGGAATCGGGTTTGGGTGCAATGCAGGATGGGCGGCAGTCTAAGGCGGGGACCTTGGCGGTCCAATCCTTGGCTGCAGAAGCTGCCTCTTGGGACGTTGAATTCACCTCTCTGGTGGGGAAGGAGCCGAAGCTGGTGTGCGAGGTTGAGAGGTTCCGACTGGACATCGTCGGACTTGCCTCGACGCATGCCTCTAGCATTGGAACCCGTCTCCTCGAGAGGGGTTGGACTCTCTTCCCCTCTGGAGTTGCCCCCACTGAGAGGTGCCAAGCTGGGATGGGCATACTTGTTGCCGTTAGGGTTTACCCCGGTAAATGAGAGGGTAGCCTCCCTCCGCCTACGGGTGGGGGGACGGGTCCTGAGTGTTGTCTGTGCTTATGCGCCAAACGTCAGATCAGATTACCCACCATTTTTGAGTCCCTGGAGGGGGGGCTGGAGAATGCTCCTCCCGGGGACTCCCTTGTTCTGCTGGGGGACTTCAATGCTTACATGGTCAATGGGCAATGACAGTGAGACCTGGAGAGGTGTGGTTGGGCGGAATGGCCCCCCCGATTTGGTTGTCATCTCATCTGATCTGCGGCCGCATGTTCTGGACACTCGGGTGAAGAGAGGGGCTGAGCTGTCCACTGACCACTACCTGGTGGTGAGTCAGCTCCGATGGTGGTGGAAGACGCCAGACAGACCTGGCAGGCCCAAACGTGTTGTGAGGGTATGCTGGGAAAATCTGGCAGAGTCTCCAGTTAGAAGGAGCTTCAACTCACACCTCCAGCAGAACTTCGAACACGTCCCGGGGGGGGGGGGGGGGGCCAGGGGACTGTGAGTCCGAGTGGACCATGTTCCATGCCTCCATTGTCGAGGCAGCTGACCGAAGCTGTAGCCGCAAGGTGGTTGGTGCCTGTTGCGGCGGAAACCCTTGAACCACCTGGACACCAGCTGTAAGGGATGCTGTCAGGCTGAAGAAGGAGTCCTATGGGGTCTTTTTGGCCTGTGGGACCCCTGAAACAGCTGATACGTACCAGCAGGCCAGGCGGAGTGCTGCTCGGATGGTCACTGAGGCAAAATCTCGGGTGTGGGAAGAGTTTGGAGAGGCCACGAAGAACAACTTCTGTGCGGCTTCGAAGGGATTCTGGTCCACCAACCGGCATCTCGGGGGGGGGGGACGCGGTCCACCACCAACACCGTTTACAGTGGGGATGGTGTGCGGCTGACCTGGACATGGGAAGTTTTGGGTCAGTGGATGGAGTACTTCGAAGATCTCCTCAATCCCACTGGCACCCCTTCCAATCTGGAAGCAGAGTCTGGGGACTTTGGGTTGAGCTCTCCAATCTTTGGTGCTGAGGTCACAGAGGTAGTTAAAAAGCTCCTCGGTGGCAAGGCTCTGGGGGTGGATGAGATACACCCTGACTTTCTCAAGGCTCTGGATGTTGCAGGGCTGTGTTGGTTAACTTGGCTCTGCAAGATTGCGTGGACATTGTGCACAGTTCCCTTGGATTGGCAAACCGGGGTGGTGGTCCCCCTGTTTAAAAAGGGGGACCACAGAGTGTGTTCCATCTACAGTGGGATCACACTTCTGAGCCTCCCTGGTAAGGTCTATTCAGGGGTTCTGGAGAGGAGGGTCCGACAGATAGTTGAACCCTGGATCCAGGAGGAACGATGCTGTTTTCATCCTGGCCATGGAAGACTGGACCAGCTCTACACCTTCAGCAGGTTCCTGGAGGGTGCATGGGAGTTTGCCCAACCGGTCTACATTTGTTCATAACCTTTATGGACAGGATTTCTAGGCACAGCCAAGGTGTTGAGGGGATACGTTTCTGTGGCCTCAGGATCGGGTCTCTGCTTTTTGCAGATGATGTGGTCCTGTTGGCTTCATCGGAACATGATCTACAGATTTCGCTGGAGCAGTTCGCAACCGAGTGGGAAGCGGCTGGGATGATAATCAGCACCTCTAAATCCGAGACCATGGTCTTGGGCCGGAAACAGGTGGGGTGCCTTCTCTGGGTTCGAGATGGGGTCCTTCTCCAAGTGGAGGAGTTTAAGTATCTGGGGGTCTTGTTCATGAATGAGGGAAAATTGAGCAGGAGATCAATAGACGGATTGGTGGAGCATCTGCAGTTAAGTATCTGGGGGTCTTGTTCATGAATGAGGGAAAATTGAGCAGGAGATCAATAGACGGATTGGTGGAGCATCTGCAGTTAAGTATCTGGGGGTCTTGTTCATGAATGAGGGAAAAATGGAGCAGGAGATCAATAAACGGATTGGTAGAGCATCTGCAGTTATACGGGCGCTGTACTGGTCTGTCGTGGTGAAGAGAGAGCTGAGGCGAAAGGCGAAGCTCTCGATTTACCGGTCGATCTATGTTCCTACCCTCATTTATGGTCACGAACTCTGGGTGGTGACCGAAAGAACAAGATCATGGATACAAGCGGCTAAAAGGAGTTTCCTCCGTAGAGTGTCTGGGCTCTCCCTTAGAGAGGTGGCTCAGAGTAGAGCCGCTGCTCCTCCACATCGAGAGGAGTCAGTTGAGGTGGCTCGGGCATCTGGTCAGGATGCATCCGGGACACCTACCTGGTGAGGTGTTCCGGGCACGTCCCACCAGGAGGAGGCCCAGGGGAAGACCCAGGACATGTTGGAGGGACTATGTTTCTCTGGCCTGGGACTGCCTTGGGATTCCTCCTGAGAAGCTGGCCCAAGTGGCTGGGGAGAAGGAAGTCTGGGTCTCTTTGCCTAAGCTGCTGCCCCCACAACCCAACCTCGGATGAGCAGAGGAAGATGGATGGATGGATATTTATTTTCCTGCTATTTTGAATACTAACCATAAAATAGTCATATCATTGTCAGAATCTGAGAGGAATTTGCCCTTTATTTGGCAACGAAAAAAATTGAACAATAACGTGTGTGATGCATTTGTTGACCAGATCTTAGCCAGATTTTAGCTTCAGATCTTAGGGTATATATACTGCTAAAAAAATAAAGGGAACACTTAAACAACACAATGTAACTTCAAGTCAATCCCACTTCTGCTAAATCAAACTGTCCACCAAAGCCTGCCGCACAAGATAGCAATCTGTTGAGCAAAAAGTAATTTGAGGCTATTTGCTCAGTAGATAGCTCGATGTGTGCGGCTAACTTCTGGTGGGTTTTCTGCCTCAAGAGGCATTGAGGAGAAAATCAAACAGGTTTGATATTTTTTGCCTCGCGAGGCGAAAAACTCACTGTGTGCGCTCTACATGAGCTGTGTGCTGAGGGCAAATATTCAAGTGACCAATCAAAACCTGTTCTCTGCTTACATGATTCCAAGATGTTAGCCCCCTGTTTTCACATCAATACAATGAATGAAACGGAGACAGAGATGGATTTGGATGAAATGCTGCTTTTTATTTTGTTGATGAGGCATCGCCGCCGTTGCCGTTTGAAGATTTCCATGAGTTTAAGGAAGCAAAAAAACAATTTCACATGCTGTTCTGCAAATGGAATAGACAACAGGAGGAAGCTGTAGGCAATTAGCAAGACATCCCCAATAAGGGAGTAGTTCTGCAGGTGGTGACCACAGACCACTTCTCAGTTTCTATGGTTTCTGGCTGATGATTTGGTCACTTATGAATGCTGGTGGTGCTTTCAATTCAATTCAAATGCAAATTCTAAAATACTTTATTGATCCCAGAGGGAAATTAAGTGTTGTTGTAGCTCATACGATTAATTCTTTAAGGAGTTGTTGTTGTTGTAGATCATGATGGCTGTAGGCAGGAAGGACTTTCTGTAGAGGTCTGTGTTCCAGCGAAACTGAAGCCTCCGACTGAAGACACTGTTGTTGTAAAATAGTCTCATAAGAAGGATGCTCAGGGTTGTCCACATTTTTATTTTATTTTATGAAGAATCCTTCTTTGCATCATCATCTCCAGATGTTCCACATTCGTCCCCAGAACAGAACCAGCTTTCTTTATCAGGTTGTTTTTTAAGCATCTGGCTCTGATGCGGCTATCCCAACAGATAATGGCTGAAGAGATTACACTCTCTAAAACAGACTTGTAGAAGATATGCAGCATCTTAGTACAACCCTTAAAGGACCTAAGCTTCCTCAAGAAGTACAGTCTGCTCTGTCCCTTCTTATAGACGGCTTCACTGTTGTGTTTCTTCTGAAATCTACTATCATCACCTTTGTTTTGTTCACATTCAAGGTAAGATGATTGTTTCCACACCATGTCACAAAGCGGTTCACCAGCTCTCTGCATTCAGCTTCTTATCCATCTCTGATACACCCGACAATTACAGAGTCATCTGAGTATTTCGGCAGATGACAGGTCTCTGATTTGTACTGGAAGTGAGGTATACAGACAGAAAAGGAATGGTGAGAGTACAGTCCCCTGTGGTGCCCCGGTGCTCCTGACCACCTGGTTTGACACACAATCCTTCAGTCTCACAAACTGTGGTCTGTTTGTCAGGTAGTCGTTGATCCAGGCGATTGTTCAGGGCTCCAACTGTTTCTTCAGGAGTTTCTGACTCAGCAAATCAGGCAGAATTGTGTTAAATGCACTGGAGAAATCAAAGAATATCAGTGCTGCCTGCTTTGTCCAGATGACAGTGGGTTGGATGAAGTAGGTGGATGATGGCATCTTCAACTCCAATTCCACGGCGACAAGCAAACTTCAGCGAGTCCTGATACATTCTAGTTTGCTGACTCAGGCGAGCCAACAGGAGTCTCTCCAGGACCTTCATGATGAGGGATGTCAGGGCAACAGGTCTATAGTCATTGATGACTATGACTATAGACATGATAGATGAGTGAGTTCTCTTTGATACTGGAACAAGGAAGAATGTCTTCCACAACACTGGAACCTTCTCCTGGGTCAGGCTAAGGTTGAAGAGGTGCTGCAGAATCCCACAGAGGTGCTCTGCACAGGCCTTCAGGGCTCTGGGGTTGACACCATCTGGACCTGCAGCCTTGTTCCGGTTCAGTTTCTCCAGCTGCCTCTTCACCTGACCTTTAGAGACAGAGGGGTGGGAGGGGGAGGCAAAGGGGGTAGAAGCATCTCTTGACTTGGTTGAAGACAAACTTGTGGAAACAGAAGAGTCCATGACTGAGGTGAAGGATAAAACATCCGAGGTGTGACAGAAAAGCTGTGGGTCAGAGGAGGATGGGATGTCCATTTGGCTGGGAACAGGAGAGGAGGATGCTGAGATAGTTCCTGAACTGAACCTGTTGAAAAATGCCTTCAGTTCATTGGCTCTGTCCAGAGTTCCATCTATCCAATCCTTCCTGTGCTTAAAGCCTGTGATGTTTTTCATTCTAGACCAGACATCTCTGATACTGTTCCTCTGTAGTTTGTTCTCCAGCTTCTTCGTGCGTACCTCCTTGCTGTCTCTGATTGACCTTAAGTTGCTTCTTTATACTGCTCAACAATTCCCTGACTCCCTCCCTGAAGGCTCTTGTTTCTTGTTTAACAGTTCCTTCAGGTCACTGGTGATCCAGGCTTTGTTATTAGGGAAGCATTTCACTTTTCTGGTGGGGTTTATGTTGTCCACAGAAGTTTATATAGTCAGTAACACACTCAGCAACAACTTTCATTCCAGTGATAGCATGAGACGGAGTCTACAACCCACACAAGTGGCTCAGGTAGTCCAGCTAATCCAGGATGACACATCAATGCGAGCTGTGGCAAGACGGTTTGCTCTGTCTGTGTCCAGAGCATGGAGGCGCTACCAGGAGACAGGCCAGTACATCAGGTGAAGTGGAGGAGGTCGTAGGAGGGCAACATTCAAAATCATTTAGTGTTAAATTTAACTAAAACTCTATCAATGTGTTTTTCTATTAAATGACTAAATGTAGAGCAACATTTTCAGATTCCTTTGCAAGACAAAACTATAAAATTGGTAACAGATTAAATACCTTGGATTGGTCTTCGACCCCCAATTAAAATTTTACAAACATCTAAAGAAAATCTCAAAAACTATACAAAGCAACTTAAATTGTTTCAAATGATTTAAGACAATACATTCAAAACCAGGCTGCCCTCCTGTACATGCATGCTATGATATTCTCTCATCTATTTTACTGCAGGACAGCATGGGGCCCAGGCCGCTCCCACAGCCACTAAGCACATCAGGTCATTATACAATCAAACTAGAAGATTATGGACAAGAAGCTAAACCGCTTCCATCACTGCAATATTCTCCACAAGTATAAATTGTTAAGCTTTGAAAGCTTTAGCGATTTACGTTTTCTCAAACTAACTTTTCAAATGTCTCAATAACCTTGCCCCCGTGCCCCACAGTTCATTTATACTGAGACAAAACAGGAATAGAGTCACCAAAGGCTCCATCAATACCAACTGTACAGTTCCTGACCGTAAGACTGCATTTAGTCAGTCTGGTTTTGCACATAAAAGTGCAAAGTTGTAGAACTCATTACCCACTAAACTTAAAACCATTACCAAGTTTAAAATATTCAGATCTCGTGTCTTAAGTCTTGGCTTAAATCGAAACAGGAATGTACCCATTTGTAAATAGCACTGAGTTTTTGTATGTAAATGATTTATATGGTGTGTTTATATATGTAAGTTTTGGATGTTTAGAATGAAATGGAAAATGTTATTGTTGTGTAGAAAGGCCCAACTAGGAACTGGAGTTGAAAATTAGCATTAGCTATAAACTCTTTTTGCATCACATCAGTTACAAGCTTGCTTTGAAGTATGTTGAATTGCAATATCCCTGTCAAATAAATAAATACAATAAAATAAACAACCCAGCAGCAGGACCCCTACTTCCATCTTTGTGCAAGGAAGAACAGGAGGAGCACTGCCAGAGCCCTGCAAAATGACCTCCAGCAGGCTGCAAATGTGAATGTGTCTGCTCAAACGGTCAGAAACAGACCCCATGAGGGTGATATGAGGGCCCGACGTCCACAGATGGGGATTGTGCTAACAGCCCAACACCTTGCAGAACTTTTTGCATTTGCCAGAGAATACCAAGATTGGCAGATTCGCCACTGGCGCCCTGTGCACGTCACCGAGGAATGCAGGTTCATACTGAACACATATGACAGACGTGACAGAGTCTGGAGACGCCGTGGAGAACATTCTGCTGCCTGCAACATCCTCCAGCACGACCAGTTTGGCAGTGGGTCAGTAATGGTATAGAGTGGCATTTCTCTGGGGGGGCCGCACAGCCCTCCATGTGTTTGCCAGAGGTAGCCTGACTGCCATTCGGTACAGAGATGAGATCCTCAGACCCCTTGTGAGAGCATATGCTGGTGCTGTTGGCCCTGGGTTCCTCCTAATGCAAGACAATGCTAGACCTCATGTGGCCGGAGTGTGTCAGCAGTTCCTGCAAGATTAAGGCATCGATGCTATAGACTGTTATCTAGACCTGAATCCAATTGAGCAAATCTGGAACATCATGTCTCGCTCCATTCACCAACGCCACATTGAACCACAGACTGTCCAGCAGTTGGCGGATGCTTTAGTCCAGGTCTGGGAGGAGATCCCTCAGGAGACCATCCGCCACCTCATCAAGACCATGCCCAGGTATTGTAGGGAGGTCATACAGGCATGTAGAGGCCACACACACTACTGCGCCTCATTTTGACTTGTTTTAAGGACATCAAAGTTGGATCAGCCTGTAGTCTGTTTTTCCACTTTAGTTTTGAGTGTGACTCCAAATCCAAACCTCCATGGGTTGATAAATTTGTGTGATTTTGTTGTAAGGACATTAAATTGTGTCAAGAACAAAGTATTTAATAAGAATATTTCATTTATTCAGATCTGGGATGTGTTAATTTAGTGTTCCCTTTATTTTTTGGAGCAGTGTATATATAAAAAAGCTAGCTGATAAACATCAATAAGCCACTGAACTATGGGTTTTATGAAAATATCAGTCTTTTATGTATTGTTCTCTTGTATTTTACTGCAGAATTTTAGTTTCACCCTTCTTTCTTTGTTACTTTATTAATAAAAAGCCAAGGAGGAGCCAACAAACCTGATTAGTGCTGTACAACCTTATTAACCTTCAGTGATTACTTCTAATCATCAGCAGGCATTAAGATGAACTGCTGTTCCAACTACTTAAGCAATCATCATCTAAGAAAGTTCCCACACTCTTCACACCTCTGAAAAAGGAGGCTGACATCCTTGAAACAAGATTAGTTTGATTATACAAAAACTAGCTTGCAAGGGTTTTTATTCTTTGGTGCAGTAAACGGTCACATACACATTCAATATCTTTTCACTCAATCACTCTCTTTTGTTGTAGTTATATGGATTTCAGTCAGTCGAACATCTGCAAAATGATGTGCGTGATCCTTGATTGTGTAGCTTGATGGATCTTGCATAGGTAGATGCAACACTGGTAATGAGAAGACTACTGAATACACTTATTAATTCCTCCCCAAGCTTTTAAGATCCAGCCCAAATATAGGATGAACTGAGAGTGAAGAGTAAGGTGGCTAACCTAAGTTCATTTTCTGTTTTTCATTAACACCTTTTGCAAAAGAAAAAATATTTTTTTTGTGTTTGCATTCTGGTATGTACATGCACATGTGAGCTTCAGTCATAAACTCAAATAGGTTAGACTGTATGTTTTGGAAAATTTGGAATAAATAAATTTTTTGTTCAGTTTGATTTAATTATTTCTCAAATGTTTATCTATTTAGTATTTCATTAAAACTAACTAGCACTGACTTACATTTGAATTTGTTCTCTTTACTGTCAAATATTTTGGCACAAAAAATCTTACATTTAACTGGTAAATCTGTGTAGTATGTTGCGTGCCAGATAACAGGGAAAATCTTAGGCACAGTTCTCATCAGTACTTTACATGTACATTTCATGCTGAATAAGGACATGCGGTCTGCCTTACAGAAGTATTCGTATTACAGAACTTAAATAAAGTCACACAGGGTTATCAAACTTTTTACAAATGAAAGTCTGAATAGTGTGGTGTAAATACAGTATGTATTCACCATACCTTTTCTCTGTTAACCCTTAATAAAGAGCCTGTGTACTTTTTATCTCAGTATAAAAGCTGCTCTGTTAAGACTTCAGTGTTTATTAGGGAATATTCGAGGAAAAAAAAGAGCATAATGAAGACCAATGAACACACCATACATAAAGTTGTGGAAAAGTTTAAGGCACAGAAAATATTAAGCAGAAGGGCATGAGAAGCATTAATCAGAGAAGCAGCCAGGAGGTCCAAAGCTGAAGGGGCAGCAGAGGTCCATATGTCAAGAAGACAATTAGTCAGCATGGCAGCATCATGCTGTGGGGATGCTTTTCTTCAGAAGAGTTAGTGATACAGGTTAGAGTTGATGAAGAAAAAGAGTTGATGGTAAGGTGCATGTAGCAACATAAAAGGCTCGGGCAATGCTGGGAGAAAACCTGATAGAGGCTGCAAAAATAAAGTGAAACTTGGCCAGAAGTTCACCTTCCAGCAGGACACAATAACAATACAAATGCAACTAGAGAAGGGGTTTGCAACTCCAGTCCTCGAGGGCCACTGTCCTGCAACTTTTGGATGCATCCCTGCTTTAACACACCTGAATCAAAAGGCTGTTTAACTCAGCAAGTGTTACTAACCATTCATTTCATTCAGGTGTGTTGGAGCAGGAATGCATCCAAAAGTTGCAGGACAGTGACAGGGATCTCCAACCCTGGTCCTTGAGAGCTACTGCCCTGTAGGTTTTACATACATCCCAGCTCCAACACAGCTGAATCAAACGATTGAATAACCTCTTAAGCATGCCATCAAGTCTGATAAAGGCCTGGTAATGAGCCATTTACTTGGTTCAGGTGTGTTGGTGCAGGGTTGCTACTGTGGGAGAGTAGCTTTCAAGGACTAGGGTTGGAGACCCCTTATTTAGATTTTACCATTGTCCTGTGTTAGAATGGCCCAGTGAAATTCTTGGGGATGACTTGAGCACTGATTATTACAGATGTTATCCAATCTCCATCCAATGTGACTAAGTTTGAACTACTTTGAAAAGAAGAATGGAAAAAAAATGTTCAGTCTTTAGATCTGCAAAGTGAGTGAAGAACAAAAGCTAAAGATTTATAGCAAAAGTCAAAGTATGGGAGGTTCTACAAAATAAACGGTATCCTTTTGCTTTCGCTTCATAATGCAGCATTTAGTAGTATTATATAAAATATTAATAAATACATTTATGGTTGTAATGTCCAAAATTTGGAAAAAACTTTAGTAGGTATAAATACTTTTATAAATGAAGGCACTGTATGATCGGCCTTTTTATGACTTTCTAAAATACATTTCATGGTTTGGTTGTCTGAGGATACTACATAGGACACTCCACATGTTAAATGACTCAGCATTGTGTTTGGTACTTCCTCAAAAATAAATCCTGTGAGCATTTTTAACATTGTTGGAAAAGTCAAAACACTCTCTCTTAATGGGGCTTGAAGGGAGTAAAGTTGGATTAAGTAGTCTTTCAAATCATTGTATGAAGGTTTGATTGTGACCCATGAAAAATGTTTACTTCATTACAACAAATTTTTTCATGGTTAATTGGTTTTTGATTCAATATTAGATCAGGCTAAAAATGATATGCTTTAATTTATCACAACCAGTGGCAGTTTTTAATATAGACCATATGGGCAGTTGCCCAGGGCAGCATTATAAAAAGGACCACACAAATACCAGCAAAATAAATATCTTGATTCATCTGTTATTGTAAGCTTAACATGTTTTTTTATTACTTTTACCACTGTCCCATCAAAGAAGAGTTTGTGCCTGTGTGTGTTAAGTAGGCGGCCCCTGCTAGGTGCTGAGAGTAAGGAGACATGGCTTTGTGTTTTGTATGGGACAAACTTCGTTTTATCTTGCTCCAAAATGTAAGATAATTATCTGCATTTTACTTGATTGGGGATCAGCAGAAGGAGTGACTTGCCATTAGACTCTTTTATGCAAGAACCACCACAGTCAGTCACAACATATGTTTTTCTGTTCAAGCAATGTTATTTTATATTTTGCTTGAAGTAACTTAGGTAATCAATTAGGTGAAAAAAAAAGTCATCATGGTTATGTAGAAATTCCGTGCTGTCATCCTACATTCAAAGAAGCCCTTTTGACCTTCACATGATGCCATTGTCATAACTACTGAACACCACTCATTTTTAAACATATTTCTCAACAAGACGAAAGATTTTTTTGCCAATAAACGAAGTACTGAACCTGAAAAATTCAAATGGCAGAAATTACAAATGTTAGTGTTGCTCCACAAGTTTACCTGTTTCTATTATATCTAACATGAACTCAGCCAAAAAGGAATACCATGCATGTTCAATTAACCATAATCAATTAATTAACATGCACCTGTGGAATGGTCGTTAAGACCTTAACAGCTTACAGAAAGTAGGCATTTAAGGTCACAGTTCTAAAAACGCAGGACACTAAAGAGACTTGTCTACTGACTGTGAAAAACACCCAAAGAAAGATGCCCAGGGTCCCTGCTCATCTGCATGAACGTGCATTAGGCATGCTGCAGGGAGGCATGAGGACTGCTGATGTTGCTAGGGCAATAAATTGCCATGTCCGCACTGGGAGACGCCTGAGACAGCGCTACAGGGAGACAGGAAGGACAGCTGATCATCCTCGCAGTGGAAGACCACGTGTAACAACACCTGCACAGGATCGGTACATCCAAATAACACACCTGCGTGACAAGTACAGAATGGCCACAACAACTGCCCGAGTCACACCAGGAACACACAATCCCTCCATCAGTGCTCAGACTATCCACAATAGGCTGAGAGAGGCTGGACTGAGGGCTTGTAGGCCTGTTGTAAGGCAGGTCCTTACAAGACATCACCAGCAACAACGCCGCCTATGGGCACAAACCCACCTTCGCTGGACCAGACAGGAGTGGCAAAAAGTGCTCTTCACTGATGAGTCACGGTTTTGTCTCACCAGGGGTGATGGACGGATTCGTGTTTATCGTCGAAGGCATGAGCGTTACACCGAGGCTTGTACCCTGGAGCGGGATCGATTTGGAGGTGGGGGGTCCGTCATGGTCTGGGGCGGTATATCACATCACCATCGGACTGAGCTTGTTGTCATTGCAGGCAATCTAAATGCCTTGCGGTACAGGGAAGACATCCTCCTCCCTCATGTGGTACCCTTTATGCATGCTCATCCGGACATGATCCTCCAACAGGACAATGCCACCAGCCATACTGCTCGTTCTGTGCATGAGTTTCTGCATGACAGCAATGTCAGTGTTCTGCCATGGCCAGCGAGCACGTCTGGGACCTGTTGGATTGCAGGGTGAGGGCTAGGGCTATTCCGCCCAGAAATGTCCAGGAACTTGCAAGTGCCTTGGTGGAAGAGTGGGGTAACATCTCACAGCAAGAACTGACAAATCTGGTCCAGTCCATGAGGAGGAGATGCACTGCAGTACTTCAAGCAGCTGGTGGCCACACCAGATACTGACTGGTACTTTTGATTTTGAGCCTCCCTTCATTCAAGGACACATTATTCTATTTCTGTTAGTCACATGTCTGTGAAACATTTTTAGTTTATGTCATATGGTGTTGACTCTTTTAGTGTTCATACAAATATTTACACACATTAAGTTTACTGAAAGTAAAAACAGTTGAAAGTCAGAGGACGTTTCTTTTTTGGCTGAGTTTATGTGTGTGGGAAAAATCATACTACTTACTTAAAGTTAATATAAATGTAAAAGCTGGGTCTAGATTTACTCAGATCTTTTTCCACATTAACGTTTTTGACGGTGACATGAATATAATATTATTGTCCATCTATTTGGAAATGAATCATTGTCACATTCATTGGGAGATACTAAACTGCTGCCAGAAAAAAGGAAATCATTTGGTATCATTCCTAGCCTTGTAAAGTAAAGACTGCTGTATGGATGCGCCTGTTCATTTCCTCCACTGAAAGCTACACTGGCTCCCTGGTTAACTCTGACTGTGACTGATTAAGGGAAAACTGTGTCTGTTCAATGTACAGCAGAGGTGGTGGGGTGGCTGCAGCATGAAGTTGGTGCTAAGTGTATATCTCTGGTGGAATGTCAGAAGTGTGTGAAGTGTTTCTTTCCCGTCGACTTCTTCCAAAAAAGGAAAGGATGTACAATCACCTTTTGGTGATTGTACAAATTTAATCCTCTTGGAAATTGTAAAAAAAAATGTTTTATTTATGTTGCTTAATGGGTAATTTAATCCAAAAAACAATGTTTCTTGTTTTGAATATATCATGCAGATTCACTTCTAAGATTAAATGCAAGTAACTATAAAAATACATATTATATATTACAAATATTTTTTTTTCCTTCTTAAAAGTTTCTCATCATTAAATTTTTTTTTGTATCAGACAAAGGTAACCGGAGTAAATGTAAGTTACAGTTATCAACTAATGATTTCATTATATCAAGTCATTAATTATTAACTTGTACATATAATTTCCTAGCTCAAACCACACCTTCAAGGAGTGAGCTATCAGAAGAACCCACAATAACAACAACTAAAGCCCTGCAGGTTTCACTTGCCTCACTTAGGCTAAGTGTTCAAGATTTACCATTTAACATTAAGAAAGAGAGTGGAACAAAACTGTTATCAGTGTCAGGGTTTGACTGTCTCACCCCTCACCAAAGAAAACAAAAGGATATGTTTCACATTTGCTAAAAACATCTCGATGGAAGAAACATTTATGTAGACAAAAGTGGAAATTGTTGGAAGATTGTGTCCCCATACATTTGGGGTAAAACTAACAGCTTTTCAGAAAACAAACATCACATAAACAGCTTAACATGGTGGTGGTAGAGTGATGTTCTGGTGCGTTGTTGCTTCAGGACATGGACGAATTGCCCTAATTGATGCGATCATAAATCCTGGCCTGTATCTAAAAGATCCTAAAGAAGAATGACCAGCCATCAGTTTTTCCCTTACTTTGAGGGTTTTTAAGCTGATACAATCAGCTAAAATAGATGGTGTATGTCTGAGTAGCTGTTAGCTTCCACAACTTCAAAAATTTATTAACATATTCAA
This sequence comes from Valencia hispanica, assembly GCA_963556495.2. NCBI lineage: Eukaryota > Metazoa > Chordata > Actinopteri > Cyprinodontiformes > Valenciidae > Valencia > Valencia hispanica. The sequence continues at coordinate 32,380,080 of OY747709.1, forward strand.
CTAGCTCACCGTGATATGCAATCTGTCTACTACAGGTAGGGGAGCTCTTTCTGATAATATATTCCCTTCCTAATACAATCCATAACATACCAGCAACCTAACATCCTAAATGAGGGGTTGTGACATGACCTTAATCAGGTCGTTTATGCATTAAAACCTTCCAATATAGTTTAAATAAAGCAACTTTGTCCGATATTTCAATGAGAGAAACAATCTACATAATGCATGAGTCAAGGGGAATAAATGTTGTACACTGACATTTCTATTGACTCTTATTCACTTTTAACCTCATCTACTATAACTTGAAGTTATTGTACTCAAGCAACATTTCTTTTTTCCTGCAGCTCACCTAAAATATAAATAATAATATGCTGACTGAGATACAGCCTTCTCTTTCACAAAGCTTCTCTCTAGTCTGAGCCCAGGGATAAGTATACAAAATGGTAAAATTCCAGAGGTTCTGAATAGGTGCAGGATTTACTGTCTTGATCTCCCTGTGTGCTAGAGAGAGGCCAGGAGATCATCTTCAATTTCCTCTGTTGTCATTATCTGCTTTGCTGAACATTATACAGAAGGGCTGTCAAATCAGTGTTCGGCAAACCGAAGATAAACTATATCACAGCCCCTGAGTTAATCCCCAAAGGTAAGTTTAAACACCTAATAGGGGTTAGGTAAACGGTAAAAGGCAATTCATGAATAATTGATCTCAAGAAGTTGGCAAAAAAAACATTTATATGAAACGAGGGAAATGTCAAAACAAAACCTTTTGAATGAGTCGTGAGAGGCGTGTGCTTACTGGGGAAAGTTTGTGTAACTAAAAACTCTGAATGTGTGTTTATATGTGTATATGGCTGCCTGACACAGCCAATCAGGTGTGAGCAGAAACATCATGCATGAGCAGTGAAGAGGGAGTAAGGCAACAGTTACACCTACGACAGCCTTTCAGTATAAAAGCGAACTCCATAGATCAAAGTTTTATACTTTTTAGGATGTTATGGTGCATATCCCCGCAAGCAAGCAAACAAACAAACAAACAACCTGATAAAGAAGGCTGGTTCTGTTCTGGGGATTACTTTTGAACCTCTGAAGATGATGATGCAAAGGATTCTTCATAAATTCAAGAACATTATGGACAACCCTGAGCAACCTCTACAAGAGACTTCATACAAGAGATCATATAACAAAAGAGTGTCTTCAATCAAAAGCTTCTTTCGCTGTAACACAGACCACTACAGTAGATCCTTTCTACCCACAGCCATCAGCTTTTACAAAAGTTTCTTGAAGAAACTTGAATAGTGTAAGTTACAACAATGCTCAATTTCCCACTGGAATCAATTAGTTATTTTTTAATTGAATTGAACTGATTTGAAACTGCATCAGGCTTGAAAAAAAGCATTGTTTACTCTGATGTATGCAGCTCAGTCCTGTGACATTTACTGGAAACTTATTTTTGATTCACATAGAATAATATAAACATATAGTCTCACTGGATCAGGTAACGGTATTATAAAAATGTATTTTTCCATTTATGAAATGCAGAAAACTCTATATTTGTGATCATAAAACATGGTGAAAAGAATACTCTGTCCAATAAATCGAGTCTGCATATACAACAAGGTATTATAACTGATTTTTACAAGACAAATCACATTTTCCTAAAACACATTAGCACATACATTTGAATGTGTATAACAATCTTGATTTAGTAATTAGTTTAGAATTATTTTCACATTTTAAGAACTTAACAAAAGACAAAGCCTGAATCTTACATTCTGCTTCATGTATCTTCAATATTTTGTGCGAGAAAGATATTACAAGTTTCTTCATGTAAGTCAAAAGCACAGTAGGATTTCATGGCATTATCAAAACTTAGTTTGTTGGTTATAAATGCTCATCTACCTCATTTAGGATAAACTTTAAGGGCCCAGGGCCGCAGCACCACCAAGCCCCATGGAGCCCCAGGCCGCCCCAACGTTTCCATCCCTGAGAGAGACCTAAACCCAACCCGACATTCAGACTACTATCAAAACACAAGAGCACCTGTGCTAGATAGTAACCACCTCCCCGCCAGCAAGGGAGTCCCCCAGCACCACCCGTTCATCAAGGGCCCCCGCGCCGAGGCAGGAACCTAGCACACCTACCAGCTCAAACACCCCGGTGACATACCTACCCAGACCAGGAGTAAGTAAAAAGAAGCCCCGGGCTGCCGACCCACCAGGCCGACATCCCTCACCCCCCGACCACTGCCATCCGATGGCTCAGCAAGCAACCAAACCCAGTGTCCCCAACTATCCGCCCCACACATCCACCACCCGGCCAGTCCACCATGGAGCCCGACTGACACCGGCGAAATGTCTGATCCAGTCTAATGCCCGACCCCAGCACCCTGCAGAGCACAAAGACCCAGACCCGGAACTATGTCCAGTGCCAAAAAGACTGACCTGGCCCAGAAACGCCACCCACCCGCCGGAGCCACCAGCCGACAACCCAAAATGCAAATACGGCGAGGAGCCATCCAGGAGCCGGCAACAAGAACCGGCCCAGAGAGGAGGAAAAAGGAGACAGCACATGCAGGCCACCAGTCGCCCACGGCCACCCCGGCGCCCCGGGATCCCGAGCCCCCCCCCAGGAGCTGCACAGCCACCAGACCAGTAACCCATGTCTGCCAGTGCAACCCCCCATGGCACCGCATGCAGCCCTCAGGAGTCACAACCCACAGCCACCAAAGTCCCACCCCGCATGTATTAGATGGCGTAAAACACATCTTGAACATCCGTTGACCTGTGTAGCGTACTCTTTGAAGGATTTTGTATTGTATTAATTTTAAATTAGGATTTTGTGTTATTTTAAAGGTTCTTAGACATGAGATCAGAGGTTTTGGTCAACGGTGATGGACGAGTCCACCTACCAGTTTGAAATAGGAAGGGTTATTGATTCATCTAATGTAGTTAATGTTTTGTACATTTTAGAGAGAAGTTTGGTGGGGGGGTTGAGATTAAGAAAGTCTAAGACTCTTACTGGCATTTGTTATTCAACTGTATTGAGCCTAAATATACCTTTTATAATAGATTTAATTTGTTGATATTCTAAGAATTTGTTTTTATTAATTCCATATTGTGTAATTAATGTATTAAATGGGATAAAGTCTGTTCCATCAAATATGTGTCCAGGTATTCAATTTCTTTACACCTCCAGTCTGGAAAATGTATCATACATTTTTTGCAAGATGTCAGGATTTTTCCAGATGGGTGTACGTCTGCATGGGATTAGAGTGGACTCTGTCATTTTTAGAAACTCCCACCATGGTGTCAGAGAGGAGCTGATATGTAAGCTTTTAAAGCATTCATGTTTTATATTTGAGCTAATAAATGGTAGGTCTTAAATCTTTATCTTATTGCATAATGTCTGTTTATATGTCTATCCAGGACTCATCTAGGTAACAATGTTTTAACCATCTTGAGATGTATTGGAGCCTATTGGCTAAGAAATAAAGTTCAGTAGATCTAGACCTCCTTTATCTTTGGTCTTCTGCAGTGTTTTTAAGATGATACGTGGGGGTTTCTTTCCAAAGAAATTTAAAGACGGGAGTACAGAGATTTAAACTGACTGCAAATAGACCATATTCACCTCACCGCTCACTTGCTGGCAGTTGGGTGAAAAGTACCTCACATTCACATCTTAAAAGGTCCAAACTTAAAGTAGTGGGAAGTGAACTTCAGTGGCACCGTCTGCATAACCAGCATGTTGACATTCTTACAATAAGAGCTTTTTTGGGAGTTACAAACAATTTTATTTGTATTCTTTTTTGTGTCCTAGGTGGTGTAATGTTGAGTTTGTAAAATAATTATCGCCCAACTTCAATATTGAACACATGTACAAAGAGAAATATTTCATTGTGTAGGTCATGTTTGCAGGGTTTTAATGACTCAAAAGGCAGCAACCGACTCAGAACAGACAGTTATTTTGGATATGGTAAAAGATGTTTATTATAATAAATGTGATAGTCTCTGGTTGATCGACGGGAAAACGGGTCCACGATGGCAGGCGGAGGAACTGCAGCAGACAGTGGATATGAGATGTGACAGGATTGTGAGGCAGAGAGTGGATGGTTACTCACAGGATGATTGCGTTGTCCGATCTTTGAGGGAGAGGAGTAGGATCCAGTAAAAGAGCTGGAGGAGACAGGTTTGATCTGGGACACATGGAAGACTGGAGGAACACGGAGATGGGAAGGAATCTTGGGTTTAACTGTAGACGGACTGATTACTTTTTTGATGGGGAATGGACCAAGGAACCGAGGGGCAAGTTTTCTTGGATGGGATCTGAGGGGAAAATCTTACCATACCCGTTGACCTGATGAATAATGGGGTGCTGGTTGCCTCTTCTTATCCGTGTATCGTTTATTTTGAGCAGCTGTGCTTTGGAGAGCGGCGTGAGCCTGGTTCCAGACACGTCTGATGGCACGGATGCGAGCACGGACCGATAGCACCACTGCGTCAGGGAAAGAGTCTGGAAGTAGAGAAGGTTGGTAACCGAGTGATATTTCAAAGGGAGAGAATGCGGTAGCAGAAGAGACGTGAGAATTGTGGGAGTACTCGACCCAGGGGAGATGGATGGACCAGGTAAGTGGGTTTAAACTGCAAAGACAATGGAGGGTGTTTTCAATTTCTTGATTTAATCTTTCACACTGACCGTCTGACTGAGGATGATAACCAGAGGTGAGTTTAGATGTGGCTCCCAGGGCGGAACAGAACTGTTTCCAGACGGCTGAAATAAATTGAGGACCTCGATCAGAGATGATTTCAGATGGGATTCCATGGAGTTTGAAGACGTGAAGAATGAGCTGGCGGACAGTTTCTGTGGATGAGGGAAGCTTAGGGAGAGCGATGAGATGGCAGGCTTTAGAAAAACGGTCGATTACGGATAAAATTACTGTTTTACCTTTAGAAGGTGGGAGGCCAGTGAGGAAATCCAGTGCGATGTGAGACCAGGGTCAAGAAGGAGTGGAGAGTGGTTGCAGGAGACCTGCTGGAGATTGATGGGATAATTTATTTGGTTGCAGATATGACAGGCTGAAATATACCTGGCTACATCTTTGTTAAGGGATGGCCACCAGAAATATCTGCGAAGGAGGGCAATGGTGCTACTCGTGCCGGGACGACAAGAGAACTTTGAGGCATGGGCCCAGTGGATGGTCTGTGCTCGGATGGCTGAGGGCACATACAGACGGTCGGGTGGTCCCCCACCTGGGTCGGGTTCGTTCTGGAGGGCGTTTGGCGTATGGTGGTGTCTTCAGGAAGCGCATCATCGGTCTGGTGAATTCTGGATAAGGCATCAGGTTTTTTGTTCTTGGATCCAGGATGATAGGAGATGTTGAGGTTGAAACGAGACAAGAAGAGGGACCAGCGGAACTGTCTGGGGTTAAGTCTTTTGGCAGTTTGAAGGTACGATAGGTTCTTGTGATCAGTCCAGACGATAACTGGGATCTCCGTACCCTCCAGCCAATGATGCCACTCCTCCAGGGCCGATTTTATGGCCAATAACTCTTGATCACCGATGTTGTAATTCCTCTCTGTTGGGGAGAACCTTTTGGAGAAGGCGGCACACGGGTGAATTTTGTGGTCTGAAGAAGATCTTTGTGAGAGGATGGTGCCAACAGCGGTGTCAGAAGCATCAACTTCTAGAATGAATTGTTGTGTTGTATCTGGTTGAGTGAGGGTAGGAGCCTGGATAAAGGATTCCTTTAAATGTTGAAAGGCGAGATTAGCCTCGGGAGTCCATTTTAAAGACCTTTTGGAGGAGGCGAGTGCGTTAAGGGGTTTAGCGAGTTTACTGTAGTTGTTGATGAAGCGTCAGGAGAAGTTAGCAAAACCCAAGAAGCGTTGCAGTTGTTTACGGGTTTCTGGAGCTGGCCAATCCCTGATGGTCTCAATCTTTGCTTGGTCTGCCCTCACCTGCCCCTCTCCCAAGATGAAGCCAAGAAAAGTTATGGATGTAACATGGAACTCACACTTCTCTGCCTTCACATAGAGACGGTTCTTTGGAGTCTTTAAAGGACTTGCTGGACATGGACCTTATGTTCTTGGAGGGAACGGGAGAAGATGAGAATGTCATCAAGGTAAACAAAAACAAATTTAGAAAATCACGTAGGACATCGTTAACCAGGTTCCGGAAGATGGCGGGGGCGTTGGGTAATCCGAACAGCATGACCAAGAATTCAAAATGTCCTATGGGTGTTTTGAAGGCAGTCTTCCACTCATCTCCTTCCCGAATGCGAACAAGATGGTAGGCATTTCTGAGATCCAGTTTGGAATATATGTTGGCTTGACTGACAGATTCCAAGGCAAAGGAGAGTAATGGGAGAGAATATAAATTTTTTATGGTGATTTGGTTTAACCCTCTGTAATCGATGCAGGGACGAAGTGAACCATTCTTCTTACCCACGAAAAAGAATCCAGCACCGAGTGGGGAGGACGAGGGTCAGATGATGCCGGAATCCAATGAGTCTTGTAATTTTCCATACCTTCTCTTTCTTTGCTGGAAAGACGGCCGGAAGGGAGTGGAGCACCAGGCAGATGATCAATTGCCCAATCGTATGGACGATGAGGTGGAAGGGAGAGAGCCAGATCCTTGTTGAAAACTTGACTTAAATCGTGGTATTCATTCGGGACATTAGTAAGGTAAGGGATGGATTCTAGAGTGGCTTTGGGTTCTGATTTGACTGGAACAGCAGATCTTAAGCAGGACTTTAAGCAATGAGTGCTCCATGAATCGATTCTGCAGTGTGTCCAATTTATTTGTGGGTTGTGTGTGACGAGCCAGGGATACCCCAGAACTATGGGGTTTTCACTATTTGGGTAGATGAAAAATTGGATCTCATGGTGGTTGCCTGAGATAATAAATGTAATGGGTTGAGTCTGATGGGTAATGGGTGTCATGGTACTGCCATCTAAGGCGGAAACAGAAATGGGATGACTGAGTTCAAAGATGGGAATTTCCAGTTGTTTTACCAGATCTGGGTGAATAAGATTTTGTTCAGAGCCGGAGTCCATAAGAGCTGAGCAATGAGAGGGGTTTTTCCTTTCTTTAACAAGAAGTGTTACAGAAACGGAGAGTCTATTAAACAGTTGAGGCCCCGCCAGGACCCCTACCTTCACTGACGGGGATATTCTTTTGGGCGAACTGGGCAGTGGGAGATATAATGTTTAGGAGAGCCGCAGTAAAGGCACCTATTGTTTGTTATCCTCTTTTGTCTTTCATGTGGACTTAAACGGGTTCTGCCAATGAGCATAGGCTCTGGGGATCCTTCTCTCGGGGTGGCAAGCTGTCTTGGAATAGGAGAGTTATTTCTAGGTGGGTGGAAGATTGATTTTTGGCCTTAACTCTCGGGAACGTCTATCAACCTTAATGGCTTAGGCAATCAGATCGTCTAGAGTATGGGGGTCATCTCTTGTGGCAAGATCATCTTTGATTTTTTCATTTAAGGCTTGATAAAATGCTCCTTTTAAAGCTGGATCGTTCCACCCTGACTCTTCTGCTAAGATTCTAAAATCTATAGTAAACTCAGCAACTGGACGAGTTCCCCATTTGATTGACCAAAGCTTTCGGCCCGACTCCTCCTTATTTCTGATTGGAGAGAAGGTTAAGTTAAATATCTCCAGGAAATCCTCTAAGGTTGTGTCTTCAATAGTTGATTCATTGAAAAATGCTTCTGCCCATCTGAGGGCTTTTCCCTGGAGGAGTCCGATTATACAACAGATTTTATGTGAGTCTAGAAGGAATGTACGGGATGAATGGGTGAAAGCCAGTTTACACTGGAGAAGGAAGCCTCTTGTCTTTTCTAGATTTCCGGAAAATGGTTCAGGGGGTGGTGATGCTACATCCCGGAAGCAGAGGACGGTTTTTCCTAAGAATGACCCAGTTGAGTAGTGACATCAAAAAGCTGCTGATTCAACCTACTGATAGTTGTGGTTTGAATGGATAACTGTCGCGATAAATCCTGAATTATGACTTCGTGCCGACCCAAAGGTGAGCCTTGCTGAGACAGGGCATTCTGAATCTGAGCTAATGAGTCAGGTTGGCCAGATGGTTCTGTCATGTTTGCAGGGTTTTAATGACTCAAAAGGCAGCAACAGACTCAGAACACCAGACAGGTATTTTGGATATGGTAAAAGATGTTCATTATAATAAATGTGAAAGTCTCTGGTTGATCGCCGGGAAAACGGGTCCACGATGGCAGGCGGAGGAACTGCAGCAGAAAGTGGATATGAGATGATGTGACAGGATTGTGAGGCAGAGAGTTGATGGTTACTTACAGGATGATTGCATTGTCCGATCCTTGAGGGAGATAAGTAGGATCCAATGCCGGAGGTGAGTTGGAGGCTGATGTTGTGCAAGGTTGTGTGTGTTTGCAGGTGGAGCGGGCAGACGGGGAGGCAGATGGAGAATAGGCAGACCATCGGAGGTAACGGAGCAGAAGCTGACCAGGAGGGAATCCAGAGTGATTGGTAAGTTGTTTCCAGGAGGTTTCACCGTTGGAACGGAGATCAGAGGAGGAAACCAACTTCGGAGGACAAAGGAGTCTGGATCAGGATCTCCAAGGAAACCAGGAAGAGTAAGTGCACAGAAGTATCAAAGGATAAACTTTCTGGAAAAATGGTTGGTGTCAGCTTGCAGCCTCCGTTCGTCTTTTGAAGCTGAAGATGATGAGCCTAAACGAGCTGCACCTGTCACCAATCAGCCACGCCCCTGCAGAGAAGGTAGGAAAGCAGACACACACACACACACAGCAGAAACAAGCAAAACCCAGGATCCTAACAGTGTAAAACTAAATTGATGAGCTATTAGTTAGATTTACTACTAAAGGCTAAATCTAAAAACAAAAAAGAAAGGATAATAAATTAAAAGAAATAATCATACAATTTTAGCCTTTTTAAAATAACTTTTAGAAAACATCCCTCATGAAATTCATGTCCCATATTTGTCCTGTTCCAATATGGTCACCCAAAACACACCCTCACCACAGATAAGGTATTTATGACAAATGCCACATATGGACAAAACTGCATTCATTAGCATATAGATTTACTTGTATGTGAGTTTAAATAGTTGTACAAATCAATGATTTTTTGTCCCCCACAGTACTTCACAGCGGAGCATGAGCAGTTTTGTCCAGACGGGTCTCTCATACACTGTGGAGGAAGCTGCAGGTTTCACCAACAGCATTTTAAGAATTATCATCACAGACATGTGCCCACTGTCCATGGTGGAGGACACAGGATTTAAGGTTATGATACAAGATTTTAATGCCAAATACTCCATTCCCTCAAGAACACATTTCACAAATGTAATGGAGCATAGGTACACAGAAATATCAGCTAAATTGAAGAGTGTGCTTAAGGAGACAGATAGCTTTGCACTAACAACAGACATTTGGACGAGCGTGGCCACAAGCTATGAAGTTGAACCAACCAAGTTGAAGTTTTGTAAAATAAAATTTTGAGGTTTAACCAACAACTGCTTGGTTATTTTAAGAGGTCATTCATATTTCATAACACACCACTGATATAGTTGTTTACAAACACAAAAGTATAATTTATACGATTACTCGATTAATTGATCAAAAATAATCAATAGACTATTCGATTACAAAAATATTTGATAGCTGCAGCCCTAGTATCAATGATGGTCTTCTGGCCAGTTGTCAAGTCTGCAGTCTTCCCCATATTGAACCTAACTGAGACAATTGAACCAAAGTGAAGCAATTTAATGACACCTGGGAAATTCTGTGCAGGACCTTTGAATTTAGTAGATGTGTAGTGTGTGACACTCAGTTTAAAACATTCATGCCTTGTAAAATTTGGACTGATTTCTTTACAGTATTCTAATTTTTTGAATTCCTGTTTTCGAGGGTTTTATGAGCTGGAAGCCCAAATTATGTACAGATAAACTACTAAATAATAGAAATTGTTTAGGTTGTGAGCCCTGAATCTATAATCTACGGAAGTTTAACGTTTTGAATGGAATTATGGAAATAAATAAACTTTTTCATGATATTCGGATTTTTTGGAAAGGGTCTATATTCTATTACTATTACATTTAGAACATTCAAACCAAACTCATGTATTTTGCATGAAAGGGTTTTTGCAAGTGTAATGCCAAGATATACCAGTAAAACATATGACATTTTGCTTTCAAACTGAGGCAGGGTACATACCAGTCTGCAGACATACATTATCTTAGTATTGTCTAGCTGCCTTTACATATACTATATGAACATGAGAGGCTTCCCATTCTGAAACCATTGGGTTTTACCCATTATCAATCCACTTTTTACAGTTATAGTAGCTTCAACTCTCATGAGAAGACTTTCCTTGAGGTTTAGGAATATATTCATGGAAAAGATTTACCATTCTTCCAGAAGCACAGTTGTGTGATCAGACTCTCGTGTTGGACAAGAATACCTGGCTTGCAGTATTTAATCTAATTAATCGACAATATGTTCTCTTCTGTTGTGTAGAGTTTAGGACTCTGTGAGATCCTCCAGATCAATTACTAGATCAATTAGGAATCGTCATCACCATACTCACCTGCTTGCCTGCCCTTGAACTCCATCAAGCATTTAGCCTCTCCTGGAACCTAAAGGGAAAAAGGAAAAACAAAGATCACTTCTCACTCGTACCTCTGCCAATCACAATCGCACTGGAGCCTCTTACCTTCCTCCAGAACTCCATCAGCTTCAAGATAAAGTAAAAGTCTCATCTTCATCCTGCATTTATTTATATCTGATCCACTTCAGAACAAATCTCAGCTAATATCTCACCCTTCCTTCCAGTGGCGTTCTTCTTCCGAGATCTTGTTCTTCCCCTCTCCAGTTCTGGGATCATTCCCTGCCAAGAAAACCCTCCAGAGAAAATAAACATTCATTGATTTTTGCTGGTGTTGAGTGAAGTGTGTTGGCACTAGAGTCTCCTTCTTAAATCATGACAAAAAGGACACTTGAAGGCAAAACCATGCAGGTATGTATGTAATGTAAAAGTGTTTGCACGCATTGCTGATGTGGAAAAGAACAAATAATCATCAGCTGACCATTTGGAATAACTTCCCTATTCTGAAATGATGTATATCCTTTATAATGTAGGAATTCATTCAATTTCTACAGGAGCCATGCAAACTCACACTCATTCTTAAGGTCAGTTCAAAATCCCCTCTCAACTTGTTTTTTTTAACTCTGAAGGGAACCCAAAAAACATGCAAACTCCACAAAGAAGGCTGTCCCATCTGAGATGCATACATGCTTATTGTAAAATGATAGCGCTAACAACTGAACCATAGAAAACTCTGTTGCACAAACCTCTTTTAAGACCCTTTGATATTCGTTACTGATCACATCTGCTTCTTGTAGCTCAAAATGCACCAAGGAGTTATGATTTTAATGTCACCTTGGAGTCCACAGATAATTACTGAGGGCAGTTAACCATGAAATACAGCCCACCTTGTTATTCTGTGACATTTGAGTTATTGGAACCTCTTATGGATTTTTGGATTGCAAAAGCCAGTCTCTGCCCTGTATGTATCTGTGACCTGATGTTTTTGAGGACTGATCTTTCTGTATGTACTTTTTATAACTCTTCTTCTTGTGACATCTAGTTTAAGCTTAACGAGTGGATATGTTTTTCCCAAGAAAGGGTCATTTTGGCCATTTTCTATTTTTCCAAGAGGCCCGTTTACGGTCAGAGACTAGATTGAGTTCAAAGGAGAACAAAAGTGGAAGAGAAAATCAAGATGGCGCCGGATGTTGTGGCAAGCCGTCAATCGCTCCTGAAACGTTTATGTCTTATGTTTATAGTGATGTCCCTGCTGGCGACAAACTCTCATTCTTTACTAACATATGAAAGGCATATGCTGCTTAACATCCGTGACTCACTGCTGATGCCTCCCTGCACTGGACGGCATTCAGGAGGACTTCCACCGCCCCTGGCGTCATTGCCGGAGGAGCTGTGTCAGCGTTCTCCAGCTTGGAACCCTACAAAATGGAGGCGCAGCAGACATGGTCGCAAACACGGCGTGCGCTCTGGAAGGCGTGTGCGGCTCAGATCCTGCCTGTGGAGGGCTGGGGATTCTTGTCACCTGGAGCGGTTCTCCGCCCTAAGACAGGGTTGTCTTCTTCCTGTTTACCCGGCATCATCAGAACACGCTCAGCTGCAGCATTATCACTGGTCACCATGGCAACGGACTGCTTGCGAAGGCGGAGCCAATGCGGACAACCCACGTGTGCTAGACTTCCAGCCAAGTGTCAAAGATGGGGAAAAAGTGAAGTTGGCTCTCTTAAATGCCAGATCCATACTAAACAAAACGCATGTGCTCCAGGACTTCCTTGTGATTCATTTACTGGATGCCATGCTCCTGACAGAGACGTGGTTGTGCCCCGGGGAAGTAATACCTCTACTGGAACTTTGCCCCCCTGACACCAGCTTTTTTAGCTCCCCCAGGTCAAGTGGTAGAGGTGGAGGGATAGCCTCTATTGTTAAAAACAACTTCAATTGTAAACTTATTGAGAGTACATGTGTATTCACCTCTTTTGAGTTCCAGCTTTTAACTCTTGGTTATCCAGTGATTTTAATTATAGTGATTTATCGACCACCAAAATATAACAAACTATTCATCTCTGAATTTGCTGATCTCTTGACTTGCTTTTTCGCTCAACATGAACAGATTTTAATTGTGGGGTTTTTTAATATTCATCTCTGCTGTTATGATAAACCTCTGGTTAAGGATTTCTTTAATTTAATTGAATCTTTTAACCTCACACAATTTGTGTCTGGACCAACACGTAAAGGCCACACTCTTGATCTTGTGTTGGGTTATGGATTGAATATACAAATAACTGGCATACATGATTTGCCGATCTTAGATCACTCTGCAATTTTATTTGATATTTCAATTACAAAGTGTCTGGCCCCAGAGAAGGTCTTAACATATAGAACAACTCGTGATATCAGTCCTGAAAAAATGCTTAGTATTACTCTGCAATTACCTTCTGTGCTGGATTTGGTATTTTCTAATGAACAAACGTTGGACACTTTGACAGTAAATTGCAATAATGCACTGCTCCAACTGCTGGACTCTATTGCTCCTGTAAAAAAGCTGAAATCTGCAAGGAAGAACATCGTGCCCTGGCTAACTGAAGAACTCATAAACATCAGGACGAAATGCAGACAAGCTGAGCGCCGATGGCGCTCTTCTAGACTGCATGTATTTCTACAAGCCTGGAGAGACTCTCTGACAGAGCTTCAAACAGCTATGTCTGCAGCAAAATCAAATTATTTCTCAGCCTTAATACAACAACATAAACACAATTCTAAATTGCTGTTTAATACTGTGTATCAACTTACAGAAAACAAGAAAACTACACACAATTATAAATTGTCAGCTCATGACTTTCTGATATTTTTTAGAGATAAAGCGGATACACTGAGAAACCAAGTTACCACCTTGCTTGTTAACCCAGTAGCTCAATCTGCAGCTCTAGACCAGTCAGCTACCTTGTCTACAGCTACTGTTTTTTCTGCTTTTAAGCCCATCTCCCTTTCTAAATTAAACAAGGTAGTTAGCTCAGCTCGGAGTACAACCTGCTTACTGGACCCTATACCAGGATGGGCTATTAAAGAATTGTGGCCAGTCCTTGGACCTTGTATTATGTCCCTACTTAACACTTCATTGGAAAATTGTATCTTTCCAGCTTGCCTTAAAAAAGCAATAGTAAGGCCCACTTTGAAAAAACATGGACTAGAAATTGATTTTATTGGAAATTATAGACCAATCTCTCAGCTGTCGTTCTTGTCTAAAGTGTTTGAGAAGGTGGTTTCTAAGCAGCTTACTGAATACTTGTCCTCGAATAATTTGTTTGAGCCCTTTCAGTCGGCCTTTAGGTCTCACCACTCTACAGAAACTGCCTTAGTCAAAGTGGTAAATTACATTTTGGTGAACGCCGACAATGATCAGACCTCTGCATTGTTACTTCTAGATTTAAGTGCTGCCTTCGATACGGTTGATCACGGCATTCTGCTGGATAGGCTTGAGCACTATTTTAGAATTGAGGGTAAGGTCCTCTCATGGATGAGATCTTACTTATCTGGTAGACCCCAGAGCGTTAGTTTTAAAAATGATCTTCTGCAACCTGTATCATGAGACAAGGGGTCCCTCAGGGCTCTGTACTTGGGCCACTGCTTTTTACACTTTATCTGTTGCCTCTTGGTCAACTTTTACGATCTTTTAATGTAGCTTTCCATTGCTATGCAGACGATCTGCAGCTCTACGTCCCGTTAGTTATGGGACAAAGTGGTGATATGACCAAAATTGCAACAGTTCTATCTGCAGTCAGGGGTTGGTTGTCAAACAATTCCCTACTGCTAAATTCCAACAAGACTGAGTTGATGGTTGTTGGACCACAGAAATTCCAGCATTTGTCTCGCGACTTATCCCTGAAACTTGACGACTGTCTCATCACCTGCAGGGATAAGGTTAAAAACTTGGGTGTCTGGTTTGACCCAGTGCTCTCCTTCGAGCCTCATTTGAAAGAAATAATAAAAACATCTTTCTACCATCTGAGAAATATATCCAAAATTAGACGGATTTCATCTACTGAAAATGCGGAGATTTTAATTCATGCTTTTGTGTCCTCACGCAGTGATTATTGCAATGCTTTGTTCTCGGCGCTACCTAGGAAAAGCTTTAGAGGGCTCCAGATGGTTCAGAAGGCAGCTGCTCGTATTCTGAAGGGCACTGGAAAGTATGAGCATATCACACCAGTGCTGAAGGCTCTACACTGGCTCCCCTGTCATTTTCGAGCAGATTTTAAAGTTCTACTACTTACTTATAAGGCTCTACATGGCCTTGCTCCAGCCTATCTCTCTAAACTTTTAAATCTATATGATCCACCCCGCCTTCTTAGGTCTCAAGGTTCTGGACCACTAACAGTCCCAAAAGCTAAACGAAAAGGACTTGGGGAACGTGCATTTTCTTTCCGTGCTCCATTTCTCTGGAATAAATTACCTTACGACATTAGACAGGCAGGATCTATTGGAGTGTTTAAAGCCAAGCTGAAGACTCACTTGTTCACGTTAACCTATGTATCTTAAATTGTTCATTTTACTGTTTTTTATTGTTAATGTCTTGATTGCTATTTGATTGTTTTATATTGTCTTAAATTGTTTTAAATTGTTTGTTACTGATGTTCAGCGCTTTGATTGAAAGCGCTCTATAAATAAAGTTATTATTATTATTATTATTAAGAGAAGAAAGAAGAGAAGAAATAAAGATCCTCTGAGGATATCTATACAAGATCACAGAAGCATAAACAAGATTTTCTGAGTTTGTGGGCAAGGGAATCGGTGTTGTTGAGTGTCTAAGCAACAATGAAGTGCAATCTGTCATTTTCCAATAAGGGTCTATAAAACATCACATAGTGACTTTATGGTGGAAAATATAGTTTGGACAGAAGTATTAATTGTTCATATGGACCACCTGCATTTCTGGAACCGAAATGATTTAGCTAGATGTGTTGCAGTCTGCATGTAAGCTGTTGACACTATTGATAGACTATGTTTTAGTGGGATAGGATCCCTGTTGACTCAATTAGGACTGCATATTGCTTTGCAAAGCTCCAATTAATGTGGGAATGCAAACATTAACACCAACTTCATCTGAATATGAATTAGATATGCATATACATAATTCAGCTTTTGTTTACAGCGATTTGCACATGAATTTATGATCCTTAAATGTAACCTTTTCACTTTTGTTGTCATTAAAACCACAAATGAAATGCTTTTTTATTGTGATTTTAGGTCATGTACCAAAACTAAGTAATACACATTTGTGATGTCCAAACATCCCCATTAATCAATACTTTGTAGAAACACCTCAATTTGCTCTTGAAGTTGCAAGACTTTTAAAATATATGTCTACTAGCTTTCTTTGCTCGACTGAAAAGTGGCAACATCCTAATGACTGTGTCCCTCAACAAATTCACTCCACCTGAGTCTGAGTACATCTGTCAACCTTGCGACTCGGGAAGGGGCAGAGGTCTCATGATAATTCACCGAAAGCAGTGGGAAGTCCTTCCTGTCTCTGCCTCACTCTTTCAGTCATTTGAATACGCCACATCACAGCTCCCTGGATCTATCCTCACTATTATATACACTGTTTATTGACTGCAAAACCAACTTGCTTCCCCTTTCTGATCGTATGTTTATTTCTACTGATGTAAATGTAACAGCTTCCAAAACCTGTACCCCTTAAGATATTGCATTTAGAAAAATTATTGTTATTAACTCTTTAGGTGCTGGGGTTTTTTCAGTAAAATCTTACATTTTGATATCACTATTTCAAAAGCTTGTAGCTTAAATATTGTTAGAGATAAAGGCATATTGTAAATCAGAAAAATCTTCAGTATGACCCAAAGTTTATGATAGGAACAGATTCACTCATCTAATTTCCATATTATGACGTCATCAGGTGGCGGCCATATTGGATTTCTTACATTTTACAGATGTTCATCTTTTTTATATTTTAGTTTCATGTAGTGCTTCAGTGTGTTCATTTCATGTAGTTTTGACCTTCTCATTGCTGCTGATGCCAGTCTACTATCCATTCTTGTCCTCCTTGATCTGAGTGCAGCCTTTGACACAATATCTCATCCCATTATCCTCCATAGGTTATCCTCCATTGGCATCGTTAACACTCCTCTTCACTGGTTTCCCTCCCCTCAGGTTAAGAGTCTGGGTGTCATCCTCGATAGCCCACTATGTTTTCAATCTCACATCAATAGCATCACATGGTCAGCTTATTTCCACCTCCGCAACATCAGAGGTCGTCACCCCTCCCTTAATGTCCACTATTCTATCCTCATCCATAGCCTTGTTACATCACGCTTAGACTACTGCAACTCTCTTCTCTTGGGCCTCCCTTGCAAAACCCTCCGCAAGCTCCAGTTGATTCAAAATTCAGTAGCACGTGTCATAACCAAAACTCCTTTTTCTCACCACATCACCCCCATTCTCCAACAGCTCAATTGGCTTCCAGTTCAACACAGGACTGAGAACAAAATCCTCCTGCTAGCCTTTAAGGCCATCCATAATCTTGCCCCTCCTTACCTGACAGACCTCCTCCACGTTGTCACCTCGTCCCGCTCTCTTAGATCCTCCTCCTCCAACCATCTCTCTGTACCTTCCGTCCGCCTCAGCACAATGGGGAGTAGAGCCTTCTGCTGCTCTGCTCCTAAACTCTCTTCCCCCTCACATCAGGAACATTACCTCGCTTACAGAACTCAAAACGAAACTCATAACGAAGCTCTTCAAAATGTCCTACCTATCCTGAGACCTACAGTGTCTTCTTGCTATTTGTACCATGTTTTATCTATATTTTATTCATTGATTCATTTTTCTTATGTTTTTTTATTATATATATATATATATATATATAAATCTAGGATACATTGCTTATAGTGCTTCAGTGTGTGGTATCTTTCATTGCAAAGTACTGCACACAGACCTACTCCACAGGGATTTTTTCCTGCGGTTTCTCCTGCGTCTGCTGCTATTTCCGCGTGTTTTTACATTCCTGTCTCCTTTGTTACCATTAGCGATGTTTTGAAAACCCCTACTACTGCCACTACGTCCTGTCTTAAACCCCGGACACAGTGGAGCAAAGCATCGGACCTGATATGTGCTGCTTGTGGAGACTCATGGTGAGTGTTTTGACCCCCTCTGCTACCGCATCCCGCTCCCCTTCTCCGGTGAAGCAGAGCATCGGACGCTATGTGCTTCTTGAGCGTTGGGCCCATTATACGCATCCTGTGGATTATCATGGCAAACGGACTGGCTGTCGCTACGCACTGAAACACTTTCTGTCTCGCTGGATATATTCATCAGAAATATTCTTCCTCAGAATCTGAATCAGCAATTACTTGACAAAGTGCTTCGTCAGCGGTGAATAGACCTCTCGGCATGGTAAGTTTTTTCTGCACAATTCATTCTCTCTACGCTCTGACTGCTACTACAACTCCTTGACGGCTGTTTTCAACCTTTAAATACTCAATGAATCTCCATGGGAACATACCCACAAATGTTTCTTGGATTTAAGTTAGAGATGTCTGTCATCTCTTGGTGTAAAGTAGTAACTACACAAGGGATAATATTTGCAGCTGTAGCTTGTTAAAGCTACATTGTGTATTTTTCTGAGTTAATTCTTAGCAAAAAACCCTTTGTTCTTTCAAAAATATGTGCTCATAGATGTGTAATTACTTCCACCTACTAATGAAATTATTGTATTACTACAATATTGTATTTTTAAAATAAGTGTAGAATCTGCTATTCAGAATACATACGAGCGAGTCGCTCGAATGGGTGAATCCATGTTGAGCCTCCATCTATGAAATACATTCGCCAACAAGGGACATTCCTGGAAATTCTAGCTCCGCCTTTCGTGCTTTGGCTACACTTAGTTGCACCGTGATGAATGCCAGAGGGAGATTGTCTACTCACGACGCGGCAGATGTCTGACTATATAACTAAATGCAATGTAGTTTTCTAAAGTAACCTCATCACTGGAAGGAGCACTGGACGAAGTCGTAGTACTGGAAGCCATGTTAACCTTGGCATGAAACGGCCAGTGTAGGAGTTAAAAGGCGCTCGGAATGGGGGGATGGGAGGTGGGGCTAGAACGTAATATTCAGTTGGTTGGTCATATAGAATTTCAACACTGGATTGGAGCAGATCTTACACAATGTAGCTTTAAATTCAGCAATGTGGCTTGTGGCAATTTTGCGACTTTGGCGCTTAAACGGTTAAACCTGACATTTTTTCATGTGCCATATGTGACCTTCCATCTATTCACAGCTCCTCAAACCCTGATGACTAGTTTCTTACTATAATGTTAACCTCATGGCGAGCGACCTTCTTATCACATTTGCTGCACTCAAACACCGATCTGTCTCATTTTCTCACTCAGCTCCATGGTTTACTCTCAATATGAGTCATCTTAAAGCCGAAGGATGCCAACTGGAACTGTTAGGTCTCAGCAGCTGTGTGCTGGTGAGTGGGTGTGTTTGTTTGTTTTTACCTTGTTCTGCAGGGGGCGTGACTGGCAGGTTCTGCAGCAGGTGCTCTCCATCAGACCTTGTCAGCATTACCATTCTTTTTTTTTTTTTTTACGTGTCCTGTTTGGCAGTGTGGAGCTCAGAATTGGTGTCTGAGTACCAAGTAGAAGCCCAACAGATTTACTTTCACAAGCGGAGCAGTACAGCTTTTGCTATAGTCCTCCACTTGATATGTGTGTGAAAAATCTTTATTATGAATTGTTGGGGTTTTTATTTCCTGATGTTATGGACACGGAGACGGAAAATTAAGGAGAAGAAAGAAGGAAGATGAAGAAGAGAGGTAGGAAACAAAAAGTCAAGAGAGAGGGTGAGTTGAAAATACAAGAGAGGAAGGGGAACAAAGAAAACACAGGAAGACATTGTAGTCTGCCTCCATACCCACAGGACGGCAGAGAGAGGGGGAAAAACAAAACAAAACACGAAAAAGGAACATCGACAAAACCAACCAAACATTGTGAACTAAGAATTACACAACCACATCACAAAAAAATAGATATAAAAATACAACAACAATGTCACAGAAAAACTCATGGTACCGATTAATCAAGCTCTAGTAATGATAACCTCAGCCCAAGAATATTTCCATAAACACCAGAGACCCCACATCTATGTGTGTGTGTTAGCATGCTGGTGCATATAAGGTTTCTCCATAAGAGTGTTCGATAGTTGGTGTGAGCAGACATAAATCCGTCTCCCAGGAATCGATGCAGACATGAAGGAGATTGGAGCAAAGACGTCCAAAGGACCGCCAGAGCCCCAGGCGGACCCGGGCGGGGCCGACCGCATCCCCCAAGAGAGGAGCAAAGGAGAACCCCAGGGGAACGTCCAGCGGCCACTATGCAGGGGCCTGGGGGATAGCAGTGACGAGCCCACGGGCCCCGCCGGCAACCAGCCGCGCCAGGGCGGGCCGGTCAACGGACCGGGGGAGCCGGGGCCCAGGGGCACCCCACCCCCCAGCAGGGACCCGACAAGGGACCGGCCCACGAGGGGCCCCCGGCCTCCACGCGCCG
Organism: Valencia hispanica; assembly: GCA_963556495.2. NCBI lineage: Eukaryota > Metazoa > Chordata > Actinopteri > Cyprinodontiformes > Valenciidae > Valencia > Valencia hispanica. The sequence goes on from OY747709.1 coordinate 32,400,249, forward strand.
CCTCCACCCTAGGCCAATCCCCACCGCCAACATCCCAGCTCCCCACCGATAGCCGCAGGGGACGGACAGCATCCCCAGGCCGGGCTCAGCCAGCATCTGGACGCCAAGTTGTACCAGCTCCCGGGTCCTGATCCTGCGCAACGCAGGGCGCCGAGACCAGGCATCCAACGAGGGCCAGTGCATACGTTCCCTCCCTCTTAAACCCATACATTCTCACTGACTCCCCAAGACACCCAAAAAAATGACGCTGTACCCTCACTCACACACCCCATGCACACTTTATGCTCCCAGGTCCAGGTACCGATGCCCCAGTAGAGCCACTAGCCCCCGGACCTGGGAGGTGGACCCCCTACCTTCTAGGACGGAGACAAGCAGACCGCCAAGGGCCCCACAGTGGCAAAGCAGCCCGACAGCCCAGGACCCCGACCAGACCGCCTGTCCTCCTCCGGACCCCAACCCCTGATGACCCGTAGCGAACAGGGGTGTGAAAAGACCCCTAGCCTCCATCCTCCCGCTCGAGTATGGTGTTGATGCGTGTTGTTATAATGTGCATTTAAAACAGAGGGGTGGGATGTGGGGAAGGCAACCACACATTCCCCAACCCCCACCCCGAGCCCTCAGTGTCTATATGTGGTTTAACAGTGGGCACCAGCACCAGAGGTTAAGCTGATTGTACCGCTCCCCCTCTGGATGCCGAAAAGTGTGCCCACCCCAAAGTCCCTACATATGTGTCGTGTGAGAAAATAAAAATTGGGACCCAGGAAGCCCCTCCTCGCACCCCAGTGATGTGCCCATGCCCCAAGACCCTATATGAGTGGTAAAGTGATGGAGCGGGTGGACAGAGGTGTCCAGGGATGGGGAGGGAAGGACTGGGAGACAAAATGTCTTCCCAGGGAGCCAGCTCCCCCACTGACCCCAATAGGCACCGCTGTTCACCGGGATCCACTAGGGGAGGGAGGCCATGGCACGTTCGACACGGGGCCCACGGCCACAGCACCACAAAGCCCCACGGACCCCAAGGCAGTCCCCCAGCCCCATCCCAGAAGGGGAACTAAACCCACCCTGACATTCGCTCTACTCTCAAAACACAAAAGACACTAGACACCCAGGTTGAGTTCAACCCCCCATCTAGCAAGATCATCTTCCACTTTTTTTAAAAGTGGGATGTAGTTTAGCGTTATTACATCTGCCAGTCTTGGTGAGACATTGATACCTAAATAGGTAATATTCCCTGACTGCAGTTGTGTATTAGTTGGATTCTGGACAGAACAATTGATTGGAAGAACTGTAGATTTTAACCAATTTATAGAATAATCTGAAACATTTGAGTAAGAGTTTATCAACCCGATTACCTGAGAGAAAGAGGTTTGCTGGAGAAAAAGTAATACATCATCTGCATAAAGACTAATTTTATGTTCTATGTTATTGCATTTTATGCCTTTAATATTGTGAGTTTGCCTGATTCCTGCAGCTAGTGGTTCAATAAAAATAGCAAACAGGGAGGGAGAGAGAGGACATCCCTGGCTGGTACCTCTCTGAAGATAAAACATAGATGATGTTTGGTTATTTGTCCTGATACATGCTGTTGGTGAACTGTATAATATTTTCAACCAGTTTATAAAATAATTTCCAAAGCCAAATTTATGTAAGGTTACAAATAAGAATTTCCAGTTAACTCTATCAAATGCTTTTTCTGCATCTAAAGATAATATATTAGTTTTAATGTTTTTACAGTAAGAAAAATCTATTAAATCTATTAATCTACGTGAATTTGTGGATGAATGTCTCCCTTTAATAAAACCAGTTTGATCAGGATCTATTATAAGAGGGGTTACTTTCTCTATCCTTTATGCGAGGGCTTTGCAGATTATTTTAAGATCAACATTAATGAGGGATATGGGACGATAGCTGGTAGGAAACAAAGGGTCTTTACCTGATTTTAGTAGAAGACTAATGTAGGCAGAATTCATATTTGGTGGGAGTCGGCCATTTTCCTTGGTTTCCTGCAGCATTCTGTGGAATGTTGGTGCCAGAATATTCCAGAATTCTTTATAGAATTCTGCTGGAAATCCATCTGGGCCTGGAGCCTTGTTATTGGACATGCCTTGGAGGGCTTCCTGGAGTTCAGCCGTTGTTAGTGGTGAATCCAGGACCATCGCTTGACTTTCAGATAATTTAGGTAGTGTTATGTTATCAAAAAATTGTTCAATTTCATGATCCGATGGATTTATCTCTGGTGAGTATAAAGCCTTGTAAAATTCTTTAAATGTGTTGTTTATTCTTCCAGGATCATATACTGTATTCCCGGTCTGATCTTTAATAGCAGATATAGTTGTTTTTTCTTTATTAATTTTAAGCTGGTTAGCCAAAAATCTACCTGATTTATTACCTTGTTCAAAGTTTTCTATCCTAAGTCTTTGAATTAAGAACTGGGTCTGTTTATTAATAATTTGATTTAATTCTAGCTTTGCTTTACGGATTTTGCCTAGTCTCTCCTCATCTAGAGAAGCTTCTAATGAATTAATAGTTTCTTCTAATTCCTGAATACTTTTTTTTCCATTTTCTTTTTATTTGATGAGAATTAGATTATTTTACCTCTAATCACAGCTTTTCCTGCCTCCCAAAGAATGGATGGCGATGTACCAGGGAGGTTGTTATATTACAAATATGAGGCCCACTCTTTTTCTAAATATTTAATAAATTCTTTATCCTTAAGTAAGGATATATTAAATCTCCAATTTTTGCTTTGAGGTGTTTCTGTTTTATTTACTAAAGTTAGAGAAACAGGAGCATGATCGCTAACAGCTATAGGGTGTATCTCAGTGTCTGAAATGTCAGTCAACAGTGAGCTGCTGACTAACAAATAATCCAGTCGAGAATATGAATGGTGGACATTTGAGAAGAAAGTATATTTTTTGTAATTGGGGTGAAGAGATCGCCATGCATCACAAAGTCCATAATCGCTCATGGACTGTTTGACTATATCTATAGATTTCCCTGCTGCTGTGCTGAGCCTGTCTATTTCTTCATTTAAACCAAAGTTGAGGTCGCCCCCAAGAAGAAGTGAGCAATCCATGTGTTCAAGGAGCACAGAGAAGAAGGAATGAAAGAATGAGGGGTCATCAACATTTGGACCATATATACTGACAATACATAACTTTTGGTTATGTATAGATAGTTTTAATATAATAAATCTACCCTCTGGATCTGTAACTGTATCTATTACTGTAAAATTTACATTTTTATTTATTAATATTGCTACTCCCCTTTGTCTGGAGTTATAGCATGGAGAAAACACATTAGAAAACTCAGGGGATTTAAGATCATCTGCAGCTGAGGTAGATTTATGGGTTTCTTGTAATAAGACGACATCTGCCTTCAATCTTTTAAGCTGGTTAAGAATCTTAACTCTTTTCTCTCTGGTGCCAGCTCCATGAACATTCCACGTGACAAACCTTAGAGTAGTCATAGTTTTGAGATAAAAGTTGTAAAGTCCATATCACCATAGAAACTGATAAACACAGGTGTATTATTAGTTGTGCTTGGGGTTGCCTGATTGAAAATCCAAAAGCCGAGATATAAGAAAGAGAGAAATAGAAGAAAGTTGTGAAGGTGTGAAGGGTGAGGGTGAGAGAGAAAGAAATAGTTATGTTATGAAAAAATTATGTGTGTGTGTGTGAGTGATAAAAGAAGGAAAAATGAGTGACAAAGACATTTGGTGATAGACATGTGAAGATGAGAAAAGAGAAAAGAGCCAGTATCCCAGTGCTTAGCCCTGGCCCCACCCATATTGAGTGATGTAAACAACTTTACAGAGCTGTGCTAACATTACATTATAGTTGACTGATAAAACAACTATTATCTGACCAGTGTTACATGACTAATAAAGCCAAGGAGTAAGCTGGGGGTCCCTGAACAGCTGCCCATTAACATACAGTTTATCTACCGCTACTGTAGCTCTGGTGCCTTCACTGATATATTTCTTCCTGATTGGGAACAAAACGCGCCTTCTATCCAGGATTTCCTTCGGATATTGATCGCTAACGCTGTAATTCGTTCCCCGCAGCTCTCTGCCCTGGCCTCTGACCTGCTCTTTTTGCTTGTAATGCTCGAATTTACCATTTGCCATTCTTAAGAGGAGTTGATCCTGGAGACTTACACCAGATGGTTCTTGCTGTAAGCGTTGTAGACAGGCCAAACCTTACCTTTGAGCTTCGATTAAAGAATCTTTCTAGAAGAAATTATCTTGAGTTACTCATCTCTCCTGTTCTCCCTCGTAGATCCTGTTCCGGATATTCATTCGGCAAAAACTTTTCTCGTTGAACTCTTGATCCTGGAGCTTCCAAGCGGTTTGAACATCGCCACTTGCTCTTTGTCGGCTCTGGATTCAACCCTGGTCAGTCTCCATTCAACCCCACCTGAAATCAAACACAAGGAATTCACGTGGACTCCGCCGCTCTCCTACACCTGCCTGTCCGCCCTCCGACGTCTCCACCTGTAAGAACAAAGACGCTTCCACAACACAAACCATCCACTCCCCAGCCAAACTCAGCTCCTGTTATAAACATACCTCCTCCAAGTCTTCCTAAAGCCGACAACCAATTCCCGTTCCCGTTTCCCAGAACTCTTCGATGCGGCACAATCTCTCTGGGTCTCTCTCGTTTCCTGATTTTGTTCGAATAAACCTTTTGAAGAACTAATTTTCCCATCGTCTGGGTTTGCTGCTCGAAATTAGAGTCACCATAAAGAAACCAAACATGAAATGAACATCTGTTTAGGAAAACTGGACTTGCCATACACAAAGAACTGTACAGTAATCATATTTTGTTTTATGAGGACTGCATTGCCTCAGCTAAATCTGCATGCAGTCAGCCCTGCGTTGGTTTGCCTGAGGCCCCAGTGCTCTGGGGGTCCTTTTGATGTCTATACCTCCGATCTCTTAGGTGTCTGCATCGATTGCTGACAGGCAGATTGATAGCTCCTCACACCAGGTATTGAACACTCGTATGGATAAATTTTATATGCACTGGCATGCTCACGCACGCACACACACACAATCTGTACCATGAGCGTTTCAGTGACACTGTTGTTGTATTTATATATCTACTTGTGCATTGTGGTTGTGTGTTTCACATTGTTTGTCTTTTTCGTTTGTTTGATCATTGTTTTTTTCTCTTCTCTCTGGCTTTCTGCAGATGTAAAAGCAGACTAGGTAATACCTGGAAAAAATTATAATAAACTTTTCTTACACATATAGGTATATCAAGTGAGATATTATAGCAAAAGCTGTAATGCTCCACTTGTGAAAGTAAATCAGTTGGTCTCCCACTGGGTACTCCGACATCAATTCTGAGTGCCACACTGCCAGATAGAACTCGTGAAAAAAAAAATAATTATTGTTATTAACCCTGACATCTTCTCATGTGCCATATGTGACCTTCCATCTAGTCACAGCTTCTCAACTCCTTATTCTCTCCTCTTTCTTCCTGTCAGTTATTTTCAAGTTTCACTCTTCCTTCCATAATTGATGTATCTCATTATCATTCAGAAATCTAAATCATCCTTTCCATCCTCTCCCCACAATGTTAGTCAAAGCTTGTCTCCCCACACTGCTTCCTCTCATAACTAATATTATCCACTCCTCCCTATGGCACTGGAATGGTTCCTTCATCTCTGAAAACTGCATCTGTTACTCCAATTCTCAAAAAGCTTGGTGCAGATCCCACTACATTATCATTTTTCGTCCGATTTCAAACTTTCCTTTTATGTAAAAAATCCTTGAGAAAGTTGTTGCCTCCCAGCACACCTCACACTTCAAATAACACAGTTTTATGGACAATTTCAGCCTGCACCCTGAGAGCAAAGTGCTCTGTTGGGAACATATGGCACAATCAGCTCTCTGATGTTTGATGGAGCTTGATTATTAAGGGCTTTATAAGTAAGAAGGAATATCTTAAATTCTATTCTGGATTTAACAGGGAGCCAAAGAAAGGAAACTAAATCAGGGGAAATGTGAGCTCTCTTTTTAATATTCTTCAGAACTCTTGCTGCCGCATTTTATATCAACTGGAGGCTTTTAATTCCATTTTGTGGACTTCCTGATGGTAAAGAATTACAGTAGTCCAGCCTTGAAGTAACAAATGCATGGACACGTTTTTTCAGCATCAGTCCTGGACAGGCTATTTCTAATTTTAGCAATATATTGGAGGTGAAAGAAGGGAATCCTAGAAACCTGTTTAATATGGGATTTAAATGTCATGGCTGAGTAATGCTGAGGTTCTTTATGTCATAACTGGAGGCCAATTTAATGCCATCCAAATGAAGTGAGTGACTAAGCAGTTTCCTTTTTAGAACTTCTGGTACAAAGACGGCAACTTCTGTCTTGTCAGAATTTAAAAGCAGAAGGTCTTCCAGACATGCCTGTAATCTACCTAACTGATTGGATTCATCAGGATTTATGGATAAATTTAGTTGTGTATCATCAGCATAACTGTGGACAGATGATAGATAGATAGATTTTATTATCCATTTACATGGAATATTGTCTTACTGTAATGTTTCCACAATCATAAAGTAATCATAAAAAGTCACTCTGTACAATGTAAGAACACTTTTAAAAATGAGTCAACCCAATAGCACAATACTACTGATTGAGTAGGGTAATGGAATACGGGATAAAAGAATGTTTATATTTATCTCTTCTGCATAAGGGCACTCTGAAGCGTTTTCCTGATGGAAGGCACTGGTACTCTTCGTGTAGAACATGAGAAGAGTCTACAGTTATCTTCTTAGCCTGTCTGAAGGTTTGAGAGGACCAACTACTAAAGAAAGAACTCTCCACAGATTGACCCACTATTTTGGAGCAGATGTTCAGGAGTTTCTGTATTCTTGACTTGGATTAGACAGAAAGGTTGCACAGTCAAACCGGACTTCCATACTGCAGAATGGTCAATATAGTGGCACTGTAAAATCTGTGGAGGATCTTAGTGTTGGCAACAAAGGACCTGAGTTTCCTTAGAAAATAAATCATCTGCTGGACTTTCTTGCAGATGTATTCGACATGGGGTGACCATGAAAGTGCATTGTCCACATATACACCCAGGTATTTGAAAGAGGAGGATTGTTTTATAGGTTTATTGAGAATTATTACAGGAGCAGGAGTATGATGAGTGGTCCCAAAGATGACCTAATCTGTTTTAGTTGGATTGAGTATGAACTCATGTTTCTCACACCACTGCAGTACACACATTCCCCGGAAGATGTATGGTGCATCCCCTTCTGTCAGCAGGCTCACCAGAGCTGTATCAGAGAATTTGATGAGGTAGTGGCCAGGTGATTTGATAACACAATCGTTAGTGTAGATGGTAAACAGCAGGGGTGAGCTCACAGATCCTTGAGGAACTCCACTGCTGGTTATGACTAAAGGCAAGCATGCACGATTAACCTTTACCAGCTGTGTTCTGTTAGTAAGGAATGAGTAATACCAGAGGATAAGATGGGGATTAATGTCCAACTGCTGCATTTTAGAGATAAGTAGGTCTGTTTTAACTGTGTTGAAAGCAGAGGAAAAGTCAATAAACAGCACTTTAGCGTATGATTTACTTGAGTCCAGGTGTGTGGCGACAAGGTGAATGAGTGTGGGGACTGCATCCTTAGTACTACGCCTATCCCTGTAGGCGTACTGATAGGGGTCAAGTTTGTCCTGAACAGCTTGAGACAACAAGGATGCAATGATCCTTTCCAGCGATTTCATTAGCATGGATGTCAATGCAATAGGATGATAATCATTACAGTCTTTTGGACATGTTATTATCCCATGCTGTCTAATTATTTTACCAATTGGAAGCATATATATAGTAAAAAGTATTGGTCCAAGTAAAGAACCCTGTGGTACTCCACAAGCAGTGTAAAGAAGATTTATCATTTACATGAACAAACTGAAATCTGTCAGACAAATATGATTTAAACCAGCCTAGTGCTGTTTCTTTGATCCCTCCAACATATTCAAGACTTTCTAAGAGAATATTATGATCGACTGTGTCAAAAGCAGCACTGACCTAACAAGACCAGAACAGTCCCAAGTCCATTATCTGAGGCCATGAGAATAAAATTAGTAACCTTCACCAGTGCTGTTTCAGTGCTATGATGAGCTCTAAAACCTGACTTAAACTCTTCCAACAGGTCATTACTGTTTACGTGGTCATATACTTGATTAGCAACTATTTTCTCAAGGATTTTGAATAAGAAAAGAAGGTTAGATATAGGTATGTAGTTAACTAAGTGATCTTAATTGAGGGAAGGTTTCTCAAGTAACGGTTTAATTACAGCAACCTTAAATTCCGATGGTACGCATGTGTGCAGAACACAGCACTGCCTCACCTTACACTTTACTCCGCAGGCACTGTGTAAATTTGTTGTTATATAAATTTATTTATTTTAACCATAAAAATTTTGAAATATTGTAGGAAGCAAATTTATACAACAGATAATTTGAAACACTGATTTTCTATTATCACTTGTAGTGCCAATTTTATTTGTCATTATCACCTGGCTCCCCTGACCACACATCATTGATCCTTGTTGGCTCCACGCTGGCTAATGGGCCTCGGCTATCTGCTGGTTTTTCAACAGTGGGGCGCTTATGGAGTTAAATCAGGGCCATAATGTTTGTGTATTTGAAAGAAATATTTGAAACTGAAAATATGTAAGCTGAAAACGAAAGTCAAGTTTTTATTGCGAACTTTAAAAAAAACATTGGGTTTAAAAAAAAAAGAAATTATATTGAATGTTTATATTAATTGAAATTTCAATGTTATTTTTATTTTGTAATTTTCTGAATAAACTTTAATTCAAAAGGTCCAGTATTATTATTTTTTTTCAAGTTTAAGAATTTTTTTCTTTCAGTTTCAGATTATATTTCCACACCATGTCACAAAGCGGTCCACCAGCTCTCTGTATTCAGCTTCTTGTCCATCTCTGATACACCCGACAATTGCAGAGTCATCTGAGTATTTCTGCAGATGACAGGTCTCTGATTTGTACTGGAAGTCTGAGGTGTACAGAGTGAAAAGGAATGGTGAGAGTATGGCCCCTTGTGGTGCTCCTGGGCTGCTGACCACCTGGTTTGACACACAATTCTTCAGTCTCACAAATTGTGGTCTGTTGGTCAGGTAGTCATTGATCCAGGCGATTGTTGAGGGCTCCACTTATGTCTTCAGGAGTTTCTGACAAAGCAAATCAGGCTGAATTGTGTTAAATGCACTAGAGAAATCAAAGAACACGATCCTCACAGTGCTGCCTGCTTTGTCCAGATGACAGTGGGTTGGTTGAAGTAGGTGGATGATGGCATCTTCAACTCCAACTACACAGCGATAAGCAAACTGCAGTGGGTCCTGATACGTTCTTGTTTGCTTACTCAGGGGTGCCAACAGGAGTCTCTCCAGGACCTTCATGATGTGGGATGTCAGGGCAACAGGTCTATAGTTATTGATGACTGATGGGTGAGTTCTTTTGGGTACTGGAACAAGGGAGGATGTATTCCACAACACTGGAACCTTCTCCTGAGTTAGGCTAAGGTTGAAGAGGTGCTGCAGAATCCCACAGAGCTGCTCTGTACAGGCCTTCAGGACTCTGAGGCTGACACCATCTGGACCTGCAGCCTTGTTCCGGTTCAGTTTCTCCAGCTGCCTCTTCACCTGACTTTTGGAGACAGACAAGTGGGAGGGGAGGGCAAAGGGGGTAGCAGCATTTCCTGACTTGGTTGAAGTCAAACTTGTGGAATTAGAAGAGTCCATGGCTGAGGTGAAGGATAAAACATCCGAGGTGTAACAGGAAAGCTGTTGATCAGAGGAGAGTGGGATGTCTGTTTGGCTGGGAACAGGAGAGGGGGATGCTGAGCTAGTTCCTGAACTGAACCTGTTGAAGAATATGTTCAGTTCATTGGCTCTGTCCAGACTTCCATCTATCCAATCCTTCCTCTCCTTACAACCTGTGATCTTTCTAATTCCTGACCAGACATCTCGGATATTGTTCCTCTGTAGTTTGTTCTCCAGCTTCTTCCTGTATGCCTCCTTGCTGTCTCTGATCTTGACCTTAAGTTGCTTCTGTGTAATCCTCAGTAATTCCCTGTCTCCCTCCCTGAAGGCTCTTTTTTTCTTGTTTAGCAGTTCCTTCAAGTCACTGGTGATCCAGGGTTTGTTATTAGGGAAGCATCTCACTGTTCTGGTGGGGATGATGTTGTCCACACAGAAGTTTATATAGTCAGTCACACACTCAGTCATGGCATTGATGTCCTCTCCATGTGCTTGGCAAAGAGTCATCCAGTCTGTGGTTGCAAAAAAACCCTGCAGGGCTTCTTCAGCTTCCTGTGACCATTTTCTCACAGTTCATTTTGTCACAGGTTGCCTCTGAACAAGGGGTTTATATTCTGAACAAAGAAAAACAAGATTGTGATCTGATTGTCCCAGAGGAGGTCTTGGTTTGGACATGTATGAATCCTTTACATTTGCATAAAACAAATCCAAGGTCCTGTTTTCTCTTGTAGAGCAGCTGACAAACTGTTGAAATGTTGGAAGTGTAGTAGAGAGCGAGGCATGATTAAAATCACCAGATATTGCCACAAATGCATTGGGGTGCTGTGTCTGTAGCTTAGCAACAATGGAACTGATGACATCACATGCATTGTCGGCAACGACTGAAGGTGGAATTTAAACAGCTGCCAAAATTAAACTGGTGAACTCTCTTGTTAAATAATATGGACGAAAACTCACTGCCAAGAGTTCGACATCTGGGCTGCAGAGACGACACTTCAAAGTAACATGTCCTGGATGACACCATCTGTTGTTTGCAAGCACTGCTACTCCACCTTTCCTTTTTCTGCTCGTCTTCAGATCTCTGTCTGCTCGTACAGTCAGGAAGCCTGGCAGACAGACGTTGGAGTCGGGGATATGAACCAGCAGCCAGGTCTCAGTAAAACACACAACACTGCATTCACGGTACTCTGGCTGAGTCCTTGTAAGGGCTTGGAGTTCATCCATCTTGTTAGCCAGTGATCTTACGTTGCCCATTATGATCGATGGAAGAGATGGCTTGAACTTCCTCTTTCTCTGTCTCCTTTTCGCTCCTGCTCTGCATCCACGTCTCCTCCTTATCAACTCATCAGGGATTTGTGGTTTCAGTTGAGGTATTATTTCAGCTTTTGCGATGTTAATCAGCTGCTCCCGGTTGTAAACCACATTGTTGCCATGGTTACGCATCATAACAAATTATCAAAAAGGGAAATATTTACAGCAAAAATCCTTCCAGCTTCACAGCACCAAAAACTAGAAAGTATACAGGTCAAAAAAATGCAATCTTCTTTAAGAAAAAAGAGGAACCAATGTACAAAAAAACAAAACTTAATATGTAGCCAACAGAGCCACTCCAACATGCAGCCACCCAGAGCAGCGCAATTCTAGAATTTTTGCCTGGGTTGTCACCAGAGCTTTCACTCGCTCTGGTCCTCGGGTCTGGAACTCACTTCCTCTCAACATCAGAAATATTGACTCTCTTCCTTTATTTAAATCCCAGCTCAAAACACATTTTGTCAAATGGGCTTATTCACTTTAGACACTGATTTTGTCTTGTCCACTGATTTGCTATTTGATTGTTTTGCTGATCTATGTATTATTATTTTTCTTTGTTTTTACTTTGTTTTCATGCCTGTTTACTTTACTGTAAGGTAACCTTTGGTAGTATAAAGGCACCCTCACAAAAAATGAATTATTATTTTCACATCAAGAGACAAGAAATTTATTTTGTAAAATAGTTCAAATTCAGTCAAATTAGATTGGAAGGCTTCTGGAACTATTTTTAAGCAATACTGAAGTTCCTCAATTGGAGTTAGGCCTGCACCTGGATGACCCATTCTAAAACATAAATATGATTTTATCCAAACTATTCCCTTGTAGCTCTGGTGGCATTTTTAGAGTTGTTTTCCTCTTGAAAGGTCAACCTCAGCCAATGTCTTTTGATGCTTCTAAATGGGTTTAATCCAGCATTGCCCTATATTTGGTTACATCCATCTTTCCATCAGCTGTGATTAGTTTCAATGCCCCTGCCAAAGAAAGGTATACCCATATCATGAAACAGTCACTAAGTTTAATAATGGGGAAGGTGTGTTAAGGAGCTTTGCAATGTTAGTTTTTAACTAACATGGCAGTTTTAGATTTGGTCTCATGCAACCAGAGCACATTCTTCCATGTTTGCCTTGCCCAATATGGCTTGTGGTAAACATTGACTGATATGTTTATACAAAAGCCAAAGTACTTGACAAATAGTTGTCCTGGTAATGGATTCTCATACCTGAACTGAGATCTGATACTCCTTCAGAGTTAAAATAACTCTGTCCAGTTGCCGTTAAAATAAGGCAACTGGACAGCCACCTGGGAGCACCTGGGAGCCAGGAGGCGGCAGCCAGCTGGGAGGCATAAAACTGGCAATCTGTGTCGACGTCTGGCCGGTGATGACGGAGCTTGGACACGTCTGACCAGCGACAACGGAGCCTGGAGACTTCTGGCAGGCACAATGAGAGTCTCTAGAGCGATATGACAACCATTTGGTCCCAACATGAGGCTCAGGTGAACAGCCTGGCATTGCTGGCTGTAGAGCCGCTGGGACGGGCTCTGCTGGCTGGAATGTCACAGCTAGATAGACGTACATTGATGTTGCCACCACTGCCTGGAACCCGGAGATTTAGAAGATGGTGAAGAGTTGTTTTGAGGATGGGACTCCTTCCTATGGGGCTTGTATGTGGTAACCAGGAACATGTCCTCCCTGTCCCCTTAGAAAAAGTCCCAGAGATCTACGTGTTGTAGCTCCGGAGGATCTTCAAAAAGGATCAGTGGGGAGATCCTTTTAAACGGCTAATCCTAGGAGTGAGCTGGGACTCCAGGAGATGTCGACTAAGGTGACCGGTGGTGCTGGATCTGTCTGCCTGTTCCTCTGGAGGTGCTCGAAAGCTGCAGGCAGCAGGCTCAGGCACTCTGAGGTGGCAAGCTGGTGACCTGAACTTGCCAGAAATCTTCTCAGGAGAATGTGATGTGATGTCATGGTAGATTGGTTTCTCTGGGGGAAAAGGAATGTCCTCTGAAGCAACCTCTGCTGGTGAGGAGAAGAATGAACCGGGCAGATTTTTTAGTAAGCTAGTGGTTAGATTGTCTAAACGCTAGAGAGTGACTTGTTGTTCTGTTAATAAGCAGATGATATTTTCACGGGTTTGGATCTGGGTGCGTTGTTCTGCTATGAACCTGAGAATTGCGTCTTCTGAGTCAGACTGGCCTGACTGTTCTGTTTTGGTGTCTTTAGGTATGGGATGATTAGATGCATGATAGCAGGAACCGGGAACCTTCGCGGGGTAGAACCAAGAATGGGAAGATTGGAGAGGGGTCATTCCAGAGGTGAGTATTTTTCAGCTAGAAATGGAGAATAAATGGGAATTTTATTAATCCTACTCTAATAGATTATAGATTAAGCCAGAGAGGGGAAAGGAGTCCAGGGGTGTCTTTGTGTTTCCAGGGGACCGGTGATGGAGAAACCAGAGGCAGAGGTTGGAGGGCAGACAGAGCTTGGAGGAGGACCATGGACACGTAGGAGGAAGGAGATTGGAAGCTGCTAGACATTGCATGAAACCAGAAGCTTACACAGAAGCTGGTAGACGGATCAAAATGAGTTTCTGGGAGGCAACCAAAGGAACCTTTGGAAGAGCACAACGAAAACCTTCAGCAAAGAATTACACAGGAGAATACACAGAGAGCTCGAGGTTACCACAAAGGCAAAACACCCAGGTGTTTAAGGTGTGATAGCCAGCTCCTTTTATCCAGCCAGTGTAATGGCTCAACGAGCTGCAAATGTGGTGGTGGAGAATGGTGGTTTTTGTAATAAGTTCACAAAACTATTGTTAGAGACCCACCTGCCTATTCTCCAGCCAGAAACGGATTGCCCTGAACACTGTTCTACTGAAACCTTTTGTTTGTATTTGCTTCCAGTAAAGATGAATGCAGAAATGATTACCACTCAGTACACGCCCAGGCCAAAATTCAAAAAGCAAATCTCCAGGACTCCAACACATTTTTCCTCAGAGTGGGAAAGTGGAAGAAATGCAACAAAATAGAAGATTGTCCTTTTTGTTAAAGCATAAATAAATAAATAAATAAATAAATACATAAATAAACTCAGGTGCACTGAAGCTCATGGTCTTTATTATTGTATCAGCTTTATATTGCATAGTAATTTATCAAAGCATTATATGTTACAGTAATTCTCATGCATCTAGAAACTGAGTGAAGATGAAATATATCCATCCATACATCCATCCATCCATCGTCTTCTGCTAATCTGAGATCAGGTTGCAGGGGCAACATGAGGCAACAACCAGCCATTCTTTGGAGGAAGCTAATTTCAGCCACTTGTTGTCTCAGCCATGATCCACATCTCATGAGCTATAGGTGAGGGTTGGAATGTAGACGGAATTGTAAATTGAGAGCTTTGCTTTTTAGACTCAGCTTTTTCTTCACCATAACAGACCGGAGCAGCACCTCCATAACTGTAGACGGAGCCCTGAATTGTTTGTCCATCTCCTGTTCCACCTTAAGATCACTTTCTAACAAGAAACCAAGATAATCCTCAGCATAGACTAACCTCCAACCCAGAGGGGTCCACCTTTTTCCAGTGGAGAACCGTATATTAGAGTACATTAAATCTAAATGAACCTAAACATTTAACAGTTTTGATCATCCCAAAATCAGGAAATAAACTATCCTGGCAAGCCATCCTATATATGTATAAATATATAGTTTAGCCACGACCCATAGACATAGTTCAGTCCTAGGGGCGGAATCTACAGTTATCTTTCAAACTGTTTCTGCACGCAATTGGACAGTGGTAGGACCAATCAGGGCAGTGAACAATATGACATTCACAGCAATGGAAATCAGTCAATGGGGCAGTCTGCCATACACCCTCTATCTGCTCATCTCTCAAAGAAAAGCCTAAGTCTAATGGTAGACCTGATGAGTCTACAATGGAGTGTGGCTAGACCAACTAACAGAAGAAGATCTATTGCTACTGCTACGGTTTGTCTAGATTTTTGGGCAAGAAATAAACTAGATTTCCGTTACAAAATTGGATGTAATTTAGTTAATTGTCACTGTTTCTCTAGTTTGCTGGTTCGAATGACTGTGATACAGTCACCTCCACATGTTTTTCCAAAGTTATATTTGCTAATTTCTTTTTTGTGTGATCATTACACTAAGTATTCATCTCAGGTATATTGATATGCTTATTAAATTATGAAATTTAGAAATGTAGTTAAAGCTAAATGAGTAAATGCACTTAATACCAGAATAATGAAATGTTCATTTTTGTTTGATGTGTGTTAGATTTTTTTTTTTTTGGTTTTACATGCCTTTGGTATTTAGTAGAATTTTCTTTAAAAATGCATAACTTGGGTCAAACATTTTTGTTATTCTTCTCCATGTTTTCTGAAATTGTGGACCATTTCCTTTGAGAAGGCTGGTGTAATTGAGTAGGGTTTGTAAGCTGACTCAATGGCACTCTGCTTTTGAGCTCTGGCCACTAATCTTCTACAGGACTGACACCAGGTTTGACGGCCAGTCCAAAACATTGACTTTGTTAATTTATGGTCAGCTTATCTTCATTGTGTATTTAGAAAGACACATTTGAGTCTAAGGTTTCACTTCCTGGCTGAAGTCTTGAGATTCTGCTTAAATGTTATCACATAATGTTCTTTTGTAATGATTCCTTTTGTGTTGTGCACCACTACCTCCTACAACAAAACACCCACACAAAATATTATTGAAAATCCATTACTTCACAGTTGGGAAGGTGTTCTCAGACTTGCAAGCTTTTCCCTTTTTCATCCAAATGCGATCATTATGCTCAATTATGCTTCTACTTATGTTTCACCGGATGAAACGGCATGCCTCTTTAAAAATAAAATAAAATAAATAAGGATATAGTTAATTAGATCAATGAGTGCATTTGCAAACTGTTATCTGGCTTTTTTTTGTTGCTTTTGAAATGATGGCTTCTTCCTCCCTAAATGGCCATTCAGTCCATGTCAGCACATGACTCATTTCACTGTGGTTATTCACACTCTTAATAAGGTCCTGTGTCTTTATATAAATATTTTAGCCAAAAGCCCTTGCATCGATGTATATAAAACAATATTGCTCAACGAGGATACTCACTCTGTAACTTGCAGTAAAATATGCTATTTATACAAAAATAATAAAATAACTACTGGCTTTTTATTATTATTTTTTTGGAGCATTGTCTGAAATCCTGACCTGAACCAACAGTAGTTGAGTTCACAAACCAACCCTGCGCAGAGAGGGAGAGAGAGGGAGGAGGAGAGAGAGAAAGAGCGCTCCTCCTCCGTCTCTTCCTACCACTCATCCCGAAAAGCCAAGGTAACACGGTCTTCACGGCGGACTCCGCTCATCTTTTCTCCTCCCGCATCATGGAAACTGATAGATAACAGCTGTGGTACGTTGCTTAACACTACTTTTCCGCTTTCCTTTCCTTCTGAGTAGAGATGTCGTTCTTTTAGCTTAACAACTTCTTCTTTGCTGTCTTTTTTCAGACACGGTTTCAGTAACAAAAAACCAAGCCGTCTGGTTGCAACTTAACAGTGTTGGGACCTGGTCGTGTTTCTTTGGATGGAGAATTTTCAATCGGTGAGTTTGAATTCTGTCTGACCGAAAGCGGTCAATATTCAGCTGCAAACAACGAGATGTTATTACCAACCTGTTCTGTGTCTCTTTAGCTCATTTGGCCGGCAGATTCAGCAGTGCCGTTTGTATATTATTAACATTGCGCTTGTCAAATTAATACGGCTTAATTTACTGTTTATCAACTAGTTTGTTTATTCTTAAAATTAGAGATGTGTCTTCTGTTCTCTCTTTCCACTTCCTTGAGCTGGAACTCAACAGGTTTTTTATCTACCCCTAAAAGGACCTTTAACAATGTCAAAGTTTGAAAGAAAAATGACAAAATAACGCTGCCAGTTTAGTCAATTAGTTCGCTTTCCATTTTTTTTGTTCCTCTATCTGTAAGATGCAGTTAATTATGTCCTGAGGAGGTTATGTCCTGTTGCAGCTGCTTGGGAATGAGAAGGGAAAGATAACCTTGAAGTGAAAGCAGATGATACTTTTGGAGGTGCAATCTGTCTCGCTCTGAAGCCCACTGAGCTGAACAAAACTGTATTAAGAAAGTTGCTCTCATCTAGGCTAGTTGATGATAAGCTTAATTTATATCCTTTACATAGCTAACTTCATATTAAGAATAAATTATAAGTTCCAGTACAAAGACGCTTACTTTTGTCCTCCTGATCGGTTTGTGATCTTCTTTACATCGTAATATCTCTGTTTTAAAAAAAAACAAAAACAAAATCCTACCCATCATATTTGAAACATCCTTGTTTAAGTAACTGATTCCCATCTTCACAGATATCCCCCCTCCTCTTTTTATATGTTAGATGGTGAAGAAGCTGAAGTCAAGCTGGTTGTGAAGGTGCTCGACCTGTTTCCCCCTGCGCCCCGAGCCAAAAACATCATGGCAGCGGGAGTAGCGGCATGGCTTCCATTTGCTCGGGCAGCGGCAATCGGCTGGATGCCTGTGGCCAACTTGCCCATGCCGGTCGCCCCTGCCGAAAAGAACAGAAGGCAGGACGAGCTCATAATCCTTAATGTTAGTGGACGCCGCTTCCAGACCTGGAGGAACACGCTGGACCGCTATCCGGACACGCTGCTTGGCAGCTCAGAGAAGGAGTTCTTCTACAACGAGGACACCAAAGAGTACTTCTTTGACCGTGACCCTGATGTGTTCCGCAGTGTGCTCAACTTCTACCGCACTGGCAAGCTCCACTATCCACGAAATGAGTGCATCTCCTCTTATGATGATGAGATGGCTTTCTTTGGCATTGTCCCAGAGATAATCGGGGACTGCTGCTATGAAGAGTACAAGGACAGGAAGAGGGAGAATGCAGAACGTCTCATGGACGACCAGGAGGACAACAAAGATGCCAAGCTGCCCAACATGACTTTCAGGGAGACCATGTGGCGGGCATTTGAGAACCCTCACACTTCCACTATGGCTCTGGTCTTCTACTATGTCACTGGTTTCTTCATTGCTGTGTCCGTCATCACCAATGTGGTAGAGACAGTGCCCTGTGGCTCGTCGCCCAACATGAAGGAAGTGCCATGTGGCGAGCGCTACACTGTGGCCTTTTTCTGTATGGACACTGCCTGTGTAATGATATTCACCGTGGAGTACCTGATGCGCCTGTTCGCCGCACCCAACCGCTACCGCTTTATGAGGTCCGTCATGAGCATCATTGACGTGGTGGCCATCCTACCCTATTATATCGGGCTAGTGATGACCGACAATGAGGATGTGAGCGGGGCTTTTGTGACACTGAGGGTTTTCCGGGTGTTCCGTATCTTTAAGTTCTCCCGTCACTCGCAGGGCCTGCGCATCCTGGGCTATACGCTGAAGAGCTGTGCCTCGGAGCTGGGGTTCCTGCTCTTCTCCCTCACCATGGCAATAATTATCTTTGCCACTGTCATGTTCTACGCCGAGAAAGGTTCAACCTCCAGCAAATTCACCAGCATCCCAGCCTCCTTTTGGTACACTATCGTTACTATGACAACACTTGGGTAAGAGCACACATGTCTTTTTATCTGGTTGGGATTTGCTGTGTGTGCGTGCATGCCTGTTTATGAGACTGCAAATGAATATGGAAATAGATAAATTTCTATTTTAAGCTGTGGGGGTAAATGTTTAATTACAGCTTAACTTGAAATGTCTGATTCTGTGGTTCTAATACCTGCAAAGGTTTCAGAAAGCAGGTCCACCCTCTCCAATGTTTCTCTTCTAAACGTTTCATATAACTACAGATAAATAGCTATTTTCAGCTCGCCATCCAGCTTTTTTTGTTTTGTTTTGTTTTGTGACTATTCTTCTGGGAAGAGCGACCATCAAGATATTCTCTTTCAGTAATGACTTTGCCACTGCTCAATCTTCCAAACATCCCTGAGAAAAGTAACATGGGGAAATGTGAAGAAAAAAGGAAAGTTGAAAGCGTCTTAATGAAACAAAACATTAGAGAGGCAATGGAGAAACAGATTATACCATTAGTGCTGTCTCTAACTCCCCCTGTGGTTAGCAGCAACGCACTTTCAGGATCAACTGAAACAGTGACTCTGCATGCGGAGAGCACTCCTTAACTTACTCTTTGTCGGATGGAGTGGAAGTGCCTTGAGGTTAAGGGTATAAATGTGAAACATACAGCTGCGCTCTATTTTAAATAAATCCAATATTTGCTTTGAGATTACTGACAGATATGATTATTGTTACTAACAGATTTAAAAACAACAAATGTTGCCATTTACTAACTAAATAGCTGATCACTGTGCAGCATTCCGGTGGTTATTGTATTCAGTTTTAAAATTGTAAATTTGTAAATTGTCATTGAGTGTTATAGGAGGAAGATTTGGGACATTTATTATGCATTGATTGATTTTGTCTTTTTTTTTCCTCCTTTCATTTTAATGTTAAATTTCTACAAGCCATTTTTATATTCCCAAGGGTATCCACACAAAGAGCATCAATTTAACAGTGCACACAAACAAAGTTACTGTATGTGATGCAGCACTATTAGGCCTAATGTTTTATATGAACTTGTGTGTGTGTTTTTTTTGTGCATGACTCAGAGATCCTGATAAATTGCAGCATCCTGCTAAATGTCAGAGTCATTGAGGCTATAAACGGCTCTCAGCTCATTGGTGTGACACAGTTGGAACCCTTTGACCATGCCCTGCCATTCACAGCCTGTGCAGATCTATTGTTGTGCAGATATTTGTTTCTGGATTGGGTGTGCACTCTACCTGCAAACAAACATCCGTTAAACCATAGACATATTCTGCTCTGTTGGATGTTAATTTTCTGGACACGCAGCAGCTCCTAGCCCATACCCAACCACAGTGCTGGCCTCTCCACCTGAGCTGGTGAATCAGTCTCCTGTTGCCTTTAGAGAAAGATCAACGTCTGTGTCTGTTAAGAGAGGGGTAGCTGTTGAGCTTGGTCTCATCAATAAAGCCGGAGCCAGAAGAGGTTGTCAGAGTGACTAATGATGTGGTCCACTGCCTTTGCTGACTAATGTAAACCTTCCTGACATTCTGCTTTTTGCTTACAGTTTACGTCATAAATGCAGGCACGGGAACGCATGGAACCCACGCAAACACATTTAGGGGGAAAAATATGTCTTTATTTAAGTATGTGTAAACACAAAAAAATAAAAAAAAATTTTTGCATGTAGGTTATATTATTTTTTGAAGGATCTTAAATAATTGTAAATACTTTTTTCATTCTCCTCCTACTTGTTCTTGAAAGGTATCTGTGAAGACTTTTACTCTCATTTAACTAAGATGACAGCCAGTTCCCGCAAACATTTTTCTCCTAGAGTTTCTAATTCGGTTCCTAGGGCCTATACTTATGACTTACTGCTTTTTAAAGTTTCAGTTCAATTCAGTTGAATCATATAGTCCCAATTCACAACAAATAACCTATCAATATACTTTATAAAACAAATGGGTCCTGTTAATATATAATTATGTAGACTCCCATGTAATTCCATTTATTCCAAAACAACCCAGTGATCCAAAGCATACAGTTTGATTCAATTGAAATTGTAATACAAATGCAGACAGATTTAGTCGATTAAGTAATCAAACTGATAAACAGTTGTGATTACACTTGTGTATATTTAATAAAGTGCAGCAGATTGTCAACTGTTGACATTGCAGTAATTCCTATACTTCAGCAAGTATGTGGTGACAGTGGAGAGAACCCACTCCCTCCAGTAGAACTAGGCTGAGAATGACCTGTCATCTGCCACAGTAGCGGGGGGGCAAGGAATAAATAAAATTCAGGCATTTGTCAGTGGCTTTGTCCAGATACAAACAAAACTAAAGAGAGACACAGTGGGTGTTTCTCAATGTCAAGGAACCTCGCCTACCAAGGCATTGCCTTGCTTGCGAGGACACTGTCCTTCATTGGTAAAAGAAAACAGTTAAATGGAACAGACTTACCTCACGTGACTATGGCTGCCCAGAGCCCCGCCTTTTGCTTACAGACTCTGTTTACATCCCGCTCATCGTAGTACTACGTAGCGTAGCTAACCCTAACACCTGAGCAGATTACTGTTTTGGTTCTAAAAAACATTTTCCGATAGCTGCAATTACTTGACTTACATTTAAATTGGAATTTCTGTCCCAAAGTAGCTACTGCCGGCTCCTGATCTGCCATCTTTTTGAAAATACTGCGCTGTATTCTGGGAAAGTTTTGACCGAAGGAAGGCATGTATCCATGGTCAGTTAGGTAAATGGCGGACAAACAGCGGACAGATGCCTTGGTAGCACATGAACAATGGAACACGCCTTGGCAGTCCCCGATGACGTATCTCCTAGGCAACCAGGGCGGGACCAAGGCATCGATGAGAGGTTCCTTGGCATTGAGAAACACCAAGTGAGTCAGGAATACTTCCTATGGGGGAAAAAAAACAAAATACCCCCAAGTGGCAGAGAAGAGTTTCAATTTATGGTTTGCTTGAGATCAACTGAAAGGTATAAATCCACCTATAATACATGCCTGATCTACCTTGGGAGGAAGTCACAAATTCATAACAGCTAAGAACTTTAGGGGTGATCCAGAATTGGAGAACTAATATGATGCAAAGACAGCATCTGTACAGGCTAGGGGTGTCCACAGAGCAGGACCTTCTGGTGTCCGTCTAGTATGAGCAAGACTTTAATCAGCAGCTGATGGAAATAACTTCCCAAGGATGACCAAAAACATGTTTTCTTGAACTTAAAGTACTGAGTGCATTTGGACAACCGCAACACAAACCTCATTCAGATCAGGATGAGCAGATATGTCTGACGCGTATCTAATAAATGTTGCTCAGGTGAATACTACACGTTTTTAGCCACACCCCCTTTGCTTCTGCAACCCCAGCTCTTGACCAACACATGGCTTGTGATCTCTTCATATTGGCTTTCATGATGTGAACAACAGAGATTTGTAATGGTGGTTTATGTAATTGTGTCTTTATTACAGAATTATGATCAGAAAAGCTAATGACTGTGTCCAGGAAGGATAATCAAATGACCATAGAATTACTTGCTGGAGGTTATCTTCTCTCTGTTCTTTTTGTGAAAACAATGATTTGTAAAATTTAACTTACATTATCTCAATCTATATAATATCATATTTGCTGGAGCTTTCATTGTACTGCATGTACCTAACCTTAGTGGAATACTCTTAACGGAACATGGGGCAGGATTTGTAAATAAAATAAACATCCATGTCCAGTTTTTTAATGCTGTTGGGTGATGAAGCGTTATAAACCAAAGATAATGAGCCCACCCACGTATCGTTCCATTTTCTTAAACTGGCTGTGTGCTGCAAAATGTGCTGCAGTTCGGGGCCCGAATTTCCCGCGCTGTCTTAGTGTGATGTCAATTGACACTGCCTGCACGTTCTCGACAGCTTTAAAAGAGGAAGAAAAATGGTCGAAGACCTCCATTGATTCAATTGTGAGAATGGATTCTTCTGCAATTGGGAAACGACTCACAGCCCATTAAAAAGTGGCACTAAGAAAAAGAAGTATGTCACTGTAAAGAGGTATGTTTTTTTTTAGTGAAGCGTTTGTGCGCGCTCCCGTGCGGGTGGCTGCAGTTACCTGCAGCGCCGACCACGTCGCTCGTGAGTTTTGTTTCTTCATTCTGCCCCATGCTCCTTTAAATCATCCTTGCATAGATTTAACAAAGTAGCAAACATTTCTGAGATTTAAGTCCATATTGACATGATGGCATCACAGAGTTGCTGCAGATCTGTGGGCTACACATGATATAATGTATACTCTATGAAGGGCTGCACAGTGTTGCAGTTGGTAGCACTGCTGCCTTGCAGCAAGAAGGTTTGATTTCTGCATGGAGCTTGCATGTTCTACCTGTGCATGTGTGGGTTCCTACTGGGTACTCTGGCTTCCTCCTACAGTCCAAAAACATGACTTACGTTAATTGGTCTCTCTAAATTGTCCTTAGGTATGAGTGTGTGTGTGCATGGTTGTGTGTCTCTGCGATGGACTGGCGACATGTCCAGGGTGTACCCACCTCTCGCTCGCCTAATGCTGGAGATAGGCACCAGCCCCCCCGCAACCCTGCAATGGATAGATGGTATAGATAATAGTTGGATGAAGATCCACCACATCCCAAAGGTGCTCTGTTAGAGTGTCTTGGAGCTCTATTGGCTCATATTGTTAAAATATAATCCAAGTACACAATACAGTTATAAAATATTGCAGATGATGTCTTATAAAACTATTCAGCTGTTTTTATTGGAGACTATATGCATTTTCACTCTAGCAATGAGTCATTTGAAGGTTTCATGCTTGGAATTACTTCACTCTCTTTCAAAATGGCATTATGCTTATCAGAATGCTAATTGAGTCATGTAAGAGTTAGATACTCCCATAGTATCATTGTCTTATCTGAAGCTTTCACCTACTGCATTTCATGAGAAATGCATTTTCTCCATGAAGGAAAATGAATTTGCATTATCTAGTTAAAAGACAGAATCCCATTGCTGTTTCTCTAAATCTCTTTAGCTGAAGTTATTCAAAAGATACCCTCTTTGCAGCTTTCAAGTTTGTATTTGATCAAATTATGGAGCTTATGAGAAAGTCTAATAAGAATCCCTACTGAAATTGTGAATCTCTAGAGCGTCTCACTAGATTGTTTTTTTTTTTTTAAGCCCATTACTTGGTGTCCCCTATTCGGTTTACTAACCTCTAAAATGCTTTTGGTCATCAAGGATCTATGACAACCAGTAAGGTCTCCTAGTTTACTAACTGATTTTCATTTATTGACCTGTGGGAATGGTAAATGGACTCAGGAGGAAGCTGGAATTGACCTACGACCCTCCGATTGCAAGACAACTACTCTACCTACTAGAGTGGTTGTTAAACGCTACCTTACAACCTCATAAGGTAATACATTCTCTAAATGCAAAAAGTTCCCTAAAGCAAATTTTTATTCAAAAGACATGTAAAAGATGACTGTGCCTTTGATAAAAATTCTGCCGCTTCAGGACATGTATTTCTACCCCTGGTCTAACATTTGTTGGGCTTTGTCAGGTAAACTCAGCCTGTCCTTTAGCGTTGTTAAGACTAAATTTAGATTAATTTGGCTAAACATGGCTAGAAAACTTCAAATAGCCATGAAAAGGCAAATAAGCATTTGGAAGGGTCACAAACAAATATTATATTAATGGTGCCTGGGTCTGTTGTCTGGGAAAAGTGATAATTCTGCTTAAAAATCTCCAGCTTCCTTAATTATGTTGATATCAAACATTTTGTCATTTGGAAGTTAGTAACAACTTAACCTGATACTCAAACTGACAAGTCCATATTTACACAATAGAAAAGCTGTGAACGTGTCTTCTTACTCACGGTGTGTAATTAAAACTCGTGATACAAGATAACAAATTTTCACTTTAAGAGACCAAGTGGAAACAGCAGACACATTGCTGCCTTTCAGATTTGCTGGACATCAGCCTGTCCTTTCACTCATCTGGTTTCACAGTCTGCTTTTGGCAATTGCCTTGGTCATTTAACGGATGCTGAGCAAGTTATGTCCCTTTGTTTTGGCTTTAATGTACTTGTATTCTTTGCTGATAAGCTCGTCTCTGCCAACAAAATCTGCACTGAGCATGGCTGCTTTGCACTGTTGTTTCCAGGAATTCATGTGTAAATCAAACTTCTAAAGATAAGGTTTATTTCATTATTGGCTCAGGAAATTTCTATAATTGTTAGTTTTAAGATCACTAGAACCTTGATTCAGACAGATACAGTTGAAGCAAGATATTAATATACACTCTGTATTAAGATAAATAACATTTTCCCCCTCACTGTCTGAGATTAAATCAGAATAAATGTTTTTTTTTCTCTTAGGTCAATTAGGATTATGATTAATGGATTTTATTTTCAATTCAAAATTGGATCATAAAACTTTAGAAGGCACCTTGATTCAGGCACTCTGCATGTCCCACACAATAGATAATAGACTATATAAAATGTACGGAGCCTCCATGATGTCACCCGTAGGTTTCTGAAGAGCAGAATTAAAGCCAACTGGCGGTTCCCACTACTGTCTTCTTGGCTGTGTCACGCATCTCGTCACACCCAGAAAATACAAAAATGGGCAAAGAGGTGGAGCTGAGAGTGGGGCTGTGAGGGTGGGGGTGGATGATTGACACTGAGCCAATGTAGGTAGGAGATAACTGAGCTAACCGAAGCTAATAGAGGTTAGCGGGCGCTTTTGGCCAGACAACCACTGTTGATCGACTCTGTTACCCCTCTTCCTTCTAGGCAGATTCAATAATTTTGCCAAATAAAAGCATGAAGCCTTGTTGTCCATAATTTTCACTAAAAGTAATGAGCTAACTGACCTAACCAGGAGCTAACTGAAGCTAACAGAAGTTAGCTGACGCTTTTAGCCAGAAAACCACAGTTGAGCGACTCTGCTACCCCTCTCCCTTCTAGGCAGATTCAATAATTTTGTCAAATTAAAGCATGAAGCCTTGTTTGTCCATAACTTTCACTAAAACTATGTGGATTTGAATGAAAACAAGCTTTAATAATCAGTATGTAAAGAGCAAATGTGATAATTTTGACTTATTTTACACAAAGTTTGACCTATTTTATTCAACTTATTTTTGACCAAGCAGCATTAACTTAAAGCTGCAGTCCGGATAATTTATTTATGCATCAGAGTTTTATTCATCCTTAAAATGATAGTGGGGTTCAATACTATGATAAAAGGCTAGTGCTCCACAACATTTGTTATTCTTCCTAAGTCCCGCCTTCCTCCCATAGACCCCTATGAATTTCACACAGGCCGCTCCTTTTTACAGTCGCCATATTGGAAGAGAGTGTTAGTCATGATGAAGTCGCTCACCTCTGACATATTCATAACAAAATACAATTGGGTGATGCTCCATAGCACTTGCTGCTTTCCTCTTTGACCTGCTGCGACAACACTGGTGATGCGCGTCCAAAATTGTTGAAGTGGGGCTAGAGGGAGCGGGAGGGAGAGGCCTTGACAGTTGGATTCAAAAAATATGTCTCTCCCTCAAATACTCCGGACAGCAGCTTTAAATGCACAGCAGAGGCTCTTTGGACGATAAGTGCACGATTAACATGCGAACACGAATAAACATTGCAGACACATGTAATGGTCAAGTTCAGAGAAACAAAATAGCCCAGACTGTTAACCTGAGTCCGAGTCTGAAGGCCTTCCCTGTAGCAAGCAGGGGAAGCAAGCCACTAGGCACCAGCGCTAGCACTGCTCATCTGAGACCTGTCAATCAAAAAGACACAGTCCCTATTATTCATCATTTCAAGCTTAAATTACATCTAAACGGATGAGTTATAAAATAAATTCACCCCCCTCTGACATGTCATGTCGGTAAACTTGACCTATTAAACCTGAAAAGTTTTTTTTTTTGAACCAGGCTGTAAACATGCTTATTTCTGCTGTGAAGTTGGCATTTTTAACATGAGTCAATGGGATCTTGGTCCTTTCTGGAGCCAGTCCCTAGCAGGTGAGGGGGGGAACTGCAATTTTTGTCACTTCCGCATTGGCATCAGATTTTGCCCATGTAGTTTGCCCCTTGCAACAGATTCACATCTGCTCCTTCTTTCTAAAGAGTACTGTGCAAAAGTTTTAGGCAGGTGTGAAGACATGCTGTAAACAAAGAATGCTTCCAGAAATATAAATAATGGTTGTTTATTTGTATCAATTTACAAAATGCAAAGTGAGAAAAAAAAATCTAAATCAAATCAATATTTGGCGTTAATAGATTTTGCCTTCAAACCAGCATCAATTCCTATAGGTACAAAGTCAGGGATTTTGTAGGATTATAGTCACGTTTATGGTCAAACAATTATACCTAACTGGTGCTAATGATCATCAATGTCACACACAGCTATTTCTGTTTCAGTTAAATACTGCATTTCAACCTGTGTAGTAGGTATAAAACTGGGTGAGGAATAGCTCAACTCTGCTACCAAGGTGAGGTTGTGGAAGATAATTTCATGTCATGGCAAGATTGAGCACAGCAACAAGACACAAGGTAGCTATACTGCCTCAGCAAGGTCTCTCCCAGACAAAGATTTCAAAGCAGACTGGGGTTTCTAGATGTGCTGTTCAAGCTCTTTTGAAGAAGCACAAAGAAATGGGCAACTTTGAGGATCGTAGATGCAGTGGTAAGAAACTTAGTGCAGCAGAAGAAAGACACATCAAGCACATTACCCTTCAAATCTGGAAAATGTCCAGCAGTGCCATCAGTTCAGAACTGACAGAAACCAGTGGGACCCAGGTACTGTCCAGAAAGGTTTGGCCAGAAATGGTCTTCGTGGAAGATTTGCAGCCAAAAAGCCATACCTCCAACATAGAAACAAAGCCAATCGAATCAAGTGTGCATGAAAATTTGAAATATTTGGCTATAGTAGAAGGTTGCTTGTTTTTAAAAAGGACTGGAGAGCTGTACAATAATTGTCTGCAAATTGAATTGGAGATTTGGACAGGATCAATGGTGTTCTCAATGTTGAGAAATACAGGCAGATACTTTTCAATCATGCAATACCATCAGGGAGGTGTATGATTGGCCCCAATTTTATTCTGCAGCACGAGAACGACCCTAAACATACAGTGAAAGCCATTAAGAACTATCTTCAGCGTAAAGAACAACAAGAAGCCCTGAAAGTGATTCTATGGCCCCCACAGAGCCCAAATCTCAACCATATCGAGTGTGTCTGGGATTACATGAAGAGACAGAAGGATGTGAGGAAGCCTACATCCACAAAAAAACTGTGGTTAGTTCTCCAAGATGTTTGGAACAACCTACCAGACAAGTTCCTTCAGAAACTGTGTGCAAGTGTACATAGAAGAATTGATGATATATTGAAGGCAAAGGCACACCAGTACTGTATATTACATCAGAACATGACTGTACATAGGAAGACAGACTGCAGATGACACAAAGCTGCTACACTGCCTGGCCAAAAAAAGAAGTCGCCACCCAAATAAAAAAAAAGAAAAGTCACACTAATATGTTGTTGGTCCATTCTGTGGGATTGTTTCGTTAAGCTTCTGCAATGTCACAAAATCTATTTCGATGCAGTGTTGCATTAATTTTTCACCAAGATCTTGCATTGATAATGGTGGAGTCTGACCGCTGCACAAAGCGTTCTACAGCACATTCGAAAGATTATCAATAGGGTTAAGGTCTGGACTCTACCTGATGGCCAATCCATGTGTGAAAAGATTTATCATGCTCCTAGAACCACCCCTTTACAATTTGAGCCTGATGAATCCTGGCATTGTCATCTTGGAATATGCCCGTGCCATCAGGGAAGAAAAAACGAATTGATGGAATAATCAGGTCATTCATTATATTCAGGTAGTCAGCTGACTTCATTCTAGGAGCACATACTGTTACTGAACGTAGACCTGGCCAACTGCAGCAACCCCAGATCATTGTACTGCCCCAACAGGCTTGTACAGTAGGCACTAGGCGTGATGGGTGCATCACTTCATCTGCCTCTCTTCTTACCCTGATGCGCCCATCACTCTGGAACAGGGTAAATCCGAATTCATCAAACCACATGACCTTCTTCCATTGCTACAGAGTCCATGCTCCCCAGCAAATTGAAGCCTTTTTTCTGGTTTGCCTTACTGATTAGTGGTTTTCTTATGGCTACACAGCTGTTCAGTCCAAATCCCTTGAGTTCCCTTTGCATTGTGTGTATGGAAATGTTCTTACTGTTACTATTAAACATAGCCCTGAGTTTTACTGTTTGAGTTTTGATTTGATTTCACCAAACATTCAACTGATCGCCGATCACGATCATTCAGGATTTTTCTCCGGCCACATTTCTTCCTCTATCCTTCTACTTTTTAATAATGCGTTGGACAGGTAACCCAATTTTAGTAGTTTCTGCAATCTCCTCAGATGTTTTCTCTGCTTGATGCTTGCCAATGAAACACACTAACATCTTTTCCACGACCACGAGATGTGTCCTTCGGCAAGGTTGTTTATGAAATGAGAAGCAACTCATTGCACCAGTTGGGGTTAAATAAATTGCTGCCAGCTGAAAGATAATCGCCCTTGGAGTAAGTATCCAATAGGAGGCTCTTACCTATTTGCTTAGTTAAATCCTGGTGGCTACCTTTTTTTGGCCAGGCAGTGTAATTCTACAAGGTCTTGTATCTCTAAATTCAGCTGTAGCTACATTGACCTCTCCGATGTGGCAGGCAACTTGATTTCAAGCTGCATAATGAAAGGCACTGAACTCAAGCTCATTGCAGCCTACATTAATGTAAATAGTGTGTGAGATTGTATAGGAGAAGGTAAAAAAAGAACAGCATTATCAGTAAAGAACATTAAAGGTTTTGATAAACAGATTGAAAAAACTAGATTGGAATTGTTTAATTTACAAAAGTAATTTTTTTAATTGCCCAGTAATTTCAATTGCCATTAACCATTACTTAATAGCCTATTTGTACTCTCATGTTAGTGATAGAGCGAGTTGTGCACCATCTTCAAATGTGCTACACTTCCTAAAACTCATTTAACAACAAAGGCTTAACAAAAGCCTTCACAAAATTACCAAACAACAATATAGAATTAATAGTAAGTAAAATAAATAAACATAAGCCAGAAGAAGACATTAAGATTTCTAAACTCTATTTAGTGTCTCATATTGTATTCAGTCAAAAGCTGCGGAAAACAGATGAGTTTTTTTTTAACATGCATGTAAATTATGTTGAGGACAATCCTGGGGCAGGGACAGCTCTCCTTGATGTTGTCAGGTTTAGATTATGGGGAAATGCTGGCACTATACAGTAGGAATGGCAGCAGAAAAGGTGCAGTACAAGTAGTACACACTTGTTGCACAAATGTTATTAAACAGTTTTGACTTACCTGCTCAAGGCCAGCATAAAATTTACTTCCAATTGTTTAAACACTTAAAACAAAAGCACTTCTATTTTGTTGGGTACCCATGCCCAATAATAGCTGAAATATTCTTTGATTCAACAATTAGCTAAAGTGTGTCACCGTTTATGTTGTGTATTTGAAAGCCATGTACTAAGGTAAATCCCAGAAACATTCAGAAGTCCTACATTTGCATTTTCTACTCTAGCTATATAAAGTTGAAAACACATATTCCCAGAGACTGAATAAAAAGAAGCAATGATTTTTTGTATTAGATCCAGCTAAACTTATTTTGTTTTTGGTCTGTTAGGATTGCGAAGGTAATTTCTGCATGATAAATCCCAGAATAATTGATTTAGATATTTCCTAACGTTCTTTAAATGTTAATGTTTACAAAAATTATTATTTGATAGAACAGTTTTTAAAAACTGTATAATTTTGGTCAAATGTTTTGGGTATCCTTTCACAAGCTTCCCTCTTCAGATTCCTAGAATTTTGACTAATTCCTTCTAACAGAACTGGAATAACGGTTTGTAGGCTGCCTTGCTCACACACAGCTTATCAGCTTTAACCACTAGTTTTATAGAAGACAGAGATCAGTGATTTGTGACCACCAGCCATTTTCCATTGTATTTGGTCTTATTATTTGGGTCATTGTCTATTATGTAACACCCATTTGTGTCTTGTGAAGTGCACCAGTTCCTCCTGTAATAAAACATGCCTAAAATGCAGACATGTTGAAGTCTACAAATCTCTTCCTGACATCTTGGATAATTTTTTTATTTAATAGTTTTCATTTCTCCATGATGCCACACAAGGTGTGTTTTGATGTGTGTCTAAAGATACATTTAAAGGGGTGCCACCATTCAACTTGGATGTGAAATAATTTATCAGTTTACAAAGTCATCATCATCTGAGCTTCCACAAGTTGTTTAAAGGCATAGTAATCCTAGTGTATAAACAGTTTAATATGTGTATGAAAGGACAGAAATAAGACTTTGTCAAATGTTTTTTTAGGCATGTTGCCATCTTTGTGGCCCAATTTGGCTGCTTCAGTTGGTAAAATCTAGATGAGAGCTGGAGTGTTTGGTTGTGTTGTAGTCATTACTGTAGCTATGCCTGTGTGTGATTTAATATGCTTATCAGAAGCCAGCTCCTTTTTGATCACTAAGCCTTGAGGATCAATGTGCAGCTCAGTGTCTCCTTGACAACCACACAAAACCTTGTGCACACGTTATTGTTGACTCTGGTGCACAGGTTTTATGTGCATATCATAGTTGGGTTCAGTATGCCTGCTCTTGATGCAACAAACATGACTGTATTTTCCTGTTTAAACGCTCATTTATATTCATCCAGTCGTTAGTTTCCGCCCTCTTACATGATTCTTTGCTTTTAAATTTATCGAGCATTTATGTTGGAGTGAGCAGCTTGTGGAAAACAATGATGAATTGAAATGAGCGAGTATAGATTTGTGCAGCAGTGAGAAATGTGAGACAGTTGTTAGGGCTATTAATTAGAATGGTTGATAAGAGTATGACATAATGTGATGTCGCCGACCCATTATCTTGGATTTATGAAAGTAGTTATCGGTTTGTAGCCTTTTCATTTCAAGGTCAAAATTAGTGGTAACCTGACTTTACACCCACATACTTTTTTGGAGTTTGATTAATGGGGAGGAGAGTACAAAATATGCACACGCCACAGGGGTTTGGAGTTGGAATGATTTATAATCCTATTGCTTTGGTACTTCCAAACATCATGGAAGAAATGTGAGATGAGAACATACATTTTATTTGATATGCTTTTCAACATAGAAAAACCCTACCCTGTATATTTTGAGCACTTCAGTATATGTATGCTGAATCAAATCAACTTCTCCTCCCCCACAAGTAGCTTTTAATTCCTTAATTAAATCAAGATTAATTTAAGAAAATTTTAATTATTCATTAAGAGGAAAAAAGTGATCATTATGCGGTTTTCAAGGGATTTATTCCAGCGGATGATAAATGCAAATACTTAAGGCAACATTTGCATTCACAGCAATGTTAACCATGCACCCTTATATAGAACTAGTTACTATTCTCGCTGTGACTTTTAATCAACAGATGATAATCAAAGCACATTGATCAACACTAATTTTGGTTTAAATAGCTGCAAGGCAGACTTTAGTTTAAATTCTTTAGCTTTCACATCAAATTAAAGAGCAGGTTAGTGTGCGGTAGATCTCCTGCAGTAAAAAATAGGTACTTATCACAGTAAGAAAATCTAGGCGGTAGGAAGGTAATGACCATTGTATGCGTTCCCCTCCTGACATGAACTTGCAGTTACTGCTTTGCGCATGAGATTGTGTTCCATTGCCATAATGTTTAAGGTCCATTCATATGAACCACTCAAATTGCTTTATTCCATCAGTCACCCACTCACTCGCAAGCGCTGATATATTCATACACCAATATGCAGATTGACGGGCAACTTGAAGTTCAGTGCCTTCCCAGGGGCAGGAGGAGGCTGGAATTAAACCCACAACCTTCCGAATGGCAAGATGACTACTCTACCTACTGAGTGACAGTTGCCCCACAGTGATACTATATTTGTCTCCATGTTTACGCTTAAATCCACTTCTGCCAGTGCTGATATAATGCCTGGGCTTACCAGATCTTAAGTCAATGTGCTCGATGTCCTGAAAGGCCTCAGGGAAAGAGAAATAAACTTGAGAAATGAAAAAATGTGCCTGGATTTGTATGATAACCTTCATTTAACTCTTGTCTGCAAAAATCTTTGGAAGAAAACTTGAAGTTCCTGGTATTTGATAACTGTCAGTGTCACCTGACAGTCAAATACAGTCAGATAAAAAAAAGTAGCTGGCAGCCACCAATTCAGATACACTTCAACTGTGAGTGACAGAATTTGAAAAAGAATCCAGGAAATCACTTTTATGATTTTTATAGAATTTGTCTAATGGTGCAGAAAATAATTAGCCAATAACAAACGTTCATTTCAATTCTTTATAACGTAACCTTCGTTGGCAATAACAGATCAAATGTTTCCTGTTGGTCTTCACCAGGTTTTACACAATATAGCTGATATTTTGGCCCATTCTTCCATGCAGATCTTCTCTAGAGCTGTGATGTTTTTGGGCTGTCGCTGGGCAACATTCACTTTCAATTCCTCCACAGATTCTCTATTAGATTGAGGTCTGGAGACTGGCTAGCCCACTCCAGGACTTTGAAATGCTTTTTACGTAGCCACTCCTTCGTTGACCAGGTGGTGTGTTTGGGATTATTGTCATACTGGAAGATCCGGCCACATTTCATCTTCAATGCTCTCACTGATGGAAGAAGGATTTTGCCCAAAATTTCACGATACATGGCCCCATTCATCTTTTCCTTAATACGGATCAGACTCCCTGTCCCCTTGGCAGAGAAGCAGCCCTAAACCATTATGTTTCCACCCCCATGCTTCACAGTGGGTATGGTGTTCTTGGGGTGCAACTCAGCATTCTTCCCCCTCCAAACATGGCGGTTGGCATTTATCCGTGACCATGGTCTTCAGACGGGAAGGCCTTCTCCGGGTCGGGGATGAGGTCCTTCCCCAAGTGGAGGAGTTTAAAGGGATAGTTTGCATTTTTAGACATGAATTTGTATCCCATCCTCACCATCAGCATAGTGCATATACACCGACCCATATCTGTGATCATCTCCTGGTCAGAGCTTTGGCCGTTAGAAGTCTTTCAAGAAAGTAGTCCCGGCTAGTTTCGGGGGCCAACAAACTGTGCCGTTTTGCTTCAGAAAATTATGTGCGTCTGAAAACATGATTTATTTGCATCACAAAAAAAACACCGGCCAAAATTAGCAACTCACTATTACTCGGCACTATTTTCTTTCCATTCCAATCAATCTGCGCTGCGGCCAGCATCAACTCTCGTGCTCCTCCCGTCAGCTGTTCCACTGTTGAATGCAACATCTGATGATGAAACTCATTTTAGCACAATGCCAGATGGATCGAATGAAGAATAAACTTTTTTTTAGCACAACGCCAAAGGGATACCTTTATGAACCGGAGTATACGGAGGCCGAACTTCAGCAGACACAAGAGGAAATGAGTTTCCTCCGCAGAGTGTCTGGGCTCTCCCTTAGAGATAGGGTGAAAAGCTCAGTCGTCTAGGAGGGCTCAGGGTAGATCTGCTGCTTCTCCACATTGAGAGGTGGAGGTGGCTTGGGCATCTGGTCAGGATGCCTCCTGGACTCCTCCCTGGTGAGGTGTTCCAGGCACGTCCCACCGGGATGAGGCCCAGGAGAAGACCCAGGACATGCTGGAGGGACTATGTTTCTCGGCTGGCCTGAGAATGCTTCGGGATTCCTCCCAAAGATCTAGCCCAAGTGGCTGGGGAGAAGGAAGTCCTGGGTCTCTCTGCTTAAGCAGCTGCCCCCACGACCCGACCCCAGACAAGCGGAAAAAGATGGATATAGGTTTATGTACATATTCCTCCACACATAAGGCACCTCCTGATTAAATCTCTCTCTCTCTCTCTCTCTCTCTCTCTCTCTCTAGTCAGATGAAGCAAGGCAAGGCAATTTTATTTGTATTGCACACTTTCAGCAACAAAGCAATTCAAGGTGCTTTACATGATTAAGTCTTCTTCTCTTTCGGCTTTTCCTTTCAGGGGTTGCCACAGCGAATCATCTGTCTCCATTTCGTCCTGTCCTCTGCCCTCACACCAACTAACTTTATGTCCTCTTTCACCACATTGATAAATCTAATTTTTGGTCTTCCTCCTCCCTGGTGGGTCCAAAACTCTGAAATTATATTCTGAGAAAATAAGTATTATTTTTCCATTCAAAGTAATAGAAAATAAAAAGCAGCCTTCTCCCAGACACTTAAAGTGTATACTCCAGTCTTTGTTTTTTTCGCTGTCAATTTAATACAGAACTGTAACTTTGCACTGCGTTGTCATAGTTTTTGCATCAGTTTGACCAATGGGATGTTTGCCATCTGTCATACACAAACAAATCTGCCAGCTATGAGTACGGTGCTCTCCGCTACATGTTAGCCACGACCGGGATGGAATGAAGGAAACTTCCTTAGCGTTTCATACTTCAAGCTACACTCGGGCTGATGTCTGGTAAACATGAGCTGCCCTGCGCTGCGCTTGGGAAGGACGCCTCGGACAGCACCAAAAAAGTGGACATGTCCAGGGAATAGAACATGTTGTTGCTAATATGTAACACAACAGAGACGCTTCTTTTACAACTAAATTTCAAAATATTTGCTGTAGTTTTCCACTGTGTGGCTAAAACACTAATGGCAGTCATGAAGTTTCTGCTGGTCCGTCCCCTAAAAATGCCCGTTTTGCACGCCAGACTCTTGTTTTTCTCA
Source organism: Valencia hispanica (assembly GCA_963556495.2). Lineage (NCBI taxonomy): Eukaryota > Metazoa > Chordata > Actinopteri > Cyprinodontiformes > Valenciidae > Valencia > Valencia hispanica. Next base: position 32,435,745 of record OY747709.1, read on the forward strand.
TTTAATTATGAAAAAAATAGATTTTTCAACACTTTTGAATAGTTATCGATTTTGCAATTTTCACATCGTAATTAATCGATTTATGGTGAATCGTCTCACCCCTATTTTCCACACTCTCCGTTCCTCTAGAGCGTTGACCCTAACTTCTTAAAGTCCTCTACCTTCTTTACTTCTACTCCCTGTAACTTCATCGTTCCACTTGTGTCTGTCATTTACAACATGTATTCTGTCTTGCTGCGACTAATCTTCATTCTCCTGTTTTCTAGTCCATACCTCCACCTCTCTATCTTTTCCTCTACCTGCACCCTGCTCTCTCCCCATATCACAATATAATCTGCAAACATCATAGTCCATGGAGACTCCTGTCTAACCTCATCTGTTAGCCTCTCCATCATCAAAGCAAACACAAAGGGGCTTTACATGATTAGGTGATAGAGTAAAAACAAAAAAAATATGACACATCAAAACATTACTCAAAGGCCGTTCTAAACAGATGGGCTTTTAGCCTTGATTTAAAACTGGTCAGCGTTTCTGCAGCCTTGCAGTCATCTGGAAGTTTGTTCTAGATAAGGGGAGCATAGAATCTGAAAGCTGCTTCTCCATGTTTGGTTCTAATTCTATGGATGCCGAGTACACTGGAATTAGAAGACCTGAGAGGTCTGGAGAGTTGGTATAGTGACAAGTCTTTTACATACTTTGGTGCCAAGCCATTCAATGATTTATGAACTATTAAAAGCATTTTGAAGTCTATTCTCTGAGCTACAGGGAGCCACTGTAAGGACTTTAGAACTGGGGTGATGTGCTCTACTTTCTTGGTCGTAGTGAGGACACGAGCAGCAGCGTTCTAGATCAGCTGCCTGATTGACTTTTGAGGCATACTTATGAAGGCACTGTTGCAATAATCAATCCAACTGAAGATAAATGCAGCGATGAGTTTTTCGAGGTCCTGTTGCAACATTAGTCCTTTAATCCTAGAAATGTTCTTCAGATAATAGAAGGCTGACCTTGTTATTGTTTTTTTGTGACTCTGGAGGTTCAGGTCAAAGTCCATTACAACACCTAGATTTTGGGTCTGATCGGTAGTTTCTAGTTTTATTAACTGAAGCTGTGTGCTGACTCTTGATCGTTTCTCTTTAGGTCCAAAAATAATTACTTCTGTTTTGTTTCTGTTCAGCTGGAGAAAATTATGGCACATCCATCCATTGATTTGCTTGATGCATTTGCTTAGAGTTTGGATGGGTTCATAGTCACCTGGTGACATTATAATGTACAGTTGAGTATCACCTGCATAGATATGGTAGCTAATCATATTGGTTGTTATAATCTGGGCTAATGTGAGCATGTAGATATTAAATAGGAATGGCCCCAGCATGGAGCCCTGGGGCACCCCACATGTGATTTATCTGTTCTGATGAAAAAATGCCTATTGACACAAAGAAGTTCCTGTTCTTTGGGTATGTTTCAAACCAGCTAAGTACTGTACCAGACAGTCCGAGTCAGCTCTCCAGTCCTTTCAATAGTATATCATGATCAACAGTGTCAAATGCTGCGCTGAGGTCCAAAAGTGCTGGTAGATGAGATTAACATTGATCAACAAATCCTTTTAGGTGGGTCAGGCGTAAAAATGTAGGATGAAAATGTCGGGGGGGAAACATGATATCCACGGTTACCCATACTGAAGGATTTATGATGGTTTGGGCCTGTTTCTCTTCTTCAAGATCTGAAAATCATAGGCAAGGCAATTTTTGATTTAAAAGAATTCAGTGATTCAGCAGCTTTGCAGTCGTCTCTTAGTTTGTTTCACTTAGGAGGAACGTTGAAACTGAAAGCTGCCTCTCCATGTTTGGTTCTAATTCTATGAATGCTGAGTGGAGGAGTTTAAGTATCTGGGGGTCTTGTTCATGAATGAGGGAAAAAGGGAGCGGGAGATCGATGGACGGATTGGTAGGGCATCTGCAGTTATGCGGGCGCATAGTGACCGAAAGAACGAGATCACGGATACAAGCGGCTGAAATGAGTTTCCTTCGTAGAATGTCTGGGCTCTCCTTTAGAGATAGGGTGAGAAGCTCAGTCATCCGGAGGGGGCTCAGAGTAGAGCCGCTGCTTCTCCTCATCGAGAGGAGTCAGTTGAGGTGGCTCGAGCATCTGGTCAGGATGCCTCCCTGGTGAGGTGTTTCGGGCACGTCCCACCGGGAGGAGGCCCAGGGGAAGACCCAGGATACGCTGGAGGGACTATGTTTCTCGGCTGGCCTGGGAACGCCTTGGGATTCCTCCCGAGGAGCTGGAACAAGTGGCTGGGGAGAGGGAAGTCTGTGTCTCTTTGCTTAGGCTGCTGCCCCCGTGACCCAACCCCGGATAAGCGGAAGAAAATGGATGGATGGATGCTGAGTAGACTGGAATTAGAGGACCCGAGTACTCTGGGGGTTGGTATAGTGACAGTAGGTCTTCAAAATCGTAAGAACATTTTAAATAAGAGTCTTATGGACTCTGCCAGGTAACTGAAAATGAGGCATCATTGGGCCTTTCAGCAGGGTTTTTGTTTTTCTCCCCTGAATAAATATACTTTATTGTACTTTGTTTTCTATATTATTCAGCGTGAGATTGTTTTCACAGTAAAGGTACGTTTATGTGGAGGCTTTTTACACATCTTTACCAAGCTGTAAATTGTGAGGCCACAGGATGTGCACATTTTTAACTTTATTTAGCAAAATGGAAATTAATTGTGATCTATGCTTAATCACATGTAGAAAAAAGTTGCACAAACTAATCTGCTCTGTATTCTGAGAGGGAATAAAGAGTGTGCAATACTAACAAATACTGTTTTTCTGCCTTGTGGAGTAAACACAAAAGATTGCATACGCCCATGTAGAAATGTAATCTGCATGTGTTTTAATTTACCTTTGCCTTTAATTTGTATTACAGTGTGAAGAACCATCGTCTGCTGTTTATTTTTTGAGAGGATACACATTGGAACAATACTCCATTGTGGTTTTCTTGTGGAGCATTGCTACATCTAGCCATTCCATAGCTGCCACTGATATTTGATCTTCAATTATCTTAATCAATCAGTATCCACAATTACAGTGGCTTGCAAAAGTATTCGGCCCCCTTGAATTTTTCCACATTTTGTCATATTACAGCCACAAGCATGAATCAATTTTATTGGAATTCCACGTGCAAGACCAATACAAAGTGGTGTACATGTGAGAAGTGGAACGAAAATCATACATGATTCCAAACATTTTTTACAAATAAATAACTGAAAAGTGGGGTGTGCGTAATTATTCAGCCCCCTAAATCAAAGCTTTGTAGAACCACCTTTTGCTGCAATTACAGCTGCCAGTCTTTTAGGGTATGTCTCTACCAGCTTTGCACATCTACAGACTGAAATTCTTGCCCATTCTTCTTTGCAAAACAGCTCCAGCTCAGTCAAATTAGATGGACAGCATTTGTGAAAGGCAGTTTTCACATCTTGCCACATATTCTCGATTGGATTTAGATCTGGACTTTGACTGGGCCATTCTAACACATGGATATGTTTTGTTTTAAACCATTCCATTGTTACCCTGGCTTTGTGTTTAGGGTCGTTGTCCTGCTGGAAGGTGAACCTCTGCCCCAGTCTCAAGTCTTTTGCAGACTCCAAGAGGTTTTCTTCCAAGATTGCCCTGTATTTGGCTCCATCCATCTTCCCATCAACTCTGACCAGCTTCCCTGTCCCTGCTGAAGAGAAGCACCCCCAGAGCATGATGCTGCCACCACCATATTTGACAGTGGGGATGGTGTGTTCAGGGTGATGTGCAGTGTTAGTTTTCCGCCACACATAGCGTTTTGCATTTTGTCCAAAAAGTTCCATTTTGGTCTCATCTGACCAGAGCACCTTCTTCCACATGTTTGCTGTGTCCCCCACATGGCTTGTGGCAAACTGCAAACGGGACTTCTTATGGTTGTCTTTTAACAATGGCTTTCTTCTTGCCACTCTTCCATAAAGGCCAACTTTGTGCAGTGCACGACTAATAGTTGTGCTATGGACAGATTCCCCCACCTGAGCTGTAGATCTCTGCAGCTCGTCCAGAGTCACCATGGGCCTCTTGGCTGCATTTCTGATCAGCGCTCTCCTTGTTCGACCTGTGAGTTTAGGTGGACGGCCTTGTCTTGGTAGGTTTACAGTTGTGCCATACTCCTTCCATTTCTGAATGATCGCTTGAACAGTGCTCCGTGGGATGTTCAAGGCTTGGGAAATCTTTTTGTAGCCTAGCCTGCTTTAAATTTCTCAATAACTTTATTCCTGACCTGTCTGGTGTGTTCTTTGAACTTCATGGTGTTGTTGCTCCCAACATTCACTTAGACAACCTCTGAGGCCATCACAGGGCAGCTGTATTTGTACTGACATTAGATTACACACACGTGCACTCTATATAGTCATTAGCACTCATCAGGCAATGTCTATGGGCAACTGACTGCACTCAGACCAAAGGGGGCTGAATAATTACGCACACCCCACTTTTCAGTTATTTGTAAAAAAGGTTTGGAATCATGTATGATTTTCGTTCCACTTCTCATGTGTACACCACTTTGTATTGGTCTTTCACGTGGAGTTCCAATAAAATTGATTCATGTTTGTGGCTGTAATGTGACAAAATGTGGAAAAGTTCAAGGGGGCCGAATACTTTTGCAAGCCACTGTATATAAATTCTATGTTGTGTGCGAGCAGGAATCTCACACGCAACATAGAACTTAGAAGTTTCGCTGTCATCACAGAAATGCTGATGAATCCATTTTTCTGTGTTTGGAGAGCAAAATCTGTTGAAAATTCAGAAATCAATTCAATTGCAGTCTCTTTAGCAACCACTGTGAGCTTATTCTTGGCCCTAATAAAATTCCTCTTAAATTTTTATTTTTTTATAGTGGTAAAGCGGCCCATTATTTTTAAAAGTTTGAAATGAATGTTAGAACCAGCTCAATAAAATAGTAATCCTTTCTAAATAATTGAAAACAGATCTGAAAAAGCACAATGTAATAGGTTGTGGAGTGCATACCTGCTGTTTGTGCATGCCCGGTCCAGTCGTTGGCATGTATTTTACCCATTTTTCATCCATATATCTGGCTGTTCGCCCATTTTTTTTATTGACTACCAAGCCTTTCAAGCTTTGTGTAAAGTACATTTAGCTGGCCACCTGTCAACCAAAGCGGGTGGAATGATGCTGGGGTTTGTTGCAAATGAGACTGTAAAGGGTAGTCTACCAATAGGGTCTCTCTTTAAGCTATTGCATACATGTATAATTCACTTATTTTATCACTACTGTGCCATGCATGCAAATGTTACAGTACATTTTGTCCCAGTCAACTTAATCCTGGTTAACTTGACAAAAGTGATTGGAGTGATGCTTAAAGTTGAAGCAAGAAAGCTGTATGTCAGTCAGATCATTTATCTTAGAAACTAACCCGACCTCAATAACCCCAAACCTTTCTTTTAGTTTCTGAAGCTGTTGATTGCCTTCATCTATGATCCCTCAAAGCCTACCTCACTTGCCTTGTCCATCTCAATTACCAGCCGGCTCTCAGCGAGGAATCCCATAATGAGCTGGTGATCATCAGTTTCCAGTGTGTAGTAGTATTCTTCAGCTGATGACTCCTGCCCATAGCAAATCCAGTGAAAAGGCATATAACCATTTTCTGTAATATGAATACTTTAGGTTGTGACACAAATTAATGCTAAAATCGATTTTTGACTGATTTCTAATCTTTGTTTTTTGCTGCAGATTCTGATTCCAGCTGATTGTGATTTCTCTTTAAGAACTATGACATAAGATCTAGGTATAGCATTTAAAATTTTCTTTAAATTCTGCTGCAGGGCGTCATTTTTTATGAATACAAGGAACAAGGTCAACATCAATTTATGGGAGTGAAAGAGCAGTCGCTGTAAAATCTGTACCATTACTTTAAATCAAAGATAAAATGATAATGGAGTTCACATTTTAAACACTTTTTAGATCTGATATTAATACTTAGTATGGTTAGCATTACATAACTATCCCTGTGTGGATTCCCTAGAGAACATAGCCCCTTAGGCCACCAATATTTCTGAATCATGTTCTATGACAGAGGTTGAAGGCTCTAAAGGATGCAGCAAGCGACTAACTACACTTTCATTCTATATACTGAAAGTCTTGGTTTCTCTCGCTCCCTTGCAGCTTAAATTGACTTAAATAATTTTTTTACATTTCTGTTCTTTCTCTGGGAAAAATCTGAACTACTCACCTGTATTGAAAATAACTCAGTTTGAGTCATTTAATGATGGTGCCCACATGGAAGAGGGTTGTGTCAGCATGACTTGGTATCAAAATGACAATTGGCATAACTTGGTTACCACCTGTTTTTTCAGTGGATCTATCTTGTGTTGTGATAGTGTTGGGCGTTTTGCTCCATTTCTAATTAAAAGCTTCATTGGTAACTCTTCGTGGTCATTAAATTGGCTTAAAACAGAATATCTTCTAAATAAAATACAAATTGTTTATGGCTCCAAGAATAGGAACTGAAATAGCCTTTTCCTTGCTTAAATTACCTGCAAAAATACTCACATTCCCATCAGCCTCAGCTGTGGTCTGTTTTTAATACTAATTGATGAGGCTTTGCCACAGGCAAATGCTACACCTAGCCATCTATTAATGCTCTGCATGTCAATAATGTATTACAGCAATTAAATTGGTCCTCACTGCCCTAGATCTCTGATTTATAATGACATGAGTGAGATGCTAAAGCAAGCTGAGCTGTTCCCTAAAGGATATTTTCCTAATGTTGTGCAAAAGTGGAATAAATGCTACCTGCTTCTTCATTTAACAAAACGCTAAATTACATAAATAAGCCCTGATACACAAGGACAGTTATGTCATCACTTAGTAGAGCATTGTTGTTGTCATTTTATTAGAGTGGCTCTTGATTTACCTTGCTTTGAGCAAACACCCAAATATAAACAATCATGGATTAGGTCTTATTGTGTCCACTGGGCAGACATCCTCATTACTGTCTGGATAATAGAGGCTGAAGCTAATGTGAATGATACTCATCTATATATGTAGGCCAAGTTAGAGAAAAGAAATTGCCTCTTATTTCCCTGTAGAGTGTGTGACAAACCATTTCTGAATGAGATTGAGTAATTTTCGGAGGCTTGCAGACGAGCTTTTGAACAGGTTGACATCATTGTTCCATTTTTATATGCTTTCTCTCTTGCATTGGCAGTGTACACATTTGTTCTCACTTGCACGCTCTCCGCGGTGCTGTTTGTTTTTTTACTGTGTGTACTGTAATTCATAAACTGTACTCTGGGCTGATTATACAGGGTGACAAAAGCAATTGTTCTGCTACACTAAATCTGTGCAGATTAGTGTTTGTCCTGGTAGTTCTTCCCTCTGCTTTAGTGAATGTGTGCCTTTGTGTGTGTGTGGGCGGTGTTTCTTCACAAAGGATAATCTTACAAGATTTTATGCCATGACATTTGATTTAGGTAATTTTAATGAATTTTTATTTTCATTTAATGGTAAAAAATTTTTTTGACCTTTCTGGTGTGGATTGTTATACTATTTTTAGGACATGATGCAGGGTATGTCCTTCACAAAGCTAGGAATGAACTTTTTATTTTTTTATTTATCCAGATGTCTTTGGGGGATTACCCATGCAGAGGGATTAAACCTACTATGTGCTATCTGAAAACACCCATCACTGGGAAGAGCATAAAAGTCAAGTAATGGAGTAAAACCATTAGCAGATTTCAGTAAGCCCTTCAAAGGTTGACTGGTGGTAATATTAATTCAGTTTCCAAACCCCCCTCTTGTATGCATGACCCAACGTCTACCTTCATACTAAGGGAGTAGTAAGACCATGGTCTACTGCAGCTCAATAAAATGATTCTCTCCAGCTTCACTTCACATGAGACAATCTGCATTATGTTTTAATCTTATTAGTAGTGAAATAAAACTGCATCAATAACCTGTTCAAAACGGAGAGCTTGGATGTCCACCTAGCTGTCTGATCTGTGCGAAATAATTTGTGATGTGAATCCATAGCTTACTGTGGGGAATAAAACAGTATTATACTTAATGCAGAAATCAATTAAGTTCTACGTTGGGTTGGGGGGGGGGGTCTGTTCCTCTAATGTGGAATTCCAAAATAATTCCTTATAATCCTGTCTGTGGGGTACAATTGAACACACAGAGTGAGCAAATAACTTCTATTATGCTGAAAAACACTGTGCTATAATGGGGGTATGCTGTTTCAAAACAGATACAGGTCTTATGTTTTTCAGGAAATTCATGACATTCAGTCTTAACTGGCATTTAGAGGATATACATTTGTAAATGGTTGTATGATGCAGTTGCATGAAATGCAAGGACTGACATTTATTTGAATCCGTTGCATTTTTTAAAATTCTGTTCTCTTTGAGTCATATATTAGAGTTGCTAAAGATATTGTTAGGACAGTTTTCTTGTTTGAAATTAAAACATTTCATGTTCAGAAACATAATTAGCTGCAACATTTAGACATATTAAAATAAATCTGTTAGTCATAGGAATTTGGATGCCACATTAATTTGGGGTAATTTTTGGCCAGCTTTGTCTTTGTCTTCAACCCTGTATGGGTCCAGATACACTTTATATGTATTCAATTCAATTCAAAATTCAAAAATACTTTATTGATCCCAGAGGGAAATTAAGTGTTGGTATAGCTCATATAATCAATTCTTTAAGGAGTTGTTATAGATTATGATGGCTGTGGGCAGGAAGGATTTCCTGTAGCGGTCTGTATTGCAGCGAAACTGAAGAAGCCTCCGACTGAAGATGCTCTGTTGTTGTGTGACTGTCTCATGAAGAGGATGCTCAGGGTTGTCCATAATTTTTTTGATTTTATGAAGAATCCTTCTTTGCATTATCATCTCCAGATTTTCCACAGTTGTCCCAAGAACAGAACCAGCCTTCTTTATCAGGTTTTTGAGCCTTTTAAAATCCCTGGCTCTGATGCTGCTACCCCAACAGATGACGGCTGAAGAGATGACACTCTCCACAACAGACTTGTAGAAGATCTGCAGCATCTTGCTGCAAACCTTGAAGGACCTAAGCTTCCTCAAGAAGTACAGTCTGCTCTGTCCCTTCTTGTAGACGGCTTCACTGTTGCGCCTCCAGTCCAGTCTGTTGTCAAGGTGAACTCCGAGGTATTTATACTCCTCAACCACCTCCACTTCTTCTCCCATGATGGAAACAGTGTTTGACTTATCCCTGTTTCTTCTGAAATCTACAATCATCTCCTTTGTTTTGTTCACATTCAAGGTGAGACGATTGTTTCCACACCATGTCACAAAGCGGTCCACCAACTCTCTGTATTCAGCTTCTTGTCCATCTCTGATACACCCGACAATTGTTGTATGGCTTACAGTACTCGTGATAGCACAACCTGAATTAAGTTCAGTAGGTATAGTTTTTATCTCTGGAGCTTTCTGTGCCCCTCCAGTTGAACAAGAAGTCAACAAGAAATGCTGCCATGCCAATCAGATTAGACTTATTCTTCCTCTTGTACAATGAATGGATTTTTAGTTCATGCTCAATGTATGAAGTTATTACAACACTACCCATGCCAATTAAAAGAAAAATCTCCCCATGGCTCAATCTAGTGATGTTACGATGTGTGCCAAGGTTGCGAAGCATGTGTCGAGCAGTGGAAGGGGCATTTCCGCAAAGCACGTATCGAGGCCTGCTTCATTTAATGGAGGAGCCGAAAACGATGACGTCTGAAGCCCCGCTGCCCGACTTTGCCACGTGACTGCTTCAGGAAGTGGTTCAGAGTTTGCGGAGTGGTTTGACAGCAATATAAATCCCCTCAGGCTCCATTCAAAATGTGGGTTTGTGTAGGAGAGTTGCAGTCAGTTTGGAGTTTGGATAGGAGAGTTTGGTTAGTGTTTATATAGTTTTGAGAGTATAGAGACTGATAGTTTGAAGACTTAGGAGAGTGAGGAGAGAAACATAAGATTTAGGTAGGGAGACCAACCGTCCTGTGTTCCCCGAACATGTCTACTTTTCACGTGCTGTCCGGGGGGATTTCATAGATTGATGAAAATGTCCGGATTTTCATAGTTTTTAAGGGGACTAATAAGCATACTTCGATTGACTGGTGCGATGTATGCAATACGACACATTTCCTCTCATCTGTCGTTTAGATGCTTTCGTGGATGTTTCTGAACCGTTTCATAGACGTGAGAGCGAGCTATGATGTGACTGTTTCCAATATATTAAAGCGCAAGTGTAGCTTTACAGACAAACAGAGCTGGCATATGTGTTTCTGTGTGTGACAAAAGTGGCAGTGAAAGATCTAGTAGATCCACATGGAAACAAAATCTAAAATAATAATTCATCTATAAACTGACTGAGGAGGATGAAGATAAAATTTAAAAAATGGAGCAGGCATTGTGTTTTTGAGACTGCTGCTTTTTAATTTTGTTTTTACATTGAAAAGAAAATAGCCTACCTGTTTTCTCAGAATGTTATTTCAGATTTTTGTTTAGCTTTTGTCCAGTAAAGCAAACTATTACTGTTTCCGGTACATTTTCTAATTCGGAAGAGTAATTATTTCTATTATTAATTAATTTCTAGAGATTTTAAAGTCATTTTTGCACTTGTGAAAGCCTATCTGAAGTCTGTTATTAAACTGTTCATTCTAACCACATGGAGAATGCATGCTTAAAATATATTAAAATCAAAAGTCTGGTCACAGTCGTGACTGTGTTTCAGGACTGTGCCAAGTGTCCTCTTTTTTTAGAAATCAATATATGGTCACCTTAATTTAGGTGAGTGAGGGGAGAGAGATAAGTGAGAGGATGGAACCTGTTTGGGAGGCAAATATTAGCCGGCTGGAACCCTCCCCTGGAGTATTGGGAAAAGCAAAAATTACTGTACCTCAATTTATTTAGTCTAGCACTTGTGTTTATGTGTACGCCGGCATCTTCTGTGCCTTGTGAAAGAGTGTTTTCGAAGGCCGGTGAGGTGGTGTCAAGAAAAAGGAATCGCTAAAAACCTAAAACTGTTGAGAAACTGGCATTTTTGATTAAAAATGTTTTTCCCCTGTTTTGTATATCATTGCCCAAGTTACGCAATCATTTTCAGTGCCCTTTTACTAGTTCCACAAGAATTTTCACTTTCCTCTGCCTGCTTAAGCCCATGCCTTTTGCCTCAAGTGACAGAAAAACATTACACGACCTGCCATAACATATGATACTACCATTTGTGGATAATTTACAGACAGAATACATTCAAAGAATATTTTTATTATTCACATTTGTAATATTTTATGTAGAGAAATTATTTTTTGGGAACTCAGTCATTCCCAAGAGCCATAGAAGACTTACTTTAATGCATCACACATTAAGTGGCTAAGAGCTACAGCTGCCTGTGATGATGTACCTGGCCAGTAGGGGGGTTTGTGTTCACATGAAGCCCCGTGAGCAGAACCCTTCCTTGAACAAATTGGCTGAAGTGGTTCAATGCCTCATGGAGCTTCATCTCACCATCACTAGCTCAATCCAAGCATGAACTAGAACTTGATCAGTTCCTGTGGATGAGATATTTTCTCAATCACATATCTGCATCTGAAAATTGTCATGTTTTTGGTGGATTCAGGACCCAAATGCAGCGAAGTAAAACAAATGATTAAATTAAACAATGAACAAGGAAACTTACATAAACTCAGGAAGACCAGAACAAGTAGAGACGAGGGAACAGGAACAATAGATGGGAATCATTGATGAGGAACCAGCAAGTAGTGAGTGAATGAGAACTGTTTAAATACTGAGGAGGGAGTGAGGAAATGGCAGATAAACCTGAGGACTAATTAGTGAGAAGCAGTTGCAGGTGAGAGGGAGAGAACGGGTGGAGGCAATTAGCAGCTGGGACAGAGAGGAAAAATGGCAAGGAGGAAACATAGAGAAAGGCCAAGAACAAAACATAAGAAATGACTAGACAGAGAACTATACTAAAGAGGAATGAAGTAACGAAAGGAGGAAAAAGAAAACAAGCTTAAACAAGGAAGCAAAAGATCAGAATGTCTAAAGATAGGAAGTGAACATATAGAAGGAAGACAAAGCCCCAAATAAGTAACACTATGAACCAAAAGTATAATTTAAAAGAATCTAACACCAAGGAATGAACTAAAATGATAAGGTGAACTGAATAAGGAAATGAAATAACTGAAACTCAACACAAACACCCAACATCATGACAAAAATAAGTAAAAACCCTAAAGACTTCCGAGTATTGTTTTGTGATGCAGTTCTCTACAGTCCATGAAACGTCTGCCTATATCCTGCCATATCTTGTTCCTCCACCCCTGCTCTTCATTGCTCTCCTACAGACACTACTTTGAACCTGCAGTGCACAGGAATCCTTTAAAACCACTCTAAATTACACTTAACTTATCACAGTTTGTGCACTATACATATTCGCCTTCGGCATGTACACATAGACTGTGTGGGAATCTCCCCAGCATGTTGGTAAGGTGACGGAAGAATAAAAAATCTTTTTGTTATTTATTTATTTAAGGAGGCAGGGTAGGTGATGATGCATAAGTATAAATAAAGCCTTTGTTTTGATTTTTGCCAGAACAAAAACATAATACACAGATATGTAGGAATAACTAGCACTTTCACAGAGTTTTCACATTTCAGAAAGAATGTTTTTTTTTTTTTTTATGAGTGCGAAAAACTCAGCAAAACCTTTGGTTAAACAAATTTGTACCTCCGTTGGTAGAATGAATAGTGAGTTTGTTTGTCAAGAGACACTGATATTTATTTAAAGAGGAAAAGAGATGTGCAGTTGGTATCATAACTTTAACCCTTTGTCAGTTTGTTTGTATATACTTGATTATTTTTCATTCTGTAGGTGAATTGAAAACAAATTTAACACCTAAGAATCTAAAAAAATTTATCAGGTACTGGGCTGGAAGGCATTTAATTGAAATAACCATTAGGATCTAACATTTGGCATGGAAATTATTACAGAAAAAAATTCAGTAAATTCTTACAGATGATCTTTGGAAAGTCTTAAATTGGAGATGTTTGAGATCACAACGTTTGCTGTTTTGAAGTATTTTTCACCCGTGAGTTTTGTTAGGATAGAATTGAACTATGTATAATGAAATAATGATGTAGTAGAATCAATGTTTGATATTGTTTAGCATCACAGTCAATGCATTGAATATTCCTCTTTGATATTAGTTTTAGCTTTAGAGAAATATTTGTGTCTGTGGAGTTGTGGGATCTTAGACTTAATGGAGTAAACCATGACTAATATTTTGAATTATATGGTATTTTCTCAGATTGTCAATGCAATAAATAAAGCAATCTTCAAAAATCGTTTAAGGCCAAATTGCCATCTCTATCTATTAAAAACATTACTAAAATAGGTTTTTATCAACTAAAGAAAATTGCCAGGGTCTGCCCCATTCTCTCTCGGGCCAATACAGACACATTAATGCTTGCTTTTATCACCAGCAGAATGGACTACTGTAATGCCCTGCTTTCTGGCCTTCCCAAAAAGAGTATATCAGTTTTACAACTCCTACAAAATTCAGCAGCACGTGTCCTGACAAAGACCAGGAGGCGGGCGCACATTACACCAGTCTTAATATCACTGCATTGGCTCCCCAAATGTTTTAGGATCAATTTTAAGATTCTTTTAATGGTTTTTAAGTGTCTTAATGGTCTTGGGCCTTCTTATTTTTAGAACTGCTTTTACCATATGAACCTTGGCGATCTCTGCGCTCCTCTGGCAGCCGTCTCCTTGTCATCCCTAAAGTCAGGACACACACTCATGGTGAGGCGTCTTTACAGTTTCATGGCCCTCACCTCTGGAACAGGCTGCCGGAGGACCTCAGGGCCGCAGAGAACGTTCATGTTTTTAAGAGCAGGCTCAAGACTCACCTTTATGCCGAGCTTTTAATTGATTAATTATTTATTAGTATCTGCTTAATTGTTCTGCATGTCTTACTAGATTAAATTTTATCAATGTTCTACATTACTTAATTCTAAATTTTATCAGTGTTAAGATTTTACGTGTGTTTTACTATTTACTCTCATATTTATCTACTCTTTATTTAAATATTTTAACCTGTCTTTTTTAATCTTTCTTCCAGTGTTTCCTCTGTGGGAGCCCTCTGCCTCAGGAGCGGTGGATCGACTGTGGCTGCCTGGGTACTCTCCAGGTAGTGTTTGGGTGGAGGTGGGGGTCTCAGCCTTCCCTCCGCTGGGCGCCCTGGGCCGGTGCCTCGGCTGTTGCTGCTGATCTGCTGCTGCCGATGCAGATGGCTCCCCTGATGGCGTTTCCTTACCTGGCTCATCTGTACTCGGCCCAATGTCCTTGTTTACTGTTGCTTTTAAGTGTGTGTGTGTGTGTGTGCATGGGAGATGGGTAAGGAGGGGGGGGGGGGGGTTATGTGGGGTCATTTTCAATCTGTTCTGTGAAGCACTTTGAGATGCGATTTTGTTTGAAAAGCATGTTATAAATAAAGTTTGATTTGATTAGAGTAAACATATGTTATGTTCTAACAATAAAGGGTATAATGATTAACATGAAAACTTTATTGTTCCTACTGTCACCAATGTACTCCAAATGAGAATAAACAGCTGAACTAAAAAATGCCTAGGATGCTAAAACTCCTTGAAATATTAATGTGATATTTTTAAGGCATGAATATAGTGTTTGAATTTTAAATAAGTTTAGAAATGCATGAATCAGCTGTAGATTTTTTAAGTTTTAAACTTTTGTCTTGATTTGAAGGTTTGCTTTTTTAAATAAAAAAAGTAGTGTACTCTCTCAAGATAGTGACTGTCGTGACTCAATATTTGTTTAAAGATGTCACCAAAGAAACTGGTGTGACTTTTTAACTCATGCGGTCTACATTGTTGCTGCCGTTTTTATTTGACTCATTGACTCTTTTCTCCATGGTTAAATAATTGACTGAACATACAATTTACATTTAAACTGGACCATCTTGAGCCCAGAAAAGGCCACAGCATCAAAGTTGTGCCTTATACCACAAATGTTGTCTTAATCTCCCTAAAAGTTTTCCAGAGTCCACTAGATCAATCATTAGTGCTTGGTTTGGAGCATACGGATGTTGTTAGAGCTTGGAACCTAAACTCAACTCAAAAATTCGTACAGAGAAGATAAAACTAGAAACCATCAATTCATCATCTATTCTGCTTATCCTTGCAGGGTCGCGGTCATTGGGCGAAAGGCAGGGTACAACCTGGACAGGTTGCCAGTCCATCACGGGGCAACACAGAGATGCACATTCTCACACTTAAGGACAACTGATGGGGCGTTCACACCAATCAGCGTGTCCAGGCATCAAATCGCTCAAACGGACGATAGTTGACGCATTAAAATTAAAACCAAGCTGCTTGCACACTTTGTAGTCTACGTCGGCGCGTCACGTCAGCACGTCTGCGCACGGGCGGGGATTTCTCTGTTGCTAGTTGTTTACAACATGGCGGACCATGTCAGGAGAGTGGCTTGGCTTTATTTAATTAATAAAGCCAGACAACGTTGCCGTCGGGCACATTTGAGACGTGTGTCATACAATTCACAAAAATTACAGACAGCGATAAGTTGATCCTCCATTTTGAACAAATGACTTGCCGATCTACGCATGGAAGGCGTAATGACGTCAGTCGATTGGTTGACTCCCCACGTTTGCTGCACCAAAGTTCAGTGTTTCCCAACTTAACACAGCAGCTGCTTGGATGATCCGTCAAGGCATCTGAGCAGCAGCAGTGTGGACGCGCTGATGCCAGCTGCGTCGACGTGCGCCACTTGCTGCAGGGCAGCTTGACGCACACTTGATACGTAGGTACCATAGATTTTGCATGTAACTTTGCTGCTCTGCTGCCTGGACATGCTGACCGGTGTGAACACCCCTTTAGAGAAACCCAATAGCCTAACAGTCATGTTTTTGGACTGTGGAAGGAAGCCAGAGTACCCTGAGACAATCCACGTTGCAAAGGGAGAACATGCGAACTTCATGCAGAAAAAACCCAGGCCAGGATTCTAACCTAGGACCTTCTTTTTGCAAGACAACAGTGCTACTAACAGTGCCACTGTGCACCCCGAAAACCAGAATCTTGCTTATAAAGCAGATTAGTTAAAATCCATATTAAATGGCCAAATGACAATATTTTTTTGTTTTTTTTGTTTTGTTAAACTTAGACATACATGACTGCTTTTTAACTATTTTAATTTATCTTTAAAAATGATAATAGAGGACAATATAAACCTTTCTGCTTTGGAAGGTCTTCAGTTACTCAAAATAGAAGCAGAGGTGACATAAAACTACGTGTGAGAGGAGTTTCTGTAGTGGTTCAAGACAAAACTGTAGTGGTTTTCACATTTGAAACTCTCCTAAGCATCTTATACTACTAATTTGAGTGGTCAATACTAGCATAACTATAAGTGTGGCCTATGTGTGTATTACCTAGAGAATGTAGATCCCTACCTTAACTTTGAACTTTCCAAAAGTCTGCAAACATTTCCAAATCCAGCAGTGGAAACTTCAAAATAATAAAATACAGCAAATTTTCTTTTATATGTTTAGCCTTCCTGTTTTATTTTTCTATTTGTTGAAAGTATTGCCTTTTTTTACATCCTGAATGAACTGCAGACAAGGATGAAGATGCTGTAGAAAATATTTTTTATTTTAATTTTTATTTTCTCACACGACACATATGTAGGGACTTTGGGGTGGGCACACTTTTCGGCATCCAGAGGGGGAGCGGTACAATCAGCTTCACCTCTGGTGCTGGTGCCCACTGTTAAACCACATATAGACACTGAGGGCTCGGGGTGGGTGTTGGGGAATGTGTGGCTGCCTTCCCCACATCCCACCCCTCTGTTTTAAATGCACATTATAACAACACGCATCAACACCATACTCGAGCGGGAGGATGGAGGCTAGGGGTCTTTTCACACCCCTGTTCGCTACGGGTCATCAGGGGTTGGGGTCCGGACGAGGACAGGCGGTCTGGTCGGGGTCCTGGGCTGTCGGGCTGCTTTGCCACTGTGGGGCCCTTGGCGGTCTGCTTGTCTCCATCCTAGAAGGTAGGGAGTCCACCTCCTGGGTCCGGGGGCTGGTGGCTCTACCCGGGGCATCAGTACCTGGACCTGGGAGCATAAAGTGTGCATGGGGTGTGTGAGTGAGGGTACAGTGTCATTTTTTTGGGTGTCTTGGTGAGTCAGTGAGAATGTATGTGTTTAAGAGGGAGGGAACGTATGACTGTGTCTGTATGTCTTTGTCTACCTGTCAGGTTGGATCTTGGTCTGCCCCCTCGCCTGGCGCACCTCAGGCCTTACACTTAATGGGGGGCCTATTTCCCCTCCGTCACTCCCCGCCGGTGATGGGGGCCCCTGCCTGCCGGTGCGCCGGTGGTCAATCCGGTTCGGACCTGGTGCGTGCCTGGCCGGGCCTGGGGGGGCCGGTGTGTCGGTCGGCCGATGCGCTGGGCCGATATCTTCCTTTGGTTGGTTTGGGATTGTTGGGTGGTGCCTGCTCGGTGGCTCGGCGGGATGCGGATCCGGCGTCTCTGCTCGTTTGATCACCTGTTATGTGCGCACCGTGCGTGGCCGGTTCATTGGCGGGTTGGACCGGCCCTGGCCCTCGTTGGATGCCTGGTCTCGGCGCCCTGCGTTGCGCGGGATCAGGACCCGGGAGCTGGTACAACTTGGCGTCCAGATGCTGACTGAGCCCGGCCTGGGGATGCTGTCCGTCCCCTGCGGCTATTGGTGGGGCGCTGGGATGTTGGCGGTGGGGATTGGCCTAGGGTGGAGGCGTCGCGTGGCGGCCGGCCGCGGCCCCTGCAGTGCCGGGGGCCCCTCGTCGGCCGGTCCCTTGTCGGGTCCCTGCTGGGCGGTGGGGTGCCCCTGGGCCCCGGCTCCCCCGGTCCGTTGACCGGCCCGCCCCGGTGCGGCCGGTTGCCGGCGGAGCCCGTGGGCTCGTCACTGCTGCCCCCCGGGCCCCTGCATAGTGGCCGCTGGATGTTCCCCTGGGGTTCTCCTTTTCTCCTCTCTTGGGGGATGCGGTCGGCCCCGCCCGGGTCCGCCCGGGGTTCTGGCGGTCCTTTGGACGTCTTTGCTCCGATCTCCTTCATGTCTGCATCGATTCCTGGGAGACGGATTGTTGCCTGCTCACACCAACTATCGAACACTCTTATGGAGAAACCTTATATGCACCAGCATGCTAACACACACACATTGATGTGGGGTCTCTGGTGTTTAAGGATATATTCTTGGGCTGAGGTTATCATTACTAGAGCTTGATTAATCAGTACCATGAGTTTCTCTGTGACATTGTTGTTGTATTTTTATATCTATTTTTGTGTGATGTGGTTGTGTAATTCTTAGTTCACAATGTTTGGTTGGTTTTGTCGATGTTCCTTTTTCGTGTTTTGTTTTCCCCCCCTCTCTGCCGTCCTGTGGGTATGGAGGCAGACTTCAATGTTTTCCTGTGTTTTCTTTGTTTCCCTTCCTCTCTTGTATTTTCAACTCACCCTCTCTCATGACATTTTGTTTCCTACCTCTCTTCTTCATCTTCCTTCTTTCTTCTCCTTAATTTTCCGTCTCCGTGTCCATAACATCAGGAAATAAAAACCCCAACAATTCATAATAAAGATTTTTCACACATAAATCAAGTGGAGTACTATAGCAAAAGCTGTACTGCTCCGCCTGTGAAAGTAAATCTGTTGGGCTTCTACTTGGTACTCAGACACCAATTCTGAGCTCCACACTGCCAAACAGGACACGTTAATAGGAAAAAAAAAAAAAAAATTTTTTTTTTTTTTTTAATGTTTTTGTACTACATTCCCATGTTTTCTCAGACATAAGTTTTAAACAATTTGGTGATTGAAAATTGTCCGTTGCTAACTTTGAGGATTCTTCACTCAGTAACAGAGTTTCCTCCGGAGAGTGTTGTTGACCCATGACCCTGTAGTGCTAGAGATGCCACTCTTTAATTTCTCACTAACCAGTCACTGATCCAAGAAAACCAAGTTTAAAGTCAGGCAATTAAGTACTTTATTGATCCCAGAAGGAAATTAGATGCTGTTGTGACTCATACTATTTAAGTTTCTTCAAGGAGTTGTTGTAAATGCTGATGGCTGTCAGCATTAATTACATTCACAAGCTGATTTCTTTTTGGATTTCTAATAAAAGGGATGTTAAATATGTGAACCAAATTCACCCAACTAATATTCTGCTGTTAAGAGCCACACTTTTTCGACTGCCACCCCTTAAATGCATAGCTGGTTTAATCATTGTAGTGATGATAGCCAGCCTAACAGGTGGATTTAGGTCAGGCCCATGTGTTCTGAAGCATAATAAATGTTTCATGGCCAGGTGGGCCAAGTCTGCAGCAGGTGGTTGAAAGGAGAATAACATCTTTCCATTTGTTCTCTCCAAATAAGCATGGCATGGCCAGGCAAAACTCTGGACACATTAACCTCTGAGTTTTCATTAACTTAATTCAATTCATACATGATTTGACAAAGTGTATGTCAAACTGCCAAGTGGGGGAAAAAAACAATCTCAGGGTTGAGTAATGGAACATAAACTATACACACTACACTGCTGGAAAATAACGTACAATGTTTCTACTATGGTTGTACTCCAGCTGTATTATAGGAGAATTGTTACTTTTAGACAGATGCAGATGAGGCCTGATCTGCTATAAATAACAAAAGATAAGTTCAACCTTACATATCTTTAATCTTTTTCCTTTTAGCTATATTTTAATTGGAAAATTGATTTCTTTTTAATCTAAGGTTTTTTATCAATAGACAGTCTTATCTGTATGGACAAATTGTATTTTTATTAGGGGTGTAGAGAAACAAATAGTTTTTCCAATGAGCTCAAAGAGAACAGTTCCCTGGCTCTCGCTCTCTCAAGAGGAAAGTGATACACTGTAGCAAAGATCCAAGGGATGGTCAGGGTCCAAATTGAGGTTTTCAAGGAGGACAACAGAGAGATAGAGAAGTATCTCTGTGTGTTCCTCCTTTCCCTGTAGAGCAGCTCTTAGTCGTAGCTTGGCCTGTGCCCCGTCCTCCAGCAGTGAGGTCACTGATGTGTGCACTGTACAGAAGGCATGCTGAGAAATGGTAACAGATTTGAGCCAGACCCCACAGACAAGCAAACCATTGCCAAAAACCTGGCCAAATGTTTTTAGACATTCACAGATGGCTGATATTGAGAGTTTGTTGTTCCAAATGTGTGCATTTTTTGTGTATATATACCCTTGTCTGTGTTTGTCTCTGCTGTTTACTGAGATTTGCATGTGTGTATGTGGATAGAAAGTGAGAAAAGCAGAACAAAAAAAGGCAGTAAAAAAAAACCTCTTGCATATTTCAAAGAAGGCAAAGTTGTTTCAGCTTTGGAAATAAAGTGCATGTTCTCACACAGTGGATTGCGATTGCATTTTCTCTAAAACAAATGCAAAAACTGTTTGCTTTACTTTTTTATTTTCATTGAATTGTTGGTTTTGTTATAGCCTCGTTGGTGTCTTTCTTTACACTTTATTGGACAAAGTTGTTTAAGCTCACATGTCATACTTTGGTGGAGGTATTAAAACTTTGTTGGCTCGTATTTTAAAATCTGTAAATTGTGAATGCAAGCTTATTGATTTTAAATAATCCAGAATGTAATGTGTATTTGTGATTCTGTATGGATTCTCGAGCCGTGGTGTAGTCTTGATGGTATTATGAAGTTTATTAATTTAGGTTGGACTAAGTAGGATATCACTCAAGGCCTAGGGGTGAAATATATGGCCCATCACTGGAATACAGTGGACATCCCGATATTTGTGTTTCAATTTGTGCTAGCAATAATCGCTTTGATGATTTTCCACTGTGCGTATCAATGCATATTAAGGCGTATTTGGTGTTTGAGCTTTTAAAATGGGCAGTTAGAAGAGGTCCCATGTATTCAGATTTTAGCTATTTGTGAGCTGCTGTGGTACCTGCACCGGCGATCCACTGTATATATATTTGTTTTTGAATGCTAGTATTACTCCACTTTAGTCTTTAAATCCTGACAAGTCTTATTTGTGCACTTCCTCCTCCAAACCTTTAGTTTGCAAAACAGAGACAGAACCACACTTGTCTCCCCTTGAAACGGATGCAATTATGATTCAACCAAAGTCAGAGGACGTTGCAATTCATCAACCCATTTATGAAAAGATCATCAGATAAATGCTTTAGTAAGTGGAGGCCAGTGACAGTGAGGAGTGATTGATAGGATACCCACATAATCCAATAAGTGGCTTTGGCCCTTGCACTGCAGTCTTATAAACAAAGATGTAGCACAGAGTGAGAAGGCACACTCAAAGCTGTGTTGCAATATGGTCACTGTAGATTTGACTGTTCCTGTGTCATCACTCATGTTATTATTGTGCTCCACAGCTCATTTAATGTCTTTAGGGAGCCTTTTGAGAAATACGTAGTATAAATCTCCTACTTTTGGGATATTTTTAGATTTCTTCACAATTAGTATCTGTTGATTTATGTCATTTTGTCTGTGTGTGTTAGAATGTTTTAAGATGTGTCCTTTCTGTCTTTGCTCAATCATTTTGGGAATAACCACTTTCTCACTGACTTTGAGTATTATCCTGATCTGTATTTTATCATTCACTCAATTCAATTTCAGCTTGTTCCATTCACTCGTTTTTATCTTGGCTTTCAGCACCTTTGCCTTCTGGTAGGGGAAGTAATATTGGGGCCAGTGGTTATCTTCAGTCACCCTTTTGAAAAATGGACTGGAATTTGATGTATTAGTGATGGTGATTTTATCTGCAAAGACATGCAATTTGTCAGTACCACACTGTTACGATATGGATAAGGTTTCACATGTGAAAGCAGAGAAAATCCTTTTATAATGGTTTGTTAAAGTCTCTCTTACTCACTGGTTTGAACACCTATTGGCATATATCACACATACAGGCTAAAAATAGAAACCATCCACACTCCCATCATCAGCTCCACCTTCACCATCACCTCCCCTCCTATTATCTTTTCTTTCTTAACACATCCCTCTCCTTCTGTCTCATCACAGAACCTTCATATACGTCTCACACAGCATGCAGAAAATAAACTCATGGTATGCCTGTGCAAACAGCTATAATTAGATGTTTGGGATAGTAAAAAAAAAGCTTAAACACAAGATACGAACTTTAATTTTAAGTGTCATATTTCTGAATAGGCCATTTGCTGCAGTGATGGTTGTTACTTTGTAGCTACTGTCAGCAAAATAAGTGAGGTGTCTGTCTTGAAATTTATTTCCTCCATTTCTGCAGAATTTTAAAGGGACAGTTTAGATCTATGGTTCTCAAACTGATAAAATTACCACTGGCATTAGTGGTATTCAGATTATCTTTTACTATTAATTATTCATACCTACAGTAGATGAGCATATTTAGATTGATGAAACAGAGTTTGGTAATGTATCTAAGGAATGGTGGTCAAAGGGTCACAATAAAAGTGGACTTCCTTCGTGTTTAAACAACTCCAAAGAGAAAACAACTCGTCTTGACCCCAGTTTACAACCTTTAAAACCACATTTGCTTTTAGCCTCATTTCCACTGAGCGGAACGGTGCGGCTCGGTCTGGTCCGCTATTGCGTAATTCTGACTTTTCATGGGAGCGTTTCCACTGCCTACTGAACTCTCCTTGAGCATGCGGGCTTTACTCTGAATGCTTGCGTGGCATCATGTAGGGACGAGGAAGTGGGTGAGGCGCGAAAAACACAGAAGAAGACAAGGAAGAAACAACAATGGAGTCCATCCAGTAGCTCATTATTGTCTTTCTTGCTTGTTAGTTTTTTCTTTACACAATTACAACCGCTGTGTTTAATAAAATTTTACAAGGACCGGTGTGTAAAGTTATCGCGGGGATGACGTTTAAACTTACTGCAGTGTTTATGAGTTCACCCAATCAAAGGACTGTGTAATGTGACACCAGTAGCTCCACCCTAACTGTATTGGACCATTGTACTGTGGACCTACACCTGAAGGGGGACCATTAAAGACCGGTATGGGCCTGCTGTATGGGCTGCTTTTACTATGGAAACAGACAAAAGGGTGGACCGGATCGGACTGCTCAGTGGAGACGAGGCATTAGATGTTTGTTTACTTAAAAATATACAATTTCTATCAAAATTCATGGAAGGTTATGGTCTGTGACGGTGGCCTTACCTATTTTGAAGAGAATGGGATTGTTAAGTATATCCAGGCAGAGTAACAATCTGTTCCAAGAGTAATAGCAGTTGTGGTAAATGCTATCTTATCGATTTTTACACTGTCTTCATTTTCATGAGATCAAACTCTTTTTCATCTTGCTCAGCACAAGTGGTTGATTTGCAGTGACTCAACATGAGTGTGCCTAGTTTTCCATCAGACACCTGTTAGGGTTTTATTTGTTCAGTGGAACAATGTAGTACGATTGGATCATCCTCCATAAAGTTAAAGCTTTAGAGAAACCAGCTGTTACACTGGACAATTCGAAAAGATCAGTCTTTCGTTTTTATTTTTTTTATTTTTTTTTAGGTTTTAGTTTGTTTACATGTCACAATAACTTCTTGACCCCATTAATTCTGAGCATTCAATTCAGTTTTTCTTTTAAATATATATTCTTCCTAGCCTCCTGTCCATCTTTATAAAGATGTACATGCTTATGTTTGTGTGCAAGTGCATCCCTACCGTCTCCTCGCTGGTAATGATTGCACTGGCCGTTTCCCTCTGAGTTTCTCCCCAGATGACAAATTCGCACATCCGTTATCAGCCTCCTCTTTTCCACAAAATCAATATTCGCTTCTAACTTTTCCCTGCATACATAAGAGAATGTAACTGCAGTGTCTTTTTTTGTACATGCACCCAATGTTGTTGATACCCACCACTTACTGCATACACTGGTATAAATATGTAAACATCCTGGCCACTCATAAAATATTCAATGAATAGGATCCACTTTAACACTGAGATAAAATGTTGCTTTTAGAACAACTAAGATTCCTCAAAGAGTCAGTACAACAAATTTAATAAGTGTTGCATTAGCCATTTTAATTATTAACATACTAAACTAAAATCATATTGTATGGTTAATATATTGATTATGTAGAGTAATAGTAGGTCATGAGTATAGAGAATGAGATGCAAATACTTAAGTTGTGCTGAAAGGTAAGTGCAAATTGAGGATGCACAGGGCACCCTTAATCTGCAAGCAGTAGACAGGCATGGACATACTGTTGACATTCACATAAAGGACTAATGACAGCGTGACACACTCATCTATCATTGCTCTGTCTCCGATTCTTACTGTACCGCCATCATCTGTTATTCTTCAGCTCAGAGTATTGGAACAACACACAGAGTGCAATGTTGGTGAAAGCAAGGAGGCAACTTTGTGCAGTAATGCAGACACACAAAGCAGGGCCTTAAGTGTCAATAGAATATTTTACTTCAGCTTGCCGTGGTGAACAGTAGATCAGATATTTGTTAGCACTTTGGATGTTTCTCCAGGTTAAGGTGAAAGGTGTGTATGATTTTGTTGGACTTAGGATAGAACATTGTTCCATAACTGGCACTGACATTAAGTGTAAAGAACCTGATGCCATCTTCATGGATATTACCTAGCAGATTTGTAATGAGCAGTATCAAAATACAGGTACTAAAGTATAAATTTATCTCTACAAACCTGCACTGAAAAAAATCAGCTGTTGGCTGGAATTGTCTGATTTTCAGCTCGATCTGCTCTGACTGATGAGTGCCAGGTCGAAAACTGAAAAATCGAATCTTTTTACACTCATCAAATACACTCTTTGTAAGCGCTGGCTGGTTGCACTGACAACAATGCTCTTTAGAGTGGCTACTGTTACTAAGTAAAGAAGATTCAAATGTGACTATTTTCTGTATCTGTAAAGTGTTTAACTCAGACAGAGCAAAGTGTTTGAGAAGATACCAGAAAGGAAACTATATTTTCTACAGAGACGTGTCGGGATGTCTGTCTTCATTCATTTTGCAAAAAAGCAAAGTACTTTGGGCAAAAAACAGGTTTTAGGATAATTATTACCCAGGTAAAACGAAAGTAACTGATCTCAAGTCATTCACTGAATTTAATTCTCTTAGTTTTGGTGTGCACTTAGGTTTTTTGTGTGTTTTGTTGCCTGGTATGGTGTGATGTGTAGCTGTTTTATTACCATTAAAACCACCCCCTGCTAATGTCAGGAATAATTAATTTCACAACAACATTATTAAAGAAGACGGGGTATATAATGTGCCAAAGCTGACTGGATCAGTGTGAGCAATAACTTAATGTGGAACCAAAGACTAATTACCACTAATATTTACTAATTTTCCACTGGTTATGAGAACTTAAAGCAGCACTGATCCGAGCATCTTGCAGCTGTGCAGTGGAATTTGTTTATGAGTTAATGGTTAGAATAAAGTGAATTTCCATAAATAATTACTCACATTTTGTGTTGTGGAGGTGACAAAATCGTCACAGTATGTTAACAATTTCAATTCAGATTTTTCAAACACAATCAGTTTCTGCATTGTCGGCTTTCAATCAACTTGCATGCGGATCGGGCAAACTTGAACATGGGGCTGCGCACATAGAACGCTCCGTGTCTTCCCGTTTACAGTCGCCATATTGTGAGAGAGCATCAGTCATGCAGAAGTTGCTCACCTCTGAAATGTCCATAGCAAAAATACAATCGGGTGGTGCTCAATAGCGCTTGCTGCTTACTTCTTTGACTCGCTGTGTCGCCACAGGTGATGCGCGTGCACAACTGCTGCGATAGGGCTAGAGTGAGGGAAGGGGATGGGAGGGGGGAGTGTTTTGGGAGGGGCCTTGGTACGTCGGATTCAAAAAATCTCTCTCCCTCAAATACTCCGGACTGCAGCTTTAATTAAGTATGCATCAGAAAATGAATCAATGAGAGAGTCTGACTGTGAGATCACTTTAAGTTAGAGATGCACCAATCAGACTGTTCTGGCTGATTTCCAATCTCCAATTTTTGTAAAGCTTTGTCCTAGCGATAACAGTTTTGTCTGATACTGAACTTCGGGTTTGTTTTACCTTTGTATCATGTGCGTTCCTGTTTGGAGTAGAGGGGGTGTCTTACCATGTGTAAGAGAGCTGTCTCTATAAGAAAAATGTTTGACTGTTGTAGAAAAAGGACAAGGCGTTTAAAATTTCAATAGCATTAAATACTAGCAATAAGCATGGTTAGTGTAGCTAGTATCTCTAAAACCACAGTCTTTGCACATATTCCCCAAGAGAATATAGAAGTATAATACTATAATATTATAATATAAACTATAATATAGAACCTTAACTTGGGGATTTCCAAAAGGCTGACAATATTTTCAAATCCATCATCTGGTCTGCAGTCACCAGTCAGTGCCTGTCTAGCTTAAAATTAACCAGTTCTGGTCAACACACAATGCTTTTTGGGTCTGTATTTCTATGAATTACCTCTTGGTTTAAAAAGGAAAGGAAGTGTAATCATTAAACAAAGACTTTCCTATGGTTGTACTATTTTTCAGTGCAAGAACAATTATAAACAGTCAATATTGTGTCCTTTTTGGTGATCGTACAGAGCTTATAAAATAAAGGAGAAAAGAAAAGAAAATTCCTGAGGCATTCCTACAGTTTCTGTAATTGTGTAAAAGAAATTATTACTTAAAAAAAAACTGTGGCACTGTGAAACTGTTAAGCAAGCTGATTTCTTAGGATGAGTATGGCTCTCTTTCCCACCTAGACTGACATCCAGAGTGTTTGACACGTAGTAAAGATATTAGGGGTGTTCCATCTTGGGTGCCTCACGATTTCGATTCGATTACGATTTGAGTGCTACGATTCGATTACAAAATGATTATTTTTGTTGCATATGTTTTCCCTATTTATAGTTTTTTTCTTCATTCCTTCCATGGCTACTTTCTACTCTTAAATCCATTCAGTTTCCATTAATTGAAGTATCCAAACCAATGTATGTCCTGTCTTTTGTTCATGTCAAACCACAAATCAAACCAGCACATCTCCAAAATATGTTTCATAATCATATCAAGGTCATATTTTCAAAAGCTAAAGGAAATGTGTGTTGGCAATTTAAATATAATATAAGGTGACCCTTTTTGATTTTAATAAAAGAGGAAACTTGATCCAATCCTTAAACACGTCAATCATATTCTGTTTACTTAAAGAACACTTTTGATTTTAACATATTTAAAGTATTCCTGCTCTAAGTGATTTAAAAAGAAACATTAAATAAATTTCAGATCAGCTTTTAAAAGTCAACCATTACAGAAATAACTTTAAGATGTAAATAGAATTAATTCATCCTCTATATTAGAAAATAAATGTATAATAAAATAAACCTATAATAAAAATTACACAAAAACCGGAAATTATATTCTGAAAAAATAAGTGTTATTTTTCTATTCAAAGTAATAGAAAATAAAAAGCAGCATTCTCCAAAAGACACTTAAAGTCTATACTCCAGTCTTTTTTTCATTGTCAATTTAATACAGAACTATAACTTTGGACAGTCTTTTCATAGTTGGGACCAATGGGATGTTTGCCACCTGTCATACACAGAAACAAATCTGCCAGCTATGAGTACGGTGCTCTCCGCCACACATTAGTCATGACTGTGATGGAAGTGTTTCACACTTAAAGCTTCACTTGGGCTGACGTCTGGTAAACATTAGCTGCCCTGCCCAGCCCTGCCCTGCGTTGCACTGCACTTGGGGAGGTTGCCCCAGACAGCACCTAAAAAGTAGACATGTCAGGGGAAAAGAATATGTTTCTTTCACAACTAAAATGCTAAATATTTGCTGTATTTTGTAAATGTTGTGCTTCATGGCTGAAAATAGTGTTTCAGCCATGAAGCACAAAATTTACAAAATACAGCTTGTTTTCTCCAACTTGACCTCCTGCCCTTAATGTATTCAAATAGATGACAGAATAATTAATTAAATGCTAATTGCACATCAATATTCAGTAACAGTAACCTTACTTAAATGTTGTTCTCTTGACTTTCCCGTTTATACGAGTGACTAGGAAAAAAGGAGCCTCTTGGTATGGTCATATTTGTAAATAGCCATGAATTAAATACAATTTCCCCAGATATTTCTTTTTAAATTCTGACCAACTTGTAAAGTAAATTATACATTTAAGTTGCCATTAAGTGTGACCTCAATGATTTTGATAAAAAGATTGTTATTGGTTGTGTTTCTTTCTCAGTTTTTGCACATTTTTCAGAATATTTCATTGTGAGATTACACTAATGTAATACAAGATCAATTTGTTCAACACCTCTTTACCAGGAATGCCAATAACTTTGGAGGGTATTTCAATCCCTCTCACTCACATGTCTTCTTTCATTTCACCTTTCCTTTTTCCCCCATTTCATTAATGTTGGATTCACAGCCGACTGAGCCCACCTTCATTAACATGCGCTATCCCTCTTCCCTTTATAGCATGTTTTTACTCTGAACTCACTTTTCTCACATCTTGTCATCCCTACTCTTTTTGAAGGGCATCTGTGTTATTTACTGAAACAAGATGGGGTCAAAGGCCTCACTGTTAGATAAAGCGTGTAAGAAAAGGCAAGGAAGAGAAAGATAAAGGGGCAGACAGGATTAGACGAGGCTATATAGTGACCCACAGACAGGCTGTGTAATCAGTCTGTCTGTCTTTTATTTTCACTGGTGCTCCAGGTAGCTGGTGAGGTCAAAAGAACAGTCTTTGATTGGTGCAAGGTTGTCAAGGCGTCATCATTTTGAGTGTATTTTCAAAGAGGTGTTGCAAGCAACCTGCTGATGGAAACACCCAGACTGATGAGGGCTAAATTTGACCCCTTTGTGCCTTTCCATGAGTCTTTGTGCTGATAAGGCAATGTAAACAATGTAGTAAAGCTGCAGGATGCAAAGGAAATAAGAGTCAGTGTTGACCAATGAAACATTTTAAGCGCTCACATATTTTTAAATACTTCCCTATATACATTAACCAAACACTTTGTGTGAAGTGTTACAGTTATCAGAACAAGCATTTGCCTCTGACTCACAAGGTAGATTACTCATAAACTGTGGTGCTACTTCTTACTCATAGTCACCAGATTGTACCAGATTGCTATATATATATATTAAAATGTGAGTACCACAGCTATGCATCTCCCTCTTCCCTCTCTTGGCCTCATAAGACATGAAAGATGCTAAATGTTGTAGGTGGGAGAGTTGTGTAATTGAGGAGGCGCTTAGAGAGGAATGGTAGGTCAAGCATTCTCGATTATGTAAAAACTGTCAGAAATTGTTAGAAACACATGGTGCGCATCTTTTGAATTATTTGATTATCGCAGGATCACAAAGAGTGGGATATTGCTAACTCTGTGTTCTTGCATGAGAAAGTTAGCTCTACGGCATCCCTCTAAATTTGTATTCTTTCCCCAACTGCCTTGTAGTCTTTCTTCAAATATCCTCAGAATCTGTGAATAGGTGGACATGCATGGTTCTCCCTGTATTAAGGTCAACGTCTAAATTAGGTTTTGGATATGTTCGTATGAATAGGAAGAGCTGGCTGAACCTCAAGGAAGCAGTGCTGAACATCAGCATCGACAGCAGCTCTCCCCTGAAGGCTATAATCTGCCACACAGACATCTTGACAGACTCCACAGTTTAATTTCAGTTTCAACAGTTTTTGTTATATAGGCCTACATAATAATGCTGTGTAAGATTTAACAATTTAAATGTAAATATTGGTATTTTCAAAAAAAAGGACCAATGCACAAGATATATCAGCATTTTCTATATTTCACAATAAGATTATTGAATACATAATGGAAAACTTTAAATCTATAGTCTTAAGTACTTTGCATATAAATTACCTTTATGTGAAAGTTATAGGTTACAAATTAACATGTCTAAATTGTTTTAAAAAAAAATCTACTTAACAGTTTTTTTTTGGGGCGGGGGTCTGTTATTGAATGATATGTCTATGAAAATGATAATGGGGTCCATTATAATAATTATTAAAAAATCATCAATTTTATTTTATTCTAATACTATTTGTTAAAAGTCTAAAGTTGTGCTTATGATGTAAGGTGTGAGTCCTTATTTAGTATGATGTCAAAAAGTAGTTTGTATAGCTTTGGAAAAAAAGCATAACTGAGAATAATCTGAGAAACTGCGCAACTCACAAGGTATTTTTGTTGGTTGGCTACATTAAAGTTAATATACACTGTATAGTTTTGCTTTATTACCTGTAATCATAGGTTGGCTTTAAAAAGACTGCAGTTTCAAAACTGCCAACATTTTATCATCAAAACATTCTTATTGCTTTAAATTATTTTATTGAAATGTGTGGTACAGTTAATAGATTTTTTTTCTGACTGTATAGAGTGTAGAGTGATGCAGTGCTGACACTTGTTGCTGCACAATTCCATTCAACTTGCTAAAAGAATCACAAGAAGCCACAAACAATTACTGCATGGAAAATAAATGCCCCCCAAGAGGCTTATTAAGGTAACTTCGTTATTATTCTTTAGTTGCCTCACAATGTTTGATAGGCGGCCAAATGCCGGTCCCCTACCTGAGGAGATGACCTGAAAAACTGATTAATGTGAGCTAGTTATATTTCAGTGACTTACATGAAGAGCAAAATGGCAGATTCGGTATAATATTCTGTGCTGTAAGCTCTTCAAAACTACTACTAAATCCAAATTTCTTTGCAAGTTCTGCATTTGAATAAAAATGACATTTTTTTCTGTTTTTGAAGGAAATAAAAAAAGTGATTAACTCGTGCTATTCATGTGTTTTAATCTTTAATACAACAATACTTTGAAACCATATTATTTTAGTAAGGAGTTTTGTCATTAACATTTTCAAACAGGCCCATGCCCGGTGTTGTGTGGATTTCTTTTTTTTTTTTACACATTATTAGACAGTAAATATGTTTGCTGCACTGAATATGTCCATTGATATATGGTTGTTCTTTTTATTGCCTATGGTTGTAAAAGACTGGGACATACGTAACAGCCCCTTCTTTTGACAATTTCTTTATCATCCCTTTGTTCATGACTCCCATGCGGTACTCTAATCTCACATGGAATTTAAAGAACAATCAATTTCTCCCCTAAATTGTTATGGTTTTATTTTTCATTTTCATAAATAAGCTAAAACATCTGATTTGAGAGGGGAAATAACTAGGGTGAGATCCATATTCACAGAATGGATTCCTGCTTGTGTTCATACCTCTTAGTCAGACCCTGAGTGGGAAGTTGCAGGTGTATTTAGTGTGTATAAATTGTTAAGAGGTGGGAGAGAAGAATTTAAGCCGCCAGCTTACATGTCTGTTTACCCATGGTATTCTTGACTTTGATCCAGCACTTAAAAGACCACTCCAGCAGAGCTGAGTGGAGGAATAAACAAATGTAAAAAACAAAATCTTTTTTTTGTGGGGGGCTTATTCAGAGGCATGGCATGGGAAAAAAGGGATGGGACGGTGTTGCAGAGAGAAAACAGGGATGCATTTAGATTTAATGTTCAGTAAAGACAAGATTGTTAATTGATAACCACATGATTGATTGCAAGGTGTGCATTGTGACTCAAAAGGATAAAGAAAATAGACAAATGGAGAAGGTGAGTTAAAGGCATGGGTATTCAATAGAGGCAGGGATCAGCTGTGATTTCCCAGGAGGCATAGAGTAGGAACAGACTCAGGAAGAGGTTATGGATAAAGCAGACAGTAAAGGAGAAATGGAAAGACTTCATTAAATTTTCTTTGGATGAAAAATGTTGTATATGGCTTCCTAAGAATTACAGCATTGTTTCAGTCTTATGGCTTCCTAAGAATTACAGTATTGTTTCAGTCTTTAGTAACTGTCTTGGCCTAACTGTTGCATATTCATTTTAATGTAAAAACTATTTGGTCATAAATTCCAATAATTTTTCAGGAATTTTTAAAAAGTAAGAAAATTATGTTGTTCCTCTTTGTTGAGGATTAGTTATTACACTTCTAAGAAGAAAACGCTGTAGCTGGCAATACAGCAGGAGCGCCCTAATCGTAAATAGACTTAATTCACATACAACTTTCTTATCCATTTAATAGTACCATTTATAACTGATGGGAGCAAATAATAATGTCTTGGTAAAACTTTTATGTGTATTGTGCACAGACCCGTTGCTTGGGCAATTTAGCTGGAGGGGGGGCGCAGCTTATTTTTTTTTTGGGGGGGGAGGCAGTTTTATTTAACCCTTAACGTTTTTACCTCACGTTGGCAGTGTGTTAAATATTGACACCCTTTCTATGTAAATATTCATATTATACATAATTTAAAAAGGGACTGGCTGGGGTAGGTTCTGGAGTTTTTCAGAATGATCGCTCTGTTCTTGATCGGTGGTCAGAACTTATGTTTTTGTTCTCCAAAAGTAGCCGCGGTTGAGCCACTGTTACGACCCTGCTGTGTATCTGCTTGTGAATGTGAGTGAGCCATCCTCCTTTATAGATGATCATTGTCGCTCAAGTTGCGCTGATTCAGGGGGAAATGAGCAGACTCACCAAACAACCGGCTTTGTAAACTTAGAATAGTTACTTGCAAACCAGTCAATAACAACAACAAGCCGAAAACACAGCAACAAGCCCTGCCTCTTCCATGTCGATTCTCTTGTTATTTTTCTGCTTCTTTGATCAGTGACGCTACTCGCTGCTGAAATTGTCCTGATACACTCAGAAAGAAAAATGATGTAATGTCCAACTCACCGTGCTTAGCTGCACCTACACATCCACAGAGCCATCATCTCGAACAAAAACAATTATTTTATGTCCAGTTAATGTACTCCAATAAAGTACTTAGTCCGCAAGTCTTCCTCAATCCAACTCTGCCGCTAAAAACCTTTGTAAATTCCTTTCTTGCGTGTATTTCTCCGAATGTTTACATCATGAGCCAGTTAGCATGCTCTTAGTAACGCGCTTCTTCTTCTTCTTCTTGATAATAATTCAAGGATGGCAAAATATGAATTGGTGCGTTACTGGCACCAACAGGTAAGAAGTGTGGACCAGAATGTCATTTAAGGGACTAATTTTAGCAAACTACAGTTCCAAAGTGTCTTATTTTACTGTATACAAAACTCCTGATTAGTAACCTATCGCACCCTTTGTTGGTTGTCTTGGGCCAATACATTGGCATGAGGCATTGTAATCTGTCATGGGCGGGCCCGATACGTGAAAGGCGCCGGGCGTGAATGTGCAACTGTTACATTGGTACATTGAAGAAGGACTTGGCACTTGTTTCAGGTGCTGGCCTCTGGATCCTGCTGGGAGAAACCATCAGAAGATGGGTACACTGTAGTCAGTGAAGGATGGGCATGGTCAGCAACAATGCAGTGGTAGCCTGTAGGGTAATAAAATAATAGCAAAATTGGTAGTTAAAAGTCCAAGTGGGCCACTACACATGCGCATTTAACCTTAACTTGTTTATACAATCCAGAATGGATCACCAATTACAGGTTTAGTATAAATTCGGACCCTCTGTAAGTTGCAACAGAAATCGAACCAGTCAACCTTTTTTTAATCTGTTAATTTCCAGTTGTAGTGAGTATGTGCCTATTATTGCCTGTGAGTACATCACTCCCCAACTCGACCACCAATGCAGTGGGCTGAGGTGATTTGATGTTTACACACAGTGGTTAATTATGGAGGTCTTTTTGGTGCAAAAGTACTTGTGTCTTGGAACTGGGAAGTTGAAGTCACAGAGGAAAATTTTGTAGCAGTTTTGTAATTGTAATTTTTTTGCAGCCGCAGGATTGGAATACCCTCGACTTGACTCGTCCTGTTGGGCTACTTCACTCAGACCCTCGTCGCCTTTTTGACTTTCCCTCTCAGTTCTGACAAACGAAACATATAATTTCAGAATGAAAACATTGCAATTCAACTAGGCTACACATTACATTGCATGTCTAGCTTTCACCTGTTAGGGTTCACCTCCTCCTGGAGTCTCTTACTAAAAAAGTCTGTAATTCTCACCATATCTGCAAAACATAGGCTATTAGGTCACACTGGTAGGCCCAACGTATTTTGTCAGTGAATGTTAGAATAGAGCTAATGGCTGTGCTTGGGTTTAGAGGAGATCTACCTGTTGTTTCATTGAAACCTTTCAGTGAAATTGGAAAATTTCTCTGTTGGGTGCAGTGTTGCCAACTGTCTCCAACAGAAAGTAGCTGAAGTTGAATCAGAAAGGTGGTAGATGTCGGCAGATGACGTCACAGGCTAATTAGCATATTGATGGCGTCATCATGTCACATCAATGTGATGACATAATCACTTCTAGCGGTCTTCATTTTTTTTCTCCGAAACATCCAATACGAATAAAAACAGTATGCAATAAAAACAGTGTGCAAAACCAGCGTGTTCAGACATGTCAAAATATAAGAACCCAGAGAACAGAAAAGGGTCGCCTCAAAAGGTCGAGGAAAGATGGCAGAAACAATGAGAAGAAATAACTGGTAGGTCTGATAGGTGGCCTATATATTCAAAGGGAATTTGTTATAATGAGGAAAACAGAACAAAACAGAAAGGAGGAAATAATTATATCTAGATTAGAATTTGGTCATACAGGGTAAAACAATAAATTATTTAAACAGGGGAAACATGTCACAGGGAAATGTGACTTTTGTCTTCAAGAAGAGACTGTTGAGCATGTTATATTATTTTTCCTGAAGTATACTGTTGAGAGAAGGGAAGTGGAACAAAATATTTATGAGATATCAAATTGTAACTGGAAATCCAAGACCTCTGAGAAATTGCTGAGATTTCTCAATAAGATAACTTTAATAGAAATAATATACCTTTTGATTGTCTGTTTTTTAGTCTTTGTAAAAATAAGTAGGGCATATTTAGTATGCATTGAAAGTTGTTTATTTTTTTCAGTGTTTTTTGTTACAAGTTTTAAATGTCTTACGTTTTTGAACTCACCATACATTTCGAACATCCCTTGAATGCTTCTGCGTGATGTTCCTGTGTGTGACTTATAAAAGAAAGATCGGTCTTTTAAACCTGCAGATTTCTTTTTTACTTTTGAATTAATTTTACACACAAAACCTGTTTGCAAGTGGGTGAAATTAACCGAGAAAGGTTTATGATTGGTCAGAGGCACATGCGCAGATCATTCCCATTCTGAGTGTGTGTGTGTCACGCTGCCCTATTCACTCCTCCTCATTGTCCTTACCTGTCTCTCCAATCAACCACACCTGATCCTACTCACCTCCTGCCTTTAAAGCCCATCACTTCTCTCCACTCAGTGCCGGATCATTATTGTTATTGTTGTCTTCCTCTCCATGGTGTGTTGTCCTGCCGTTTCGTTCCTGCCCGATGTCCAGTCTCTTCCTGCCTTCACCACCATCATCGTCATCACCTTTAATAAACCTCCTGCACCTGCTATCAGGGTCTGCGTTTGGGTCCATACTCCACACACTTCCTGACAGTGTGAAAACAGTCTGGATGCAGAACAATCCAGGTCTCTAATCTGTAGAGAATATCGGTGACAACGTTTCACAGAAAGTAGGTAAGGGTGGTCAGAAATGGCGCTAGATTTGTTGCTATGCGGTTATTGGAAAAAAAGACGTTAAGAGGGTCTGAAAAGTCGTTAGACATAGAGACAAAGTCACTAAGTTGGCAACACTGGTTGGGTGACTTAATGCAGGGTCATGCGCTGATTTCGAAACAGCGCCACCACTTTTGCTGCGTTTGTTTTGAGTAACTGCAGTTAACTCTTTAGGCGCCTGGGTTTTTTCAGTAAAATCTTGATCTCTTTTGAAATCACTATTTCCAAAGCTTGTAGCTTAAATATGGTTAGAGATAAAGACCTATTGTAAATTTAAAAAATCTTCAGTATGACCCAAAGTTTGTGATAGAAACAGATTCACTCATCTAATTTGCATATTATGACATCATCAGGTGGCGGCCATATTGGATTTCTTACATTTTACAGATTAGTTTCATTTTTTGTTGTCTTCTTATTGCTTATATATATATATATATATATATATATATATATATGTGTTTTTTATAGCAGGATCGTGTAGGCCTACAGCCCTGCTGCCTCCTTTGCTATCAGCAGTGGATTTTCTCCCACGGTTTATCCCGCGTCTGCTGCTATTTCCGCAGTTTCTTACACACCTGCCTCCTTTGTTACTATTAGCTGTGTTTTGAAAACCCCTACTACCGCCACCACGCCCCGTTCTCATACCCCAGACACGGTGGAGCAATAAATTAGATAGTGGGGGCCGTCAATGAGATCCCTATGTAGGACAAATCCTGATATGATAGATAGATATAGATTATATATATATAATATCTAGTATTTAATAGAAATAGATAATATATATAATAGATAGATATACACCTCCCACTTCTTCCTTATATCTTTTTTGGGAAATTTTCTAAACAAAAAAACGGGAGTTTTGGGAGAGTCTACACCAAAACACTGTACAAAGGAAGTAAATCCTATTTTCTTCATTCATCTTTTATTTTACTGTTACTATCTTTATTCATATTTTCCCATTTACCTTCTTCTTCCTTCAGATTTCTTAGAACCTTTCTTTAACAAAAAATGCCATTTCTGTTTATGATGACCCAAAGCTGCTGAAATAATCAGTAAGCTTGTTTGCAAACTATTCAACGGTCGGATAGGTGGATAAGAGAGATTTTATACAAGTAAATTTGTTTTATTTCTACAGTAGTATTCTTGTGTCAGTTGTAATCTAAGTCAGTGGTTTAAAAATATACAATTTATAAAGTTTCAGCCTTCGTACTGTATTTAACGTTAGCTAGCTATGATTGTTCTGATGGACCTAAATACATAAATACAGTACAGTAATATCATATTTACAGAATACAAACAATAAAAATTTTCAATCTTACTTATACCCCGAGCCCTACTCTCAACAGTCCGCTGATTTGAACAGGAACACGCCACACAGTATTCAAGCATCTTGTATTAACTCCTGCTGTTCTGATGGAAGTCAGTGGATTGAAACACTGGTCCAAGATGACGGCCGCATTTCTTGCCTCAGAACAGCCAATGCGGGGTCTACTCTTTATTATGTCTATGTCAGGCCCCAAAGTGCTAACTAAGCATGGGGTTTTTCCGGTTTGTTAACACTGAGCCGGGCACCGTCCCCTGCTGTACGGCATAGGCCTTACCCACAAGTCACAAAACGTTCTTGACAGCGGGACAAATGGAGCAAAAGGAGGAGCGCGCAAAAAAAGAAGGTGTGGCTTGTAAAGCAGTTTTCTGTGACTTGCATCAGCGGTTCCGTGCGGTTGCATTTACCGATTTGTGTCTGTGTTCAAGGAAAAAAATCTGATTTAGAAATGTGTCTGGGAAGATTTTATTACAGGTGTGTGAATTAGTGTACACAAGTTGTTTATTTATACACAGGTATGTGGATGCGTTTTGCATCATTTGTTATTGATCAATTGGGGCAAAACTGTAAATGTAAGATTTTATGAAAGTGTAACTCAAAGGATGCAATTTTTCCATCGTACTTAAGAAATTGAAAAGGTGTAACTGTTGTTTTGTATTTGTGAAAGACTGAAAAAAATCTACAATTACAAAACTGCTACAGATTTTTCCTCTGTGACTTCAACTTCCCACTTACAAGACACAAATACTTTTGCACCAAAAAGACCTGCACCTCTCGCTTTTCTCTAACGCAGGAAAAAATGGAACTTTCCAGACAAATTTTCCCTGATTCAGCCTTTGCAGAGTAATTTAATTAAATAGCATAATATTGATGATGTAATAATTTATCAGTGCATTGCGATTAACTCTAAATTTTATTTGAGAATATACTCTGTAGAATTAAACTAGAAAATCAAGCATTCTCTGTATGCCATGTCGCTACATAATGCCGTCTTTTTACTTTTAACCTATACTTTGCTAATTTGAAATGATTTTTTTTTCAAAAACAGGATACCTTCCCGCTCATTATGTTTCACTTGGCCTGTTTACCTGTCCTTGCAAGGACCAGGTGGATGAAGAGCACACCTAGAGTTGAAAGCATTAACTTAACTAGTAGCTGTGGATTGTAATGACAGAAGAAAGTTAAGGTATCTGGGAAATTGCTTCCTTTCATCAGCATGCAACTCTGATGTTTTTGAATGATTTGTAGAAACTTGCATGATTGACGTTCAATCGTTTGGACTCAAAACTTTTTTCAAACTGTCAAGTGTACCTTTAGAATAAAAAGTACACCTGTTCTTTTATTGGTTTTGTAACAAAGTTGCCACATTTGCAGTTTTCTTACTTTATAAGAAAACTTTAAAGATTGTTCCATTCCTTTCAAGAAATCAGTTTAGGTCAGCATATGAGCCAAAAGGTAAAAGTACAGCAAATGTGGACTTGTGGAGAGATGTATAGGAAGGATGGAGGGAGGAAGTAAGTGTTGGATGGATAGAAATAGAACCCAGCTTTTCATTTGTTTCCCAGTGGAAAAAAGCCAGGAGGTGTCCAAGTCTGCTTGATCTTAGATTTGATGACTGTGGTTTCACACAGTGCTTCTTGGCATAGCACGGCTCTGCAGACTTATTTTAAAGCATAAGCACATGCATTCACACACAGTTCATGCACATGCCCTAAATATAAATTAGCTTGGCTTTAGAGTAAAATCTTTAAGCCCCCTATTGGCACCTTTATTTCATTTATATGGAACAGTAATACTTTGGAAAATTTAATAATTTCATTACTTCAGAAGAAAATATAATTGGCTTCAATGTGAGTAACTTTACACAGTAAAGTCCACAGGTTATTTTTACTTGCAGCTTGCGACTTCAGCTTCACATGCAGTTCACTTGTTGGTGTATTAAACGTATGTGACAGTGTCAGTTGTCCTAGTGCTGTAATCGGTTTGTGAGGATCTGGCAAGTATTTGTGTGACAGATGGAAAGCAGACCTGATATTGTCCCGGGATGTCTGAACCACTGACTTTTACCGGTGGGGTTCATGAAAGTGGGAGATTGGATCACACCAGGAGAAAGTAATCGGAAAACAGGAAAGGCTATACTCATGCTAAGACGCATAATGAACCACATTCGGGTGCCGTTTTCTGAGGTAGGAATGTACATGTTCGGCAAGAAAGAAAATGGTGGAATAAAATGGTAAAGAAACAAGGAGAAGGTCAGAAGGTAGTGAAGTACAGTCAAATTTAAAATTGTATTAGCATTACACCATTAATACCAATAAGGATGTCCTAGTTAATTTAGATGAGCATGCTGCACATCATACATAGCTGAAAGAAAGTATTTCTCCCTTTACAGATTTCTTCTGATTTTTGCTTTTTGTCACACTCAAATATTTCGCCACACCAAACAATTATCATCAAACACGGTTAATCTGAGTAAATACCTAAAGCGGTTTTCAAATCATGATTTTATTCATACTGTATGGGGCAAATACAACCAACCTGGCCCAGTTTGAAAAAAATAATCCCTTGATAAATAAGGAACTAACTGTGATTGACAATGTTTTTAGTTTAATTTCACTAGCCACTAATCTGATTTCTATCTAACCTGCACAATCAATAAATCACTGTCTGACAACATGAAGTAGGATTAAAGATCTCAAAGCCAACACACTATGCCCTGATCTAAAGAAACTCAAACAAATGAGAAACAAATTTACTATCATTTATCAGTATGGAAAGCGTCACAAAGACATTTCTGCTCAAGTGTGAGAAATGGAGAAAATATGGACCAGTGGTGACATTTCTCCACAGTGGCCAATATACCAAAGTTCCTAGATTACATCAATGACTTTTCTTGGAGGTCACTGTTAAGGTAAGTTCTCATGATTATACAAAAAGAAAAAGGCTAGGCAAGAATGACATCAATGAAAAAGTTCTAAGGTCAGAACCACATCTGACCAAAAATGTATATAAAAGACTTATTGGCACTCATCACAATTATTGATGGGAGGTTTTTTCCCCCACCAAATGTGGCCCATTAGGGAATTAGATTTAGGGTGAAATTGCTCTTTTTGACAGGGTTGTTTTGGATAGCTTTTTTTTCCTTAATAAACGAAAGCATCTTTGAATTTGTATTTGCTCAGTTTATTTTGTGTTGACTGCTCATTTTTGCCTTATATTAAGGTTTTAAAGTTCATGTAAAGTTTAAGCGTTTTTATGACTTCATATCTACATAATGTATTAAATATACTTATCTACCAAGACAAGTAAATTGTTATGCAGTTGCATGTTTAATGGTACAAACTCATTTGTTCATGGTTTTAAAATGGAGGGAAGGAGATATAGAATGGTTGAGTGTGGGTACAAACTAGAAAGGAGGCAAAATGGCCTTCTGTCCTTTGTGTTTGTTTAAGTCTGTGCTATTTAAAAAATTCTGCTTGTGGGCAATATATTCTGTCTGCATGAACAGAAAAAGTGAAAGGAAAAAAAAGGAACATCAGCTGAATGAAAATTATGTAGACACATAAAGGAAGCTGGTACGTTTTCCAGAAGGGTCCTGCTCTTGGTGCTACAACACAGTGCAACACAACAAAATAATCATTAAAATCAGCTCCACATAGTTTTGTATGATGAACAAATTAAAAGCAAATGCACATTCAGGTTTGGGGATTCAATCAGTGCATTGAACTCCACATTGTCTTCGGTGTGCCACTCAGCTTTTCATGTTCATTTATGTTTTCAAGTCCTCTCTTCTTCTAAATCAACCTAATCAGTGGACAAGGAATTCTCCTTTCAAAATTCATCGTTTTAATTTCAGTTTGCAGTTTCTTTTTGTTTTGCTTTATTACAGTGCATTTTCTATTATATATTAATAATCCATATTTTTTCCAACATTGTTTAGCTCTTTTATTAGCATTGTTGAAAACTTGCCATCTTAATCACCTTGCTTCCTCATATTGTTTTATGTTGGTAAAAAGATAGAAACTACAGTTAACATGACTTTCCTGCAGATTCCTGCTGTTTGTTGTTTACTTTTTTAAAGCCTTAAACTGGATGGAAATGTTGAGTTAGTGAAGAGTTTTTACTTTCTAGTGCATTGCGAGTTTCAGAGTGTTCCTGGTTCTCATCAAATCTGTCGTTTAATCCACCAGAGTCTTGCCTGGTCAAAATCAGCAGTTCAGATACCAGAGGAAGCCTCTAAAGATGGGCAGAGAGAACTAGAAAGCAGAGGAATGTAAAAGCATGAGTGAAAGAGTTAGAGGGTGAGCATTGGGAAGTAAACACTGTCACAGACTAATGTTGTGCCCAGTGATGTGCCGTAATCTGTCAGCACTAACAGATTGTGTGTTAGGACAAATAGCAATTCTGGTGGTGGCTGGCTGGTTGTTTGCATCCTTCTTTCCTTCTTCAATCTGTTTATTCATGGCCTGTGGAATAATGAAGATGATGAATTATCCAGAATCTGTTGCCCGTGGTTGTGGGTCGCAGCAGTGTGAATGGACAGAGCCATCTCTCTCAAGAGTTATCTTTTACACGTGGCGAAATGTTCACACACCCACACACACAAACCGAACAAATTAACCCTGTAGCCAGAGGTCTTTCGCAGAATGCTTCGGACACATTTGGGATTTTTATTTTTTCCATTTGCCCAATTGGCATTCAGGGCTTTGTGTTTACATATTTGTGTATCAATGTCTGTTTATATGCTTAACCATGCACTCTTCCACTTATTCACCACTCCTCTGCTTTGATATTCAGTCCATAAACCCCTCTGCGTCTTCTGTTTTTCATCAGTTGAACATGTTTTGTTTAAGTGAGGAACAGGATTGAACATCAAGCCCATTTGTATGGCTCTGTATGCTTTGTCCTCTGGTGGCAGGGAGAAACACAATGTATGCTGAGAGTGTGTCATTTTGAAAAGAATACTTTCCATTTGAAACAGGATGTCATATTTCAGCTTTCAAGCTCTTTTGTACTGCTCCCATTTGTGTTCGGTCATTTTGTCACAAAAGAATGTCCCTTCCTTCTTTTTATTATGTTCACCACGTATTTTTGTCCTCAAGAAAGAAATCTTTGCTTTTCTTCCAAGCCAACTCCTTGTAAGATAGAAATGTGTGATTGCATTAAGGCATAGTGCATGAATTCATTTATGATTTTTCTTTAATTTTAAGTAGTAGTTATGGAGACATTAATTTTATTTATTTTTTGTTTTTATTATAATTAACTTCTTGTTTATCTAAATCATTATCATCTTTACTAGAAAATTCAAAGCAACATTTTCTATAGCAGTTGCTGACTGGACACATAGAATCTTTGGTGTTTTCTGGTTTGTTAAAGTTAAAATAACATAAGCTTTTGCATGTATTTTTAACATTTAAGATAGCATTACATAGTTTAAAGAGAATAAAATCTTAGAAGATCTCAAGTGTTATGCATCCTGGCTCATGAGTAAAGGTGACATACATTGATTAGACGTAACATCAGGACCACCAGTTTAATAGTGTATTGATTCCTGTGTTGCTGCCAAAACAGCCCTGACCCATAAAGGCAAGGACTTCTCTAGACCCCTGGATGTCTGCTATTGTATCTGGAACCAAAATGTTAGGAACAGATCATTTAAGTCCTGTAAGTTGCTAGGCATTATATGTGCAGTTCCAATATATATTTTGTATATGAACTGCAGCCTGAAGAAATAAAGACTTTTCTCAGTCTCCCAGTCTTGCAACTCAGTTAAGTGTGGCCTTGGTTAGGTTGCTGTAAACCAGAACACACAGATGTATATGGCTCTTCATACCCTGCCACTAAGCTGAGATGCTGTGGGGAAAAATCATCAGCCACATGTGGACAATTAGTACATATAGTACACAGTACCAACATGTTTTTAACCTGCCTACTGTCAGATTAAAATATCCTTTTGGCAAAGAGACCCGCCTATCAAAGGAGAGAGACAATTAGAATGACCAATGTGTTTAGAATGACCAGTCATATGCCTCGTTTCCACTGAGTGATAAGGGCTGGGTCGGTGCTGTATAGTACGTTATGGTCCAGCGTATTCAGGAGAGCGTTTCCAACACCAGCTGAACTCTCACTAGGCAGGCGGGATTAAACCTAAAAATGTTTTAGTGGAACGAGAATTGTGACGCAGTAAAGCAAAAAAATAAGTCAAGAGAGCAGGTTGTGTTTGGTTTTTGGTTCTTTCTTTACACAAACCTTACTGCAGTGTTTATGAGTGAGCTCCG
This sequence comes from Valencia hispanica, assembly GCA_963556495.2. Lineage (NCBI taxonomy): Eukaryota > Metazoa > Chordata > Actinopteri > Cyprinodontiformes > Valenciidae > Valencia > Valencia hispanica. The sequence goes on from OY747709.1 coordinate 32,479,013, forward strand.
TGCGGCGAAGAGAAACATATTCCGTGTACAATGAGGTGAAATGAAATAACAGCTCTGGTGTTTATGTCTCGTTCTTGTCGCAAGCAGTGATGTTTTTCATTACCCCAATCAAAGGACTGTGTTGTGTGACACTAGTAGCTCCGTCCTAACCATACCGGACTATTGTCCTATGGACCTACAACTAAAGGGGGGCTATAAACAGACCAGTACGGACCTGTTGTATGGGCCACTTTTACAATGGAAACAGACAAGTAAGCAGAACGCACCTCACTGAACCACACTGTTCCGCTCAGTGGAAACGAGGCTATAGACAATGCTGTTCAAACCAGTGTTTGATGCAGCCACTTTCCTTATTTGGAGTGAGATTTGTCTGGGCAGATCAAGAGAGTTAGAAAGAGGGGTAAAGTGTGAGACACGAGACAGATGCAAGGTAACCAATGGATTGGAGATGATATTAGCGTCTGAATGATATTCCAGACGCTACTGTATCCCTTTTTCTTTACAGTGACAAATTATGTGAGTGCATACTACAACAGTCGTCAGTACATTCATGTCTTGCTCCTGCTGCTGATTTCTTTTTTCCAGGGAGTTTGCTGAAGTGCTAGGTTAACAATAGCAGGACATTTTTAAATGTTCTAAAGAATCTATGCACATAATGTGTGTCTTTACCGAAAGGCATAGTGACTCATACAGTCTCAGCTGGGAACTGCCTAAGTTTTTTTCTATTCCTCCTACAGCTCAAAAACAAGCCTGTTCAGTTATTAGGTGATTCAAAACTGACATATTGGCATGAGTGTGCATGTTTTCAAAAGGTTCATTTTTGTGCTGTTGCCACAGTAGTGACAGTAATTGTTAGCTGTCTATCCTACTTAAGATCCCCTGATCCTGCAAGTTCCTGCTTTACTAGAAAGAAATTCCACATATTATATTACCTCTGTACCAAGGGATACTGCCCTCGTATATCCTGTAGTAGTCACTTATGCACTCCTTCTTGTTAATATCCCTGTAATGTGCTGTCAGCACCCTGGATAGCCATAGTATTGCGGTCAGTAATGACGCCCACATGGACTCTTACAGTATTTAATTAATAATGTATACTCAAACCAGACAGCGGACAACTACAGCTGTTCTCTCTGTGGTTATTTACCCTGTAGTAATCCATCAAAGTATTTTAAAGTAATAAATTTGGGTCAGTGATAAAAAAAGTTGTGTTGCTTTGATGGGGTTTTTTTTGGTGAAGAAGGTGTGTTTTCTTGAGCAGAAATGGAGTATACTGAGGTTATGTAGCCCTATTATGTTCACACGAATCATAATTTCAAAATTTCTCAAAGAATTTTTTAAATTTTCTTTGACTATATCAGGTCACCCACAGTCCATTCATAGTGAAAATGAAAAAAAGAACAAGCAGCCAATATTTGATCAATTAAAATAGAAGTACACAAGTAAGATACTTTCAGTAGATACAAATGTGACTTGTAGCAGTCTGTAGTTCATTAAAAGGCTAATTTTCCTGAGACCATGAAGAAGAACAGAGGAACGATATGCTGTCCTAACCTAAACTAAAGTTAGTCTTCCTCTTTACAAATGTACCCTCTACATTAAGCCTAGTCACTCGGCATTGTTGACAGACATGCACTGATATTAAACTACATTCAGATGAGTTTTTTTAATTATCTTCCTGCTGTTTTCACTCAGTGCACATTTTGGAGCAAGCAGCACAATGAAGACTAGAACGATGCTGCACAGGCTGCCCCCTATCTATGATAAACACAGACTTGTGCTTCAATAACAGTGTTTAAAACAATGGAAGAAAAAGAGGGTTATCTGTATATTATAGAGATTTTGGGATTTATAGAGGTTATGAAAATATATCACTGCCAACCACTTTGCTTCAAGGACATATTTTGATTTGCATTTTTTTAGCTGGAAAGTTTGCAAACAGCTGTGTTCCCTTCTCAGACTTGATAAGGTTAAGAAATTATTAGGATTATTGTAATGTTTAGGACTTTTTGTTGGAGTGGCTATATATTTCTCTGTTGCCTAGATCAATTAGTTCTATGCAAATGACCTATTATAGTACTGTTTATTGTTGTCATAAAAATTTTTTTTAGATGATAAGAACTTTGATTTATCTTGACAACGTTATACTCTATAGTTTGATGTTTTAGTTCCACAAAAACAAAACATATTGTTGAGATTTCTACTTTTAATATTTTCCCCTGTTGGTTTCACAATACCAGCGATTAGATGTAAATATCTTTAAAATTATAATAAAATGCAGAATGAATGGATATGAAACAGAGTTCTTGAAGTTTGACACTCAGTTTTATTTTTTGAGGCGGTTATTTTAAAATAAGGAATAAGGAAATAAGGAAGTAGCATTTGTTCCCACTTGGTGTTGCCCAGTCAAAAAACAAGAACCTCGTTTGAGACTGCCCAATAACACTGTTAAACACGCATGACTCATTTCCAACATGCACTGGAAAAAAGAAATGACAGACAAGATATAAATGATTATAAACAGGAAACCGATTCTTAAAGATAGAGTTTAAATATTTTCAAATTTCTATTATATTTATAAAAATAATAATGGTCCCAGGACCTCGACTTATTTGTCAAGCATAAAATATGCAATATTTGGACTAGTAAAATCTGCACATTTTACAGATTCTTTAAAATACAGTTGTGATATACAAATCCCTCATGGTATTTGTAAAAAAAAATGGAATTCTTAGATTTCCAAACACTTTTCTGACTAACCTTTATTTCTATAGGAACTGGTATTTTACTTTTACGCAAACAGACTATATTCAAGTATGACATTGTTCTTTGCTGTTTTGCTGTCTTAATGTTTCACTTTCAGGAAAGATTCCTTCATATAAAATACCACAATAGTTAAACCATGAAATTGTAATTGAAAAAAATCCCCTCTTTAGTTCTGTTATTTATTACCCATGCATGAAGGCTGATAAATTACTCCAGGGGAAAATCAGTTTGTTGAAGCCTATTTGATGATCTGATTTATTTTCCGCCTCTGAGCAGATTGCTTGTTTTAATTGTGATTTAGCAGAAGTCACAACTCAGCGCTTTTAGCCAGGGAACAGTCCTTCTTGTGTGGATCTGTGTCATGTGGAGAGACTGTGGCTAGAATCTGAAACAGGCATCTCCTGTCATCCCAGGGCAATTTATCACTGTGTCTCTTCCTCTAATGTGAACATAGTTAAACAGGGGGTCTTGATGGTGGCTGCGGTTTTAATATCTGAGTCATTCAATAGAAAAAGCTGCTCTACTTAATAGCTTTGGCCTTGGGGGCTATTTGGCCCTGTTTAAGTTACTTTCCACTTTCCTGTGTAAACATAAATTAGCAGTAATTGAACAAACAGTCACATTTGCACGGCTGAATGCCTGCTGCTGTGTGCTGTACACCAGTCAGTTCTAGCAAATAGACATTTTTTCTCTTTTTTTCCAATTTTGCTGTTGATCTAACAGTCATTTGGTGTCTTGCTGTCATCATTTCATACCTCTGGCCCCAGTCATTTGCATCCCTTTTTCATTAGAATTATTTAGGCATGGCAGTTAATTACCTGACTGCTTTAGTATAATGGCATCACCCACATACAGTTGCTTTTTTGTAGAAAGTTAGACAGCAATCATTAACCTTCAGTTCAGTCTATATTATACTGATTCCAGTTCTCTCTGCTTTACTTACTGACTTTTATTAATTGTTGCTCTGCCCAGTCGTGTGAGCTTTTACTTTTTAAAGCATATCTATCTTCTGCTTGTCTTGAGCACGAGCTTAAACCCTTGTAAAAAAAATTCTCCCACGTCCTTATAAGCTTTTAGGCATTTCTTTGGGTTGTTTACTCTGGCACATTTTAATTAAGCCAATCTTTTTACCTTGATTGCTTTAAACAACCCAATCTGTGCTTCTTTGTGATTGGCTCTCCATCAGGCCAAGTGTTATTTTTACTCTTCTGACAAATTTTTGATCTCCTGCTGAGTGTTGATGACTCCTTGTTATTGGTATGTCTGTTCTCGTCTGCCTCCTTCTCACTGTTTGTCTCTCTAAATGCCCGCTGTTGTCTGGATGACGCAGGGTCTGCTGTGCCCAGGTGTGTGTGTATATATGTAATTATCAGTGCAGAGAGCTTGTATCCATTCATTTTTAATGAGCAATGAGGCTGCGTTGCCTCCATTAATAGAGAATTAGACCGTCCATCAAGCACGGCACATAAAAGACCAGCTCTCTTCATTTGGGGTGCAGACTGCTGCGAGAGACTGTTAATGATGTGCTGTGGCTCCCTCTGTGTGTTGACTGTAACTCCGAGAGCTTGAGATGAACAGAAGGAGGTAAGAAAGAGGAGAAAGAAGGAGGGGCAACACAAGGGAGCCCTTCAGCACTCGCAACACTGTCAGTGTGAGGCAATGAGGCTTAACTACAAGTGCCTGGTTTCAGTGGGATTCATTAGCATGAGACCATAGTCTAGAACCTGATAGCATCATAGTTGCACATCTGTTAATGGATGTGCTAACATAAAATGGTGAGTATACATTTATTGATTTCTCAATTTCTTTTGGTCTGCATGAAACGTTATGTCTCACCAGATGATCGGGAGGCCAAGGAGCTTAAGGAATCATACAAGTTGTAAATTATAATTTTTTGCTCTATATACAGACTCTTGGAGAGAGAATTCATAATGACTCCTATTATTTTTATGCAGATAACAATAAACTGTACTGCTCTTTAAAAACTATTGACCTCTTTAAACTTTTTAAATTAACTAACTAGTTAAAAAGAATAACTCCCTCTAACTGAACTCTGAGAAGAAGTGTCTGATCATTGCCCTGGAATGTATGGGTCCTCTGGTCAGTGAACAAACTACACATTTGAACTTCTCCATCAAACTAAACTTAAGGAACTTGGGTTTTGTTTTTGCCCAGTCAGTGTCTATTAAAGGTCAATCAAAACAACTCTTCTGAAAATGTTTGTATCATATAAAAATGTTTCTAAATTAAAAAGGTTGGTGTCAAAACAGGAACTTGAGATTTCTATTTTTGCTTTTATTTTCTTTCATCCAGACTGTTGTGACACACTTTTCATGCATATCAAAAACAAAAAAGTTCAGATCACCTTCAACTCATCCAGAACTTTGTGAAAACACTCTTAGCTAAAAATAACACAAGAGGTCACATCACTCCTGTTTTAATAATTTTGCACTGCTTACCTAGTCATTTAGATTATTTTTTTTAATTGTGGATGAAAAATTTGTCCTATATATGTATATAGTATGTCATCAAAGAGACATTTTCATAATTTTAACCGGCTGTAAAATTAATTGGTTAATGCCAAGATATATTTCTGGTTTGGCAAGAGAGGATATGAGCTGGTCTGTCAACATAGAGGAGTGGCTGTTTATTTTGGTATATTACAGTCGCCACAGTCTATCTCTTATCCATCTGAGAAATGAATTCTGGTGTCCAGGAGGTACACATTTCAGACTTAATCACAACACAGTTTCAACTCATTTGGACAAGGATTAGTTTTCAGCAAATTCATAGTTTTTAAGTGTACTAAACACACTGGTACCATTTGATCTTTTTGGATATCCCTGTATATTATATTACAATACAGTGCACAACCCTAATGAGACAAAAAGGATACAATTATATTTAGCCGCACATTATGTTGGCACATTACGTTAGTATGATACTGTCATATAATTGTTGGTCTTAGCAGGCAGACTTACACAATGCTTAAAGTTGATCACAACATGGTAAATAGTCTTCCTTTTACTATGTGAAAAATAAACTTCCTTTAATACCCTGTCATGCATTGTAAGGCACTTTGTAACTTTATTAGGAGCAGTACATGCAATCTTTCATAATTCCATATGCAAAAACCCTGTAAAATAAGGTGCCTTTTTGTAATTTTTTTATGTGTGGGAATATAAAGGTTATTTGTGCCAATTCAACACTGTCACTTACGTCCCTTTGGGATCACTATTCTTACACTCACTGCGTACATTCTAATTACAGGCAGCTGAGACCACTGAAGAGAGCCAAACATGCTGACGCACTTAGATTGGATAATACATACAAGTATACTTTCAGAACACTCCTATATAGATGTTACATAATAATTTGTCTTTTTATGGATTTGCAGAAGTTTCTCTGTCACAACTGATTCAGCTGGGAAAAAAGAAGCTTCAGTTTTTGGCTTTCATATCTGCTATTAACAGTGATCCTCTCTTTAAAAAAAAGCAAAGTTAAGGAATTTAAACATCACTGATTGTTTTTGCTGTTTTACCTTCAGCCTTCACTCTCGGGAATCTTTTTCCAAAGAGGATTTGGGGCTTAAACATGCACGACTGATCTCAAAATAAACCATTTTATGATGTCTGTCATGCATGTCATGACACATGTGTCACTTATCCTTGTATCTGTAGATTGTCACACAGCCCAATCTCACTCTGTGGTTGCAGACAGACAGATCAATAACAGCTCTTAAAATAGTTCTATACAGAAATAAATCTTTAGCTGAAAGGAGCCGTAGCAGTGTTGGCACCAGGCACGTCTGCAACATTCAATACCAGTTTTGATGGGCACAGCTTTATGCTTCAGGCTATGCATGCTGTGTTTTTAATGTTTATTTGGTGTTGTTGATTTTGAGTTCTATGGAAGCACAATGTTCTTCTGCATTGTTGCATAAGCTATGAATGCATTAAGAATGTGTGTGATAAATGTAGCTCATTCTGTTTCCGACTTGTAACAATGTTCTTGTTTCCTGCCCTTTTTCTGTCTGAGTGAATGTACTCTGCCCCAGAAAGTCCCCCAATGTGTGTATATGTGTGTGTGTGTTTTCTCTATGCTCCACTGACTTACATTAGAATCCAGTCCTTTTCTGTGCCTACATCAGCAGACACAAGGACCAATCTAGCTTGGTTAACACACTAACACAGTGGCTACCTAGAGGCCAAAAACCATCACAGCGACACTGTTCCTTATAGCGTGACTTAACTTTTGTTCTCTGCCTGCAACAAACAGATGCCGGATCCAGTAATGCATAATTAACCCAGTTGTGTATTTCATTAAAATACTTAAGATATATGACAGAGCTCAAAGTTTTTTCAAAAATATGATGCTGTCTGGTTCAAGAAATCTCTAAATTTCATCCACATATATTCTTTATTTGCACCAATTACACAACATTGTTTATTATCTAGAAAAATCAAGATCCAAGAAACAAGTAAATCTTTGCAAATAGAATTATTGTGGTTGATCACTGAGGTACGTGAACTGCTTAGACCTCTTGGACAAGCATGCATCCCTATTTACAATAGGTTTAGCTCCACTGAACAACAGCGTTCCAGTCAGAAGTATGCAAGCTTCATAGGGGGCAATAATGCACTGGTTTGTTCATCGTCTACTCATAGGAGGAAAAGAACAGCAAAGAAAGAAATAAGTGATTTGTCACCAGACTATCAATGCAGTTTTTGTATTTTGTCTTTTGTGTTTTCCCTGAGGGATAGCCTACATTATCCACTTTGGCAAAACAGTTGATCTTTCCTCTCTGTATTTTATTAAAACAAACCTTGCTGTTTTTCTTGTGCAGCTCATGATCTGACTCTTTATGTTCTTTATTTGCTGTATGTTTGGCCCCATTCTTTGAAAGGGAATGTTATTGTCCCAGTTGCTACACATAGCTAACACAGTGACAAAAATGTGGACTGCACTGCGAGGTCAGCAGAGAGTCCTAGCAGACCTTTGTGGGTGGGTATAGATGACAACTTTTAAGTAGCACATGGCATTGGGTGATGAACCCTAACTAGGAAGCTTTTATTACATCTATGAAGATGCACGTAACCCTAGCAATATATAACTTACCAGTACTTTTCCCTTTGTGAATTCACACAAATATAACTAAAATATTTTTCCCTCTTTCAAATAATGATACTGATTAGTATGCTTTTTTTAATGTTTCATGACCTTTACCGCATTTGTATGTGATGTTCCCTCTTAATTTATCTAATATGTTTGTAGGCTTAGTGTCTTCAGATCAAAATTACATTATGATGCCAGAATTGCTCTTTTAGCAGAGGAAAATGTATTTTTCAGCTTAGTGAATAATTTAACTTCATAAAGATCTCATTGATTCAGCTGGCAAATTAGAGTTGCAATAAATAACCATAATCTCAAATTGCAATTATAAATCCTGCTGAGAATAGTTTGCATAAAAATGCAGTAAACACATTTTCTTTAATTGCTTAAATGATAAAAAGATCAATACTTGTTCAAGTCAAGTTTTTGGAAATTATCTTCAGTCTGCTACAGCTTCTTAGACTTTGAGCTGGCATTCCTCGCTGGTTACCTTTTCTTCTGATTTGAAACTGAATTATGACTGACTAGAACTGTAAACTATCTATGTAGTAATTCACAGTGGAATCATAACGTGAGCTCTGGCAAGTTGAGTCCTCAGGAATCAATGTGTATTTGCACAATAAAGGTACAGACACATGAGTTACCTCAGGGTAAACTGACAAAGTTCTCTCATGTCATGCGTTAAATACCTATTGTCCATACAATGGTTGCAACCCTGGAATCTCCTTCTTTTTCCTCACTAACATAGTCATTATCCTCCATTAACATTCCTAATTTAGTCTTACCCGTGTCTTGCACAACAGGTGTTCCTTTTTTGAAAACATAAGGAGATGTGCACACCCACAAACGTTATAGAACATCCCCCATATCAGTTATCAACTTTCTGTATCATGGCCCTTTATGACTGGCATCACAATGATTGGAACATCACTTACAAATTTAGTTACCTGCCTCTGACACGATATCTCATATTTGGCATGCACACTACTAGCACTTGTTCACTACAGAGAGTATCTTTAACGCTATATTGATTACATAGAAACACTTTTTTAAACCTTTTTTAAACCAAATATCACTCACAGGATATTATCGTCTCAATACACTATGGCCTAAGAGATCTCTCTGCTATGGCACAATGGGTCAGTGCAAATTAAGTCCCTTAAACCACTCTAGAGTGGATTATGTGCTTCACTGTAGATTTTTCTGATTACTTAGTTAATAACCTATTGATTTTTAAAGTACAAATATTATTTGGCAGCAGGTTTAGTTACAATATCTACATTTTTTTGAGTATTTGCTCTTAAAATCTAATATGTAATGCATCCTTGTTCAGCTGCAGTATAAACTTTCATAAATGATATGGTATTATCATCCCTGTCCTTCTAGCCACCAGTGGTCTTCTTTCCTGTTGATAGATATTATTTTTGGACCTTTCTATGATAGTCTGACAGATGCATTCTACATTCAAGCTGCTGCTTAAATATTTTTCTACATTGCCATGCCACGATTACTGAAGCTGGGTGCGATTGGTATGATTACATCCTTCTTCCTAGCTTCAAGCCATACTCCCACTACAAATTATGTGCAGAATCATGAAAGGTGCCTTTTGCAACACAAGATTCAATTTAAAAAAATGTAAGAATAACTCTGCATCTATTTTTACCATCACATCATTTGGATTGAACTGCTGAGAGAAAAAAAAATGAAAAATAGATTAAACTAAATTCAAAATAATAAAAACAAACCACACAAATTACATCTTAAACACTGAATGTTGACCTGTTCTATTTGTTTTAGGTGTACAGAACACAGGTTCACATGGACACACAACAGTAAATCTGAATCAGAACCATGGCTCTAGCTGACCTAAGCTGTGAAGGTGCACGTGACCCAAACAATGAAAATTTCCAGTCGCTCAAAGCTTTTTCTGTTTGTCCAGTCTTATTATAAATCTTCTTTTCCAAATGGTCCAGTAAGCTTGTAGACATAATGTGCTCTCAACATGAAACAGACATACAGTACACAAATTCTTTCATTCGACAGAGCCATTTGTGAAACCTGGACTAATATTTGTATGGATTATTGCCCTTTGTGCTTATCGGCTGCAACATATTGCCAGACTAAAACCTTATTACCAGCCTTTTGAATGAGGGAAGAAATAAAGGTTTTCCACTTGCACACCCAGTCATGCAATTCCTAGCCAGTCACACTAAGGTGCCCAACATGTATTCATTTTACAGCAATACTACACATTTCAAAGTTAAAATATGCAAGAATATTGTAATTCAGTGAACAGTGTGAGCAAGGTCAGCAAAAAAAAAAATTATTTAGGTGAGCATGGTTGTAACACTTTTTACTTCGGCCCCTGGAAATCCTTTTTTAGGTAGGGGTCTAAAAGTTTTTATATAAAATACCCACAGATGTTTACTACCAATAATTATATCAAGCCTTACAAGAAAACCACAGACCTCGTGTTAATGTCAAACACATGTTCATTGTTACCGAGAATATCCTATCTTATCTAGCTAGGTAGCCCAACAAACCACACAGTTTGGCCACATCTAAGTGAGAAACACATCAGTAACTGCATTTACATGGACACAAGTAATCAGATTAAAAGCCTGATCGGAATAAAAATGCTTCATGTAATAACGCCATTCAGAAAACTCTGATCCGATCACATTCATTACGTACATTACCTCAGTGTAAAATAATAAAGAGATTCGGATTACAATTTGAAAGTTCACACAACAATAAAGGCTTGTAGATGTAAAACCGTGACCAGAAAAAATAAAAACACACTCTTAAGAACATCGTACCGCTCCATTTTAAACACTCGCAGCCATGTTTGTTTACAGCGGAAGTCTGCTACTTCTACGGCTGTTTCCGGTATATTAGATAGTTCTGCGCATGTCAAAATGATTTATTCCGATCAAACGTGTGGCGGATGTAAAAACTTGTTCATTTTTTAATTCATTTTTTCAGGGCCCATGTACACAGTCAAATTCTAATCCGAACTATGATCCGTTTAAAGACATTTTGCACATGTTAACGGAGCCAGTGTATTTGTATTTCACTGTCTCTGCATGCTTTAAAAAGAACCTTTACATGAGGTTGTAACCCTTTTGAGGCAAAACGTGTTACAGTTTTCTTTACAAACTAGTCTTCAATTGAGCTGAAGTCATTATTTTACCTGCTATTGTATTAGTACTAAACAATGTTTTGTATTGGTCAAAATTTTACTTTAACCTCTTTCAAGCCTTGACAGGCACAATGTGACATCAAGAAGCAATACACTAACACAACTAAATTTCTCCCGTTCCATTCCTGATTGGTGGAATTAGTGATGTCTCCAAATGTTACGACCATACCTGTTTTCCCCTGCTGTAATATTGTTACATATTTTCTTTGTTTTTATGCATGGTCAAACTGCTAATAATGGGACTTAGAATAGATCAAGGCTACAGTAGTTTTTTTTTCTTTAATACCTTAAATGTGTCATAACATTTTGTAAGATGGATGTGCCCTTTTTGGTGGATGCCACTTTGCACATTCTGACTGATCTCATGGGGTCATTGCTGCTTCTCTCTTATCAATCTTTGCCGTCTGCTCTATTGTATATCTGTCCAGATGTCTAGACCCTGCTTCACTCCTTCACCTCCACATGTTTTCAGACCCTGCAGACACATACGAGGTAAATGGTTGGGTGCATGTATCGGGAGACAGACAAGTGAGTGTGTGGTTTCGTGCATGTGTGCGCGTGCACGCATGTGTGTGTGTGTGTGTGCGTGCGTGCGTGTGTGTGTGAGAAGGTGCTACTGCTGGGCTTCAATGAGTAATGACTGGCCTTATCACGGGCAAATCTGGTCGGCTCCGCTGTGACAGAGATGAACAAGCTCTGTGTCCTCTTTAACTTCTGCACCATTCTTCTGTCTTTTCAGCCCTCATCCTCTCTTTCACTGTTCTTTGTTTTTGACACTTGGATTCAGGACACGCAGTCCGCTCTGTTATTTCTTTGCTCTCCGTTCTTTTATAGCCCTATGTTTTACACTTTTCAATATCATGCTCATCTCTTGTATTGCAGCAATAAGAGTTCCCATAGCAACTTTTTAAGTGAAAGAGGAGACCCTTTAGAGTGGAGTGAAAAGGCCAAACTTCATGCACTATAACAACCAAAAGTTAAACCGGGAACTGATCCAGGGAATCATATAGATGTTTCCATGCTTAATTTATTTATGTAATTCAGATTTAAAAAAGAATAAACTACTGTTTCATATCATATTAGAGAGCTTCATTGCGCTCTGCGATGTATTTCAAGAATTTCTTTGTGTTAATTTTTAGTCATAGCTGACAAATAATGAAAACCAAAAATTCAGTTTCCAGGAAAATTGACCAATAAAAAAGGATTTTAATTCTGAAATGCTTGGATTTTTGGGAAAATAAGGCAATGTGGTGTATAATATGTACATTTAGTACTTGGTTGTTGGTGTTTCTTTGCTTGGATTTCTGCATCAATGCTGTATGGCATTGAGGCAATCCGCCTGTGGCTCTGCTGAGATGTTAAAGAAGCCCAGATTGCCTTAACAGTGGCTTTCGGATCATTTGCAATGTTGGGACTGGTTTAGAGCTGCACAAGAGATAAACTCTCAGTAGTTGTTGCAGTATCAATATGTTCAGAATTACAATGGCAAAAGACTGCTTGGATGTGATATTTGGTGTGCTATAATCATTTTTAGTTATCCATTCACACTCTACATACCAGTAATAATTTGAGACAGTTTATCTGACTTTCCTGCCTTTAATGCCAACACCTAACATAGATTTTAGTGATTGATATAATATAACTTCAAAGTGATGGTTACATTTGATGTTGGGGGAAAAACGTTGAATATTGAGACAAGTTGTTTAATTGTTTAATTGCACCCAAGATTTTCCTTGTAATATTCAACAATGATATTACAGTTGTATGTTTTTCCTAATATTGTACATACCTAATCTGGTGGCTCTAAACAAAGACATTGGAACTTTCATTCCCCCCCAACCACCATTCAACCACATTAGTAGATGTCTCTATCTGAACATCGTTTCACCTGTTACTTTTCAACCTTAATTTCAAGTAGTTTAGGTAAAAGGGGTTTTCCCTATATATTCAATGAACATTTGCTTGAGGGGAATATGCTTGGATACAGCACTCTGTGAACTGCAAGCTTCTTTAGCAATAACCTGTTGGTGGTTTATCCCATGTGTGTCGTGACTGTCTGCTGGACAGCTGCCAAGTCAGCCGTCTGTGAAGGCTCTAACATGATCATAACATAGCATTTCTGGGGGGGGGGTTTATCTGTTTTTTTGTATTTTGTATTTGTGCGCAGTTAGTAGCACTGTTGCCTTGCAGTAAGAAGGTCCTGGGTTCGAATCCCAGCCTGGAGTCTTTCTGCATGGAGTTTGCATGTTCTCCCTGTGCATGCGTGGGTTCTCTCCGGGTACTCCGGCTTCCTCCCACAGTCCAAAAACATGACTGTTAGGTGAATTGGTTTCATGAATTGGCTGGAAATCTCATAAAAATAAATACAACTTTGACTGAACAGAAAAATAAATCTATTAAATGTGGTTTATTAAACATTAGATCTCTCTCCTCAAAGACTTTGTTAGTAAATGACTTGATTTGTGATAATCACATTGATTTCCTTTGTCTCACAGAAACCTGGTTGCAGCAGGATGATTATGTCAGTATAAATGAGTCAACTCCTTCCAGTCATTTAAATGTTCACATTCCTAGAAATACTGGGCGAGGAGGAGGAGTTGCAACCATTTTTCGTTCTGATTTAATAATTAGTCCTAGACCAATTGACAGCTACAGTTCTTTTGAACATCAAACCCTTAATTTTCCTCATCCAAGTTGCAAAACATTAAGACCATTTTTGTTTGTGGTTTTGTATCGTCCACCTGGCCCTTACTCTCAATTCTTGGATCAGATCTCACATTTTTTATCTGATTTAGTATTAAATACTGATAGGGTTTTTATAGTGGGGGACTTTAATATTCATGTGGATACTGAAAGTGATAGCCTAAATGCAGCCTTTAATGCTATTTTAGACTCATTTAGCTTTACTCAAAAAGTACAGGGATCAACTCACTCGGGCAAACACACTTTGGACCTTGTACTGACATATTGAGTGTGAGGAAATAACAGTCCACCCACATAACCCGGTCCTGTCTGACCACTTCTTAATAACTTTTGAATTTACTTTAACTGACCATCTTAAATCTGAAAGAAAATTTCATTATAGTAGAGCTTTATCAGACAATGCTGTAACAATTTTTAAAGAATCTGTTCCATTCTTACTTTCCTTAGTGTCTCAGGGTAACACAATGGGTGGCAGCAATTCTATCTCTAACCCTTCAGAAATTGATGATCTGGTTCACAGCGTTACTTCCTCATTGCGTTTGGCATTAGATAGTGTAGCCCCCTTAAAAAAGAAAGTGGCTAGCCATAGGAGGCTGACTCCTTGGTTCAACGCAGAGTTGCGTACTTTAAAGCAGAATACTAGGAAGTTGGAGAGAAAATGGCGCTCTACACACCTAGAGGATTCCTATTTAACCTGGAATAACAGTCTACTGCTGTATAAAAAGACCCTTCGACAAGCTAGAACAGCATATTTTTCATCAATAATAGAGGCGAATAAAAACAATCCTAGGTTTCTTTTCAGTACAGTTGCCACACTTACACAGAGTCATAGCTCTGTTGAGCCAACTATTCCCCCGGCTCTTAGCAGTGATGATTTTATGGGATTCTTCATAAATAAAATTAATTCTATTAAAAATAAAATCATTGGCATCCTCCCAAACATGATTACTTCTTCCTCAGTAAATGAGACAGCATCGGAAAGAATTGTAAAACCTCAGTTGTGCTTAGGCTGTTTTGATTCAGTCGAGCTTTCGGAATTATCAAAAATATTAGCCTCATCTAAACCTTCAACTTGCATGTTGGACCCAATTCCAACCAAATTATTTAAAGAAGTGTTCCATTTGGTTCCTGGCCCCATTTTGGATATGATGAATCTATCCTTAGTAAACGGATACGTACCACAGGAATTTAAAATAGCTGTAATTAAACCTTTACTCAAGAAACCTTCCCTTGATCAAGATGACTTAGTGAATTACAGACCTATATCTAACCTTCCTTTCTTATCCAAAGTCCTTGAGAAAATTGTTGCTAATCAAGTCTGTGAGCATCTAAACAGTAACGAGCTGTTTGAAGAGTTTCAATCACGTTTTAGAGCTCATCATAGCACTGAAACAGCACTGGTGAAGGTTACTAATGATATTTTCATGGCCTCAGATAATGGACTTGTGTCTGTTCTGGTTTTGTTAGATCTCAGTGCTGCTTTTGACACAGTCGATCATAATATTCTCTTAGATAGGCTTGAACATGTTGCAGGGATCAAAGGAACAGTGCTAGGCTGGTTTAAATCATATTTGTCTGATAGATTCCAGTTTGTTCATCTAAATGATAAATCTTCTTCACTCTCAAGGGTTACTTGTGGAGTTCCACAGGGTTCTGTGCTTGGACCAATTCTGTTCACCATATATATCCTCCCAATTGGTAGAATCATTAGACAGCATGGGATAAATTTCCACAGCTATGCAGATGATACACAACTATATTTATCCATAAATCCTGATGAACCCAGTCAGTTAGGTAGATTACAGGCATGTCTGGAAGACATAAAAACATGGATGACCCTAAACTTTTTGCTTTTAAATTCTGACAAAACAGAAGTTGCTGTCTTTGGACCAGAAGTTCTTAAACAGAAACTGATTAGTCAATCACTTCATCTGGATGGCATTAAATTGGCCCCCAGTAATAACATAAAGAACCTCGGCGTTATTTTTGACCGAGACTTGACATTTAAATCCCATATTAAACTGGTTTCTAGGAGTTCTTTCTTTCACCTCAGGAATATTGCTAAAATTAGAAACATCCTGTCCAGGAGTGATGCTGAGAAACTAGTCCATGCATTTGTTACCTCAAGGCTGGAGTACTGTAATTCTTTACTATCAGGTAGTCCACAAAATGCCATTAAAAGCCTTCAGTTGATCCAAAATGCGGTAGCAAGAGTTCTGATGAATATTCAAAAGAGAGATCACATTTCTCCTGTTTTAGCTTCCCTTCATTGGCTGTTAAATCCAGAATAGAATTTAAGATCCTTCTTCTTACATACAAAGCCCTTAATAATCAAGCTCCATCATACATCAGAGATCTAATTGTTCCTTATGTTCCTAACAGAGCCCTTCGCTCTCAGACTGCAGGTTTACTTGTAGTTCCTAGGATTTCTAAAAGTAGAATGGGAGGCAGATCTTTTAGTTATCAGGCTCCTCTCCTGTGGAACCAGCTCCCAGCTTTAGTCCGTGAGGCAGACACTCTGTTTACTTTTAAGGCCAGGCTTAAAACTTTCCTTTTTGATAAAGCTTATAGTTAGAGTGGCTAAGGTCATCCTAAGCTATCTCTGTAGTTATACTGCTATAGGCTTAGACTGCTGGAGGACAGACTTACCAATTTTCTTCACTCTGCTACTTCCTTTTCTCCTACGACTCTCCAGTTGTATTACAGTACATTCTGTTATCTCGACTGTTAACTTTGTTTTCTCTCAGTGTTTTTCTCTCCATAGAAGATATACCTGGTCTGGTATCCTGCTTGGCTGAAAATGCCCTGTTGGACGGGGGTCATCGACTGGGATGATCCTCCCAGTAACTGAACATCCACTGTGTCCTGTTATCAACTTTTTACTTTCTGTAACATAGAGAGTTCTCTTATATCAGATCTTCTGTTCCTTCTGTGTTTCTGCTCTGTCTTCTCAAACCCCCAGACGGTCGTGGCAGATGGCCGCTCCTACTCAGCCTGGTTCTGTTGGAGGTTTCTTCCTGTTAAAGGGGAGTTTTTCCTCTCCACCGTCGCTACATGCTTGCTCAGTATGAGGGATTGCTGAAGGATTGCTGTGGTTGGAAAGTCTGCATCAACGGGGCCCAACCTCACGCCAATGACTGACGCAATCTGCTGGGATTCCTTAAATAGGAAACTTTTTAACTGATTGGAATGTTTGTATAAATGTATTGAAATGACTTCTTGTTAAGTGCCTTGAGATGACATCTGTTGTGAATTGGCGCTATATAAATAAACTGAATTGAATTGAATTGAATTAATGGACTGCCTGTGCAGTGTGTAATAGAATTGCAGAATTAGTGTTTCAGTGTCAACATTAAGTGAATTATATGTGTTTTAGTGTGACTGACTGGGTGTCAGGATGAGCTATAAATGGTTGAGTATCGACATCATACCTAGTGCCAAGCCTGTCTGTGAGTGCTCATTCCTCTTCCTGGCAGCTAATGAAAAACCCGTTTTTGATATGTCACTTTTACTCTTTCCTGGTACATGGATCGGAAGGATTATATGGGGACGTGACTGACAAGCATGCTTATACATGGGTCCATGCGTCTACATGTGTTTGAGAGAGAAAAGGGAAATGACAAGTGGGTTAGGGGTAGAGGAGAGAGCCGACTGGAAGAAGAGGGAGCAGGAGAAGAAGGAGGAGGGCATAGAAATTGGCGGCATGTGTTCAAGCATCAGGCACATCTAGCAGAAAACACACAGAGACATTCAGTGGTACTCCATGTTCAAATGTCAGGCCCCAGGTTATTTATAGCCACTCTAATTAAACCATGCACCGTGCCTCTCATGCTGTCTCCCTTTCTGTTACCTTCTTTTAGAATTCTCCCATGAGCTTTGTTTTTGCCCTTGGTTCAACCAATTTCTCTCCTTCAACACATTCTTCTTCTCTTGTCTCTCTTATCCCCTCATCTTGAGTTTCTATCATGCTATCCTCCACTGGCCAGTCACGTGTGTTTGGAGATAAAAAAAACAAACAAAAGAAACAAAATTGCTAAAATCCTGTTGCATTTTGATCCTCTGCTGTCTTTTATGGCAGTCTCACGATAAACACAGACACTCTTAATCTGCTGAGATTAAACTGTGTCTCGCCTTGTCAGCACGGTGACAGAAAACACGCACAAATACAAACTCTCACTCACATCATTTTCACACTTGATTGTCAGCTGGCCTACTCCCGGGAAGCCGTTGCCTTGGCAACCCCAGATGTGGCATCTTAGGGTCTTGTTGCGATGTATTTCCAGCTCATGCCACCTTCCCTGGTGAATATCAACGCCCTCCACCCGTCAAAGCACAGTTTTACAGAGGGGATTTAACCCAGATTACACATACACGCTCAATTGTAAATCCATTATGTGAGAGGTTCAGCAGTTGACTGTTTTTATAAATTATGCTGGGCTTTCTCAGGGTTATTTTCTAAAGTGAATTAAATGAGTCGGTGTCAAATCAGGGCCTGCTCACAGTCAACCTTCTGCTCCACTGTTCACTTGTCTAAAAAAGTCAGACATTTTCAAGGGCTCACTTGAAAGCAGTGGCAGCAAGTATTTTGTTACACCTGGAAGAAGAATGTGTGACAACAAATCTTTTTCATTCAAAAGGCGGCACCAAACCACCTCAACTGTAACCACTTAAAGCTGCTATGGCAAATCTGCAAAACAAGCTACCATAAAACATTTTTTCCATACATTTTAACAACGATCTAACATAGTATAACTATAATTATTTTGTGGAGATTAAAAAAAAAATAGAAAAAAATAAAGTAGTTCTGTCGCATTTGTCTAAAAATCTCCGCCAATAACATCGCTCAGTCCGAAACCAACGTTTGGACCATCCGGTTGTCTGTCTCTCTGGACAAGCGCACTTCTCCATTTAACTGGCTCTACCACTCATTACGCGCTCCCACATTTTGCAACAGAACACCACTGGTGTGAGAGGTTCTCCGCTCAATACTGTCAGATAAGGAGAAACACCCTCTGCTACCACTTCAACTTTAGGACAACCTACCAGAGTCCAAAAAAGAAAAACGCCATTTGAAGTCGCGAAAAACAAAAGACGTTTCCACCATATTATTTAATGAAAACTGCAACTGATGTTTTGCTCTCTCTCGTTTACTATGGCAGTACATGGTCCCATATCAGGGGGGCGTGACCAAGGGATGATAGCCGATGGGAGGGGTGAGAGTTCTGTGACTGTGTTTATGTTGAAAAGGTAGCTTTTTCTGCAGATTCAGTATAGCAGCTTTAACCCTATTTAGTGAACACCATGACTCAAAATAAAAACAGGGTTATGAGGAGGTTCTTAATCCAAACAGACGGTCAATTTTCAACTCCAGTACGACAATGGTTAAAAATACATATATATCCCTGTGAGACAACAGCTGATTTTTATTTCTTTTGATTAAGTGGTTTACAAAGTAAATCAGTATCATGAGTGATGGTGTTGTGGCAAAGGTGACTGATAAAATATTGATACTATGCAGACATAGAAAAGCATGTTGAGCATCTCCAGCATCATAACCATGGAGTACTTTGTACGTGTATAGCATGTCATGTGGTCTGAATTTTCCACTTTATGTATTTTCACCCACATGAAGCTCTATTTCTCTTAAGAAGTTTCTTCTTCAACCTGGTTCTAAAGTAAAATAGAAAACATCTGTGCAGCTTTTTTGAGAGTTAACATGAAAATTGTACCCAAAGCTCAACAACTGAAAATAATTACAGCAATATTTATTTCCACACTAACAAAATAACCTGAGTGCAATGTTATCATATGGATTACTAACATGTTTAAAAGTGTAGAATTATTACATTTTGTCACAAAGGAAACTAAATTAAAGTCATATTCTATCACAGAACTTCAGAAATAATTGATTGGTTTAGCTATATTTCCTTTGGGTTCCAGGTATATTATTGTTGCTGCACTTTTTAACTCTTTTGTCAGGCTGCAATCTGAGGACAGTCACAGTCATGCAGGAATCCTGGTATTTCCTGAGGAATAAATCAATTATTTCACTTCTATCAACCACAGTCTGACTTTTTACAGTTAATGATTCCCTGCATTCTCTTTATGGTAATTACAATATTGAAAGTATTTACTTAAGCAGCCAATTAGCATCGCGACATGTTTTGTGATGCTAAAAATTAGTATGTGATGTAAGAATTAATGCTAAAGTTACAGCTAAAATAAATGACCTAATTTGAGACAGGCTTATGTGAATGTTGGTAGATTTATGCAAAACAGTGTTTTTGTCATAATTTTCACCTCATCAGACATTGATTATTTTTTTATATATGTACTTTTGACACTAATTACAACTACCAAGCAGTTTTTCCACAGTGAAAGCACCCTCCTGAAAGCATGGTCAAGAGGCAATTCCTTCATTTGGCACAGATATGTTGGAAAAGTGACACATCTCCATGTTGAAGGACATCTGACCTCAAAGACTGGAATTTAAAACTCCTGCTATAGATTGACCAGAGCCTGGCTTCTTTCTGAATTCTTCTTTTCAGCTCACCCCACTGGTTTTTTACATGATTTAGGTTTGGGCACTGGAATAATATTTGCAGAGGGTTGATTGGTTGACTATATGTTTTAGATCATTATTGCCTATTAGTTTTTCAGAAGTGGCTACCAGATTTTACTTAAAAAGCCCTGGGATCTAAAGGAGTTGGCATGAAGTCTTGAACCCTAGCAAGGTCTTCAAAGCTTTTGGTAAAGAAACAGGCCCACATTTTCATAGATCCTCCAATATATGTATGTCTTCATATTCACCCCATATTTATGCCTGACAAATCAAGTCTTTGCTGCTGAAAACCTGAAATTTAATATTGTGTCTTGTATTTCCAAATAAAGGTTGTTTTTTTGCAACTCACTCTCATGTTTCACAACAGTTTTGCTTCTCTGTGACCACAAAATGCTACTTTTTACAGCAGTTCTTTAACAGTGAGCTGTGGGAAATTATTTTCATCTCCCATACCATCCTCCTTGCTTTGCATATTGGTAAGACAAACTTGGATTATTATCTAATTATCTGGTTTGAGTTGCCTTAAACTTTTTTAATTGTTGCTTTGATTAATTATGATTTTTTATTATTGCTTTGATGAGCAAGTTTAGGGAAATAGATGTTTTTTAGCCATTTCCCTACTTTTAGTCATCAACTCACATCTGCCTTACTTTAACGATATGTTTTCTAGTCCTTTCCATTCTGAAGACTTAGGGAAATGTGGTATAAACATTATGTGTCACAGAGGACCAAGGAAATAGGAGGTCATACATTTCTAATTAATACACTCTGATCAACTTAAACAAAATAAAACAGAAACTACACAATTTCTTCAGTTAGATTTATTTCATGTTACTTGTTCGGGTGCCAATAAGTGTGGCCCCTGGATTTTTACCAAACCAATTCTTTCCTAAATTGATCTTTTACTGCTGAATAATTACTCAAATAAGTTCTCAAATTAAAGGTTTTATTTTCAAAAATAACATGGTTATTATTACTCTACTCCAAAAAAGATTTGCATCCGTTATAAGAATTTTTATACATCTTCATCTGTGGAGTGTGCTGCGTGGAGGTGATATAATTACATATTCATGCAGACCGTTATTTTCTCTGTGTCTTTATGTAGGTTGCTGTTGTTATTTCTATACTTCCTCAACCATATATGATTCATCTTTTCCACATGGATGGACATGGGAAGCTGTTCTTTTGAAGCAAGATGTAAAAATAGATAATCTAACAATGATGTCCCTTCATGTTTGAATAGCAGCATTTGTTCTTTTTGTCTGCCTGTGTGTAAGCATCTATATTTCACGTCTATGTTTCTCCTGTGTCCAGCATGAAAGATCTTGCCTCCTCAGATCAATTAAGACTTGTTGCAGTGACACTTGCATCCACTGTGGGGGACTATAAATCACAAGCCTGTGTTCCTCTCATCCTCTTATCCTTGAGTAGCTCAGCTGTTATGTTTATATTGAAATCCCTAATAGGTTTCCATTTATGTTTTGTTTGTACATTTAAATGATCTGTGCAAAAAAGATTTTTCATTTGAAAGCACTAACAAATACGGCAATTAGCCTCATTCGAAGAGAGTTTTAGCTCTCTCTGCATCCACAATAACAAGTGACTTGAGGCAGGAAATGGCTTGACTCTATTTCTATTATTATGTTACTTTGTATACTACACACTCTGTTAATGCTTTCGAAAATCCGCTACGAGTTCTCATTATACACAGGGCTCATTACTGGATTTCAGATGCAGTTAGAAATGTACTTTGTCACAAGGAAATGCCATCACAGTCATCAGTGCAACCATCTTAGGCTCTGTTCATAGTTGCATGGGCAGGAGGCAATTTCATATGCAGAGTCAGAGTCAATCAAAGGATCAATATGTCAGGGGCTAAAAATGAGTCTGGAAGTTCTGACACCCACTTGTTGGTATTTCCCATCAGTGACAGGAGCACCCCCACTACATTAGTGGACATTATGTGGTGATGCCAGGTTTTCCAAGCTGCACCAGCTGTGGCTTTTTAGAAGGGGATGGAGGGAAAAGTGAGAGATAGAACTTAGAAAGTGACAAGGGATTACTTTTTTTGCCAAGAGGCAACATGCTCTGAAGTAATCCTAAACGCTCTTCTTTTGGGATGAGGGATTATTTTTATATGTTGTAGTGCATGGCCTCCTTATCACTCCTTTATTTTTAAACCCCCTGACTCACTGATGTATCTGCGAGAAAAACTACAAGTAATCATTTTATTAGATGTTAGTTTTTCAACATTTAGTGTTACAAGTTTACACCTTCCTCCTGGTGACTCTATGTAGAACCCCTGACGTGCATCAAAAATAATCCATTAAAATATTTTATCCTTTATCTTTGCTTGCTTTGTGCTTTATCTTATCTTTCAATTTCAGGTTAAAGTCAAATTTCACTACTGTGCAAACTTTAAAGTAAAGCTTGCTTACGCACAAAACGGGGTGTGAAAACTACGAAAGCAACTTTCTACGCCAAGTTTAGGATTTATAGAAAGAAACGTGGCGGAAAAATGTGCGCAACTTTAAGCATCCTAACAATCTTTCTTACGCACTTTTTGAACACTGACAGCGCAGCAGGAGAGATGGCAAAAATTTTAATTTAAGTCACAATTTCAAAGTTGTAGAGCTTTGCGCACACAGACACACAACCAGCAGTCACACCACCATCCCGTCTCTGAACTGAGAATAAAAATGAGAATCTGAATGAAAATATGTTGCACATACGAATCATATCACAGTATGTTCATATGTATTAATGGCTTCAGATTATATAGAAATTACACTTATTGGTGGATTAATTGTGTGAAGTACGAATACTGCAGCATCCCCTGCATAATGATGCACAATGGATGCTGGCACTCATTGAAGATCACGCCACTGGAAACATCTGGATGGGGGACCCGATGTAGATTCCTTAAAGCAGTACTATTACTTGTAGATCTATGTGCTGAGCTGGACCCGGTGTTGGATCTACTGACCCGCTGGAACCGTGCACCCCGTCCCCCGCTCTGCTTTTTTATGTCAGAAATGCTGCTGCATCAATGCTGCGTCACTTGCAGCCCTTCCGTTTGTTTGTGACCTCAAATCAATATTTTGCAAGGATGATACTTTTTAAAAACCTAGACTTAAAATGCACCTTTTTTGTCATGCTTTAAATATCTAGTTTTATTTCGTTTAATAAATTCCAGTCTTAGTGTTGCTGCAAGAAGTAATCATATAGGCCTAATTGAAACTTTATTTTTCTTATCTTTTTTATTGCTTGTGCTGCTTTTATTATTACATTTTTAAGTCTTTTTACTCCCTTCTTGTTTTTCTTTTTGCAACTGTATTTTTGTTTTTTAATGTGAAGCACTTTGGCTGCCTTCGGCTGAATAAAGCGCTGACTGAGTGATTGATTGAAATAAAACTGTTTTCCGTGCCTCTACGAGCCTGCAGCTGTCTCTGTGGAATTACTTTCTCCACCTCTCGGTTGCCACGGTTACCTGTGAAACTTAAAGTGTAACTGAACCACATGACAATCATAACCCCGCCCCCACACAACATTTGAAAAAATTCTACAAAGTGGGCTGTGCCAGGAAGAACGGATGGGTATGGCCAACTATGGAGGATGAACGGAGGGGAGAACGTGGGGGTGTGTTCAGGAGGACAGTGACACCTCGCTTAATCTGACACTGAAACATGGACAGTAACCAAAGCGACGTTGGCAGTTTTGCGACTGATCGATCTGATCTGATCGCAGATATTATGGATAAAAGAGGCGTAGGATATTGTAGGACACTGTATTGTATGTTTGATAGCAGGAGAATGGATTGTACTGTTACATCACATAAGAGAGTAAAATAATGCTTACATAGAGAGGGGGGATCAGGGGGAGCAGAGGTCAAGAGAAGAATCTGGAAAAAACCTGGTTACAGCCAGAGCCATAAGATGATACAAAGGAGCAAAACGAGAAGAAATCAGGGCTTTTTCTGGTGCTGCTCACTCGGGGGAAGAAGTAAAAACCCAACTGCTGTTCCTATCTCTTGCTTGTCTGGTTTTCAGAACTTTTGTAATAAGCCCTGATCTTTTATTAAATGCACAAACAAAGTATTTGCTTCTCTAGTTTTTGAATATTTCCACCAGACTGGATAAAATAATTGGGTAGTAAGAGTTAAATAAAGAAGTACATGTCGTCTTCTTTTTATCTTTTTATCTTTTTCATATGTCCTGTTTATAAATGTTTTGGGGATTAGGATTTTTTTCCCCTCTAAGTCTATTTCTCAAACACAACTACATTTGTAACTAACTGCATTTCATATTTGTGAACCTCAGGGAAATTATTTTTGTTTTAATAGCCTTAAATAAAATTACTCAGAAGTTTGTAGGTCCTATGGTGTTAATTATTTTCTAGGACTCTAAATAGGCCTAGATGTCTTTATTTGCTTACTTTCTTTTAAGTTGTGTCCTTACCCTATAATCCTCTGATCTTCTGATCAAACATGTAACACATTGCTTGTACCAAGAGATGAGCTGACGAAACTAGAGAAGGAGGGGAGTACTGGGAGAAAGAGAAATGAAAGAATTTTGAGAAAGTATAGTATTTACATTATACTAGGTTCTGTAATCTTCAGTATAGTGTTTCTGTTTGTTTATTTTGCATCCATGGGGGGACATGGATCAAAAAGACAGAGGGCTTAATTGGATTTAGAAACAAATGGTGTGTGTGTGTTTGCATACACGCATCCTGATATCCTTCTAAACATATAGTGCTGCTTCTTAACTTTTTTTACTGAAATTGTAAAAATGAATGCAAGCATATATTTATAAAGTTCTACCACACACTGAATTTCACACTCTTACACCGTTACATAATTGCATGACTTCTTTGTACAAAACTGGTTCTGATTTTGGCAGATTTCTTTCATAGTCTTGAATTTACAGTCCATACAATGTCAGTTTTTATTGATTAGATGTGGTGTGAAATAATTTCTGAAGTTCAGTTGCCGCTTTGTTTTTTATCTTAGAGCAGGCTTTTAGTACATTTATAAAAAACTTTTTCATCCTACCATCACTCTTCATATGTAATAATAAGATGAAATGGAAAATGGATAGCTGGACTGGGGTAGTACTGGGGTCTTGTTTGGTTTGAGGTGGGCATTACTCCGGTCTGTCATAGTGTAGAAAGAGCAGATCCAAAAAGTGAATCTCATGAATTTTTGTTCTGTGTTCAGAAACACATATTGGCAGGGCTTGTGGATCAAGACAAAAAATGTTCTCAGAACAAAAGCAGCTGAAATTAGCTTTCTCAGTAGAGTGGCTGGAATCAACCAAGGAAATATGATGAGGTGCTCTATCAGCCAGATACGCTTTAATTAGAGCCACTGCTCCTCTTTTCACAATCAGTCAGCTGACTGTTTTGTCATATGATCTGAATAAGAAGGTAAATTCAAGGATGTCCCACTGGGATCAGACCATGAGGTAGACCCATTAGAGTTCTCTCCGAGGCTCAAAATTTATTAGCGTTTAAGGTTAATAGTCAGCAACTTTAATTAGCCACAAACAAAATTCATTTGCCACAACAGCATTAGTTAAAAAAAGAAATTCCCATGGTTTGAAGTGAACTCAAATGTAATTTATTACAAGCTTAGACAAAGAACTCTGAGAATACATTTTGCAGACTAAAACAAGCTGTAGCTTAATGTGGGCTGTAAAAATAAAGTAACTTAAAGTTACTTTACTCAAAGTAAGTTAAATGTGCATGTTACTTTCTCTAACTACTGGTAACTAGGTGCTGCTTTTCACTTACCAGCAGTATTTTCTAAAAGTCAGATGTTGGTTGGGTTGGTAAAACTATTACACAGATCCTATTCCATAATGTCACTAATATCTCACAATCTACACTTTACTGGCCCAATATTTGTTAAACTAAATGCATGTACTTGTACTCATTAAAAATCAGTTTGTAAGTTTACTAAAAAAACAACTGGTGACTTAAAGTGTAGAAATAAACTTAACATTTTCTTTCAAGCATTGTTCTAATAAAAAACCAATGCATGAATCAACATAATGGAGAAGTTGCATTCACATTCTATAAAGCATAGGGCTAAACCTAGAGCAAGTTATTAGTGTTACTATTTGCGCTCATACTCAACTGAGTGCAAATAGTCCTTCACAAAAACCGTGGACTGAACATAAGGGAAAAGTGAGACTTTCAGTAGCTGCCATGTTTTAACCATCCACTGCTCACCAATAGTCTGGATGGTATACTGTATGTGGCTGTTGGAGACAAAACGAAATGTTTAACATGCGTAGATCAGATCATGACAAAGGGGCTAACATTCAGTCTCCCTCACCTGGAGCGAAGCTACGTAGGGTCACCACTTTTGTGAGTAAACATGGTAAATGTAAAGTTTACGTTCAATTTAAATGTAAATGTACATCATTGTGCAATAAAAAAGGTAAGCAACACTGAGTTTTATCAAATCTTAACTTTAACTGACAAGACCATGACTTTCTACACGTTTTCTGGGGATAGTAGACTTGGATAAGTAACATGTGCTCTAACGAAAAGCCCTACCTGACTGATACGTGTAGCTTGTCAAAAATCTGACAAGGTAGCTAAGTTTGTGGGACCGCTCAGCCGGGCATTTTTAAATTGTCTGCTGTTCATGTTATTGGATTGACACTGGTTCATTATACACAAAAGCTCCCAGAATTTAAAAATGCAGCTATATCATAAGCTACTGTGGTGAATTGCAGCCATACTGACCTTGCCAAAGAGCAGCTTTGTTCGCCTTTGTGTCAAGCACCAGTGACATCCATGCCAGAATTCTGGAGGGACTACATTTATCTCCAGGCTTGAGAATACCTTGCTGACCTCCAGAATGAGGTTGGGAGTATAACTGTTGTGGCATGTTTGGGTTTTCCTACAGAAACTGTTAGCTTTGCTAATCTTCAATGAGAGAGAGCATTAATTTAATTCTACACTTGCTTTAAAAAATTACTTTTTACATGTTGTGGAACATCCTTCTCCCAAATATATCCAAATATTTTGTATCAATGCAGTTCATTCTAATTGAACATTTTTTGCATAGTGGACACAAAAATAAAGATTTCCCCATGTGTTTGAGGTTTGTTGTTGATGATCTTTCCCTTTTCCTAAAAATAAATTGGCCTCTGGTACTTGCCATGTACCAAGTCCGCATGTAGCCTCTAAGGAGCTTTTTGTTTAGGATTATATTCTTTTACCAAAGTGTGGACTGTGTTATTACATCCTGAAAAAGTACATCCTGGCTGCCTCTGCAGGTTAGGTCATACCACATGTTCTGTGTATTGAGTGTGGAATATGTTTATTTACAACAATTGTTGAGGTAAAGGTCATAAGGTTAATGGTATTATCATGCGACATCCTGACCTACAGCCAAATTAGCATCATTACTTTGCAACACTTGGTCTGTTCACAGGCAGTGCAGTTATAGATATGATGATCTGAGAAAGAAGACGGCTGCTGGTTATATGTTTTTAAAGTGTAACAATGTACGCATTTGAAATTGTGCTCAACAACTCAGTGTACAGTGGGGGATGAAAATTACAGGCATCTCTCATCTTTTTAGTGGGAAAACTTGCACAATTGGTGCCTGACTACATACTTTTTTTTTCAACCACTGTAAATACCAGGCCTCAATTTTTAGTCCCAGAGTCAAAATAGTTTGTGGGTAGATTTGTGCAACCAAATCAACTTGCAATAGTTAAATAATAATTATGGAAAAATCCCCAAGAAATCTTTCTGAATATTTAAGATTACGTCTAACTGCATAATGGTTTATTGCCACGGCTATCAAACTGCAGTACAAGTAACGTTGGAGGTTGTTGGACCAGGTGAAACACAGAATGAAAGGTTGTTTTTTTCGGGGGGGTTGTTGAATAAATAGCAAAAATTATTCGTGATGTAGATCTAGTAAGCATCAAATGATGAATATGTGAATTATTTAAGCACATCTTTCCTTCATTAGAAACTTCTCAAAAGAGAAGTCCAGAATTTCACGTATGAACTAAACAATAACAAAGCAAACCAGGAGCAAGTGCAGGTGGCTACATATGCTGTTTCTGTATACTTTCACAAAAGTAAAAGTGGAAAAAATCTTTAAGGGGGAAATGCTTTTTCACAGCCCTGTACATGTATACTATATTAATGATGTAAACACCCTATCATTATATGCTCTGCATTGAAAATGAAAGCATTTTTGGAAATATTTCTCATGCAATATTCATATCTGTCTCACCTCTAGTAACTTGACGGTGATTTTTAAACAAGGGTTGAAACTTTTTTCCTATAACACATCATTAGGAAAAAGAGGCACCTTGGTAGGAAAAATTTAGATATTACTGCATATATAAATTCCTACAAGAAGTACCATACATAAACACATGCCTCCAATTACTCCTCATGGTAACAGCACTGGACTTCACATTATGCTGCTTGGACACATATGCAGAAAATGATTCAAGATGAGAGAAGAAACTGTGTATGACTCACACACCAATATACACACTGACACACACAGAGAGAGCTGGGCAGCATTGCGGGATGAACAGAGAAAGCAGTGTGCCCCCAGGCTTTTGCCCCGCAAAGAGTGGGATGAGTGAAGGATAAAAGCATGGCTTCAGTGGTCTCAGGTGAAGCTGCGAATGCATTACTAAACAAAACTTAGAGAGTAATGCAGGCTTTGACGACATAAGAATATATAAAGCAGCACAGAATATCTCAATCAATGCATTTTACATGTTTTATTTGCAAACTTGAAATGTTTACATTAAGATATACAGTTAAATCAAGTGGCATCTTTTTTTACACATAAACATTTAAGTCAACTGTGAGAAGTATTAGATGATAATTACTTTATTTTCTGAGGTATTTGCATACTAGCTAATACTAGCCATTTTTTTATTTTACCAGAACACGTTCTAAATCAAATGTAAGCTGTGGACTTCTCTAAAATTCCCTATTGTCCCTACTGTACCTATAATATTTACCAGTAATAAAATAATATAATATGTACCTATATATACCTATAATATATGATGAGATTGCCCCTGAGCAATTGGTTTGAACGCAAATTAGTCACTTAATTTCCCTCTGGGATCAATTAAGTATTTTTAATTTGAATTTGAATTTGAATATATATATATATATATATATATATATACATATCTATATATATATAGATATATATATATATATCCTTGCAGCAACAAGGCCGGGGTTCGAATCCCAGCCTGGGGCCTTTCTGCATGGAGTTTGCATATTCTCCCTGTGCATGCGTGGGTTCTCTCCGGGTACTCCGGCTTCCTCCCACAGTCCGAAAACATGACTGTTAGGTGAATCGTTCTCTCTAAATTGCCCTTAGGTATGAGTGTGTGCATGCGTGGTTGTTTGTCCTGTGTGTCCCTGTGTTGCCCTGCGATGGACTGGCGACCTGTCTAGAGTGTACCCCGCCTCTCGCCCCGTGACCACTAGAGTGACCACAATCTGTCTTTAGATGGAACAAAGCATCTGCTTTGCTAGATGTAAGGGCACAGTGGGTTAACTGTGTTTGAGGACTTAAGTGGCTAAAAATAGCTCAGAGCCCAGAGGTGCAACTCCTCAGACCTGAAGAGATTGGTCGTGTCTGCACCTCTCCTATTGTGAACATCATGCACCTGGATGTATCTCCATGCATGATCAGCATTCAGCCATGTGTGTTTTTTTCAGTTTTACGTCTGTACAATCTAGTTTGTAATATAGACAGAGTGTTTGACCTTGCTGTCAGCCTGAATCATCTCTTCTTTCTGGCCTCAGTAATGAGGCAGTTGGAGAAAGTACAAGAAACCCTAAAGTAGAGGGATCATTGAACAGTTTTTAACCATCCCAACCCAAGAAAGGAGGATGAATCACCATCATCAGAGCTTTTTTACTGAGGTGTGTAAAAAAGAATAGGTGATTATAGGTGTGCTATTTAGGGACATAAAAAAGGGGAGTGAGAAAAGGAAAAGAGTGGGAGAAGAAGAAAGGGCTGTATCATGGGACGAGCAGGAATTCTCTTTGTTCCAACTTCAAAGCCCACTGCAGTCACCCAAAGCCTTTCAGTCATACTTCATTTGAGATATCATGCATAAACATAAAAGCAAGTCTTTACTCTGTGAACAACGGCTGCCGTGTGCAAGTTAAGTTGTGACAGAGGATGCAAGGGGAAGTAACGCAGTTGTTCAGGTGATAATTAATTATAACCAAGTGAGAACGGGAGATGTGGCTGACGACAACGTAGCAGCAGTGTTGCACGCGTCTCACTTTTAAGCTGTCTGTTGGATTCCAGATGCAGTTAAATGTCAGTTTCTGTGTAGATGCTTGCCTGTGTGGGTGTGTTTGTGCTGTCACAGGTTGTTGAGAAATAGTTCCAAGCAGTAGACCTCCTGGGAACAGAGCCATCTCCACGGAGACTTCAGGGCATCCATTCCCAACACAAGAAAAAGTCCCCACAGGGGGAATCCCTGACGTGTAGCTGTTATCGTACTCCCTGCAGGACTCGAGAGCTTTCTATTGACTTCTTAGGGCCCCGTGTCTGTCGAGGGATTTTATTTCCTGCAGTTCTGTATAGAAACAAGATTTTGAGGATTGATTCATTTGCAGGATTGCATTACACTTTTTACATTTCCCAAAATGAACCATCCTTCAGTAAATTCCACTGTTTACTGAAAAGAGACATTCTTCTCTTATAACAACATTTTTTAATTACAGTAGTATTCCACAGTTTTAATCCAAGCATTGTCTCTTTGCAGACTCATGTTGGTCTTATGCTTGTTTTATAAAGAGGTATTAATGTTGCAGTTCTAAATATTCTTTAAAAAAATAAGAAAGCCACAGTTCCTATATTGCTCACTGGTTTAGAAGGATGATCTCTCCGCTAGGTAAGATAATACATTTTAAAACATTTGGCGATAGATTTATGACTGGAGGTGCATGATATACAGTGCTTAGAATTCAGGCCACTTGTTATAGTGAAAGGCCATGGAAGCTGGAGGATTTCACTGCTCCTTGCTGGTAAGCTACCTTTAGCTGTTGATCTATATGGTTGGACATGAATTTCAAAATTATTACGTTTAATTCTTTATTCTTTATTTTTTACTCTTATTACACTGATTTCACCCTTTTGGATTATCAAATTACATCCTTGGTTTGGATATGGACATTTCTGTGATTTGCAAAGCTATTCACACCTATTGAAAGTTTCCACATTTTGTTATGATACAACCAACAGATTCAAGATTTTAAGTATTCATTAGAACTTTTAGTTATAGACGAGCTGAAGCAGTGCATTTTGTATTTAGCACCCCCTCGTCATTCATAATCGTGCTGTATTTAGCACCATCCATCTTCCTGTCAATTCTGACCGATTTTGCCATTCATGCTGGAAAAAATGTATCCACACAGCATGATGCTGTCACTCGCATGATTCACTGTGGAGTTGGTATTACAGTTACGCCTCAAAATTATTCATACCCCTGGGAGATTTATGTTTAAAGTTGTTTTTTTAATTTTACCAACAACTCTTTAGACTGGATGTTATATTAATGTTTTGGATTGGCCCAGTCAGAGTCCTGACATAAAATTATCAATGAATTAGTGGACAAAGCTAAAGACTAAGGTGATTGCAGGGAAGTAAGGCTTGACAATGAAAAGTCGTCAAAAACACAGTGGTGGCATGTGTTGGAGAAGATTTCTATTAAACTATTTCTGACCCTTTGAGCTATGTCTAATTCTGGACTCTAACCAGAATCGGTCTGGACTTTAACCAGGCCTAGATCCAGTCACTAAGTGACTGATCACTTCAGAGGCCTCTAACCTTTGTTACTTCTCCCTCCTGGTTCTTTGGATGTCTGGCAAGTCTGCAGAAATAAAACACAAAGGACCCAGTGCTTCAGATTATGGAATATGTCAGGAAGAGCTCCATCTTCGTCTTTTCTTTTTTTGCACTGCCGTTTTTATTATAACATTGTAGCAATACAATCCTGCAAGGAGATGGGCGGTCCATCTCCTGCTCACAGTCAGCTCAGCTCCTCCCATCATACAATCACAATTTCTATTGGTTAATCATTCTATTGCTATGATCCTTTTCTTCCTCCTGCAAAAGGTTTGTTTCATCCTTTAACGTTGGGTCACACGGTAAGATTATGTGACTGGTACGGTTCCTGTTTGTTTTACAAGTTCTGTACCAGACACTACAGCATTCAGTTCCCTTTTAATAATGAGCTGCTTGAGCACAGCTTTTTCTTTACACAGATTTGAGACATATAAACTAAATTATATGTTCAATGCATTTAACAAATAAAAATATTTACAACACATGCAAAACGCTGGTTATCAATTATAAAACATAGTTTTATTGTTGTAATTCCAATAAAGATCTTTCCATTTACTGTTGAGAAGAGCTTAAACAAATTTTAACATACCTTTTTGTAGGTTTTGTGGCACTGGAGACCTTTATTTGTTACTGGACAAGAAGAACGACAGAGAAAGAAGGGGAAGAAATGCATTATATAGCTAAGGGCAAGGAATTGAACATTGGACAGGTGCTGTAAGCTCTGTAGCCTCCACATATGGCACACCTGCTCTACCACTGACCTTGGTGCTTCAGCATTCCTGCTCTTATTTAGAAGCAAATAAAAAAACGGTAAATTTCTTTGTTTAAAAAAAAAAGTATACCCTACATTTTTAATTAGTGTTTTCCTGTCAACAACTAAGATCTTGCTCGTATAAAAATTGCTTAAAGTTTAAATCTGTGAGGTGTTTCATTCATTTTGGGCCTAACTGTAGCTTTGAGATAACACATAAGTTATACTGTAGAAATAAGCAGAAAATGAGGCCTCGAGCCACAATGTGAAGCAACAGAAGTCTCTCTCCCAGGGGTAGGAAAAGCTACAGTGAATAATTCACTAGGTTTTATCTTTTCCGTGTGACATCAGGTGCAACAAATTGTGTTGTAAATGCTTAAGCCCAGACAAATCTATCATGTCAGAACAGAGAGATGATAAATGATTTTAAAAGGGAGTTTCAGGAAGATTATGGGAAAGTAGATGATATATTTCATTAACATTCAACATTTATAGTGCTCCTTATCTTCTGCATAGGTTCCCTTTCAACGGCTGCAAAGTTTGTAGCCTTTTATTAAATTCAAATAATTTGGAGTTTTATACATATGTGACGGACTTCTTTTTCTTTTGTTTTAGACAGATTTACAGCTTCACTTTTACAACTTTTGTCACTAATTCACCAGTTTGGGTGACATTACTGTATCTTCATTTCCTCTGCGTCTCTTTGGCTCATCACTCATGCTTCGTCAATTAAAAAAAAGACTATTAGATAAACTAATTTCACTGTAAAAGACAAAATAGCAATTAAGGTCTGGAAACATATCTGAAGTAACATTCATCCAAAAACTGATTAAATAACCTAAATGAAAAAGCATAGCAATTTGAGGCCTAATGTTTGTGATTAGAAGAGGAAACTACAGCACAAAACAATTGCTGGGTACTAATTGCAAAATGTAAGATGATAGAAAACATTTATATTTATAAATGAATTGTAGCATGGTTGTCTAGACTGCTTATTATTGACGTCTTAGATTTTAAATTAAAATGTTCAGATATCTATATTGTATATTTGCATGCAATGAATTCATTTTTGTTGAAAGAATTTAAACTGTTTTCATTGTAAAATTAAGAATTTTGTCACTTAATGGCAATCGGTGATTAAACCAAATAATTACCATGTGTGATGTGATGTTTAAGTGTAGTGTTCATGGAGTTCCTCATTTTAAGTGTAGTAATTACAGGTAATGTAATCCTCGTTAATCCTCATTCTTGCACCCACACATAGCACTTTAACTACTCTGTGCTCAAACAGCAAAGTAGAGAATATTTTCTCGTAGATTTTGCTGATCCAGGTAAAATACTTTTTCCCCACCTTTAATATGTATGCCACTAAATTAAAATTACCCAGCAGTTTTAAGTAAAGAAACCTATGAGGTTTATACTAGTAAAGTAATTTTATCAACATAAGACCTCAATGCTATAGCATGTTTGCATTTTTCTGCTATAGTTTAACACCCCTGCATCCTTTTGATGTTCCTCTTATTCCTCCTCCTTTGTTATGCGCTTTGTCTGTTTGTCCTCTCTTTACCACAGGCCTATGTAGATCTAACACACACAAACACACACACACAAACACAAACACACACACCTCCCAGCAGCCCCTTGAGCTCCACGTGAAACACCACAGTGCTGCTCTGCAGCCAGCTGGTGCCTGCTGCTTCAGAGTCCAAGCAGCACACTGACAGTCAGTAAAGCCTTACAAGGCTATTCTCAGCAGCTTGTGTTGTTACTGCTGATGACCCACGGGACCTTTACTGCGGTTTACTGATGTAGTTCAATATGCAGCGTGGGCTGTGTAGGTGTCACAATACTTGTTTAAACACTCACTTGTTCTGGTTCACAGGAACTCAATGTGTTTGCTGAATTTAGCTCAGTGCTTTCACATAAAAAATGCTACTATTGTGGCTGCATTATATTTTGGATTTTTGTTGTCACTTAGCTTTGTCATGATTGACTCCCAAGATTCTCAAGTGCCAAGTTCCTTATCTCAATCAACAAGTTTGCATTTATTTTAAAACTTCTTCAAATTGCATGGGGTCACAACGCTATACAGTTATATTACAGTTATATAATACAGTTTATATATATTTATGCTTTTCTGGACTGAGATGTCTGAGGTTCTTCCAGGGATCTGCTGAAGCCATTCCTCCAGTTTGGGGCTCACTGCCCCGAGTGCTCCGATTACCATGGGTACTACTTTCACCTTCCAACCCTTCTCTAGCTCCTCTCTGAGCCCTTGGTATTTCTCAACCTTATCATGTTCCTTCCTCTTGATGTTACAATCACTTGGTATTCCCACATCCACCACAACGGCTTTCCTCTGCTCTTTATCAACCACCACAATATCCGGTTGGTTCGCCATTACCATCCTGTGTCTCTGAATCTGGAAGTCCCACAGGATCTTTGATCGGCCATTCTCCACCACCTTTGGAGATGTTTCCCACTTTGACCTTGGAGTTTCCAGCCCATACTCCGCACAGCTGTTTTTGTATACTATACCAGCCACTTAGTTATGGCGTTCCATGTATGCTTTACCTGCCAGCATCTTACACTGTGGTGTTATGTGCTGGATTGTCTCAGATGGCTCTTTGTACAGCCTACACCTTGGGTCTTGTCTGGTGTGGTAGATTTGGGCCTTTATCGCTCTGGTGCTCTATCGCATATATAAGCTGAAATGGATATATGCTCCCACCAATATTTAGTAAAAGCAACTAAACAGGTTTGTAGCTATCAACTAGCTTCTGGCATATCGTAATTTTTGGACCATAAGCTGCTACTTTTTCACATGCTTTGGACCCTGCTTCCTATACAACGATGCGGCTAATTTACAGATGTTTTACTGGCTAACGGCCTCCAGGGGGCACTATAGCGGGAAGGGCAAAAGTGAGACGGACATGTTAGGAAAGATTATGCGCCGAAGAAGACACTACTGGTAGTTTTCATGCACACACCCTCATCATGGAAAACACATGAAGAAATGCAGCTTTTAAGCTAAAGGCAGTTGAGCTGCCTGTCAAAGATGGAAATAGAGCTACTGCACGTAAGCTTTACATCGATGAATCGATGGTGGAAGAATTGAGTCAGTGTGAAAAGAGGACAAAAGCTTTCAGGGGAGATAAGGACATAATGCCCCCTCCCCCCATGCCCAATCCGCATGTATCTAATTCTTACTTTCCAATGTCTCTCAATGAGATGCACAGCTGTGTTCGTGATGTCACTGCGCTTTTCCAGTGGAGTGTGGAGATACGGGACTGCTGCTCGAGGGGAGTGGCTTGTGAGCTCTCTGACATGGGAGAGGAGTGGAGATTAGCACCGCTGGTCGGTGAGTGGATCTCCGCTTCATGTCGGATCAATCTCAATTTCCTGAATATTTGATCATAATCTTTCCCAAAATTTTTGAGTTACGCTGCTAACAGACAGACATACAAACAGACAGAGAGATGGGCATGAAAACATTACGTCCTGGCGGAGGTAACTAAAACAAATCTTCAGAGTATCGTCTTTCCCTGTAAATATCTCATGTTACAACATGAAAATGTGCGGCCTATATTCAGGTGGGCCCTATATATGTACAAAATTAATTTTCTTTAAAAATGTAGCTGGTGCGCCTTATATTCATATGCGGTCAATAGTCTGAAAATTATGTCTGGATGTTTGAGTTAACCTTATGGCAATAACAGTTGAGTTTATCTCAAATGGTTCATTTGGCATCTTTAAACAGCCTTTCTTGTCATTATGACAAAATAACATTCTTTTTTAAACATAAATTCTTTCTCCAGGGGGCATTTGGTTCGTCCATGTGTGCAGTTGAAGAATTTCAGAGTAGCTTGAAGGTGTCAATTTTGAAACATAGGATTTTTTTCTTTCACTTCCTTTCGGCTTGGTGGTCCCTGGGTTCTTTCTCAGCTTCCT
Source organism: Valencia hispanica (assembly GCA_963556495.2). NCBI lineage: Eukaryota > Metazoa > Chordata > Actinopteri > Cyprinodontiformes > Valenciidae > Valencia > Valencia hispanica. The sequence goes on from OY747709.1 coordinate 32,515,944, forward strand.
AACCAATTAAGTCTTCCCTCAGGGTGAAAATGTAGGTCTCTCTACAGACCTGGGTGAAGGAACAGCATGTCTTAATTATCTGTAAAATTGTTTTAAGAAATCACCTTGGAATGTGCAGTTGTTTAGAAAGGGCTCCAAAAGATTGTTCCATATTTTGTTATTCTTCAGTTCTTAAAAAAAAATCTAAACTGAGTTACTTGAAGTTTTCTATTGTTCTAAGTATTGGTCAATCCAATGAAAGTTGTTATTTTACTCATTTATATGCTGTTGTAAATCATGATTACTAACAGAAGTTACATGGTGCATGTGTATCTTGTTAAGTTATAACACATTCTAAGCCTTTTACCACCACTAATTAAAAGACTAAGCTTTCTATTCAAATTAAAACATGAATGTATAATTTTGAACCTGTGTGGATAAAAAAAAATCATGCATTAGGTTAGAGAATATCACACTTCAAATGCATAATTAAAAGCCAAAAATTGGAATTCATACCTCCCTTTAAAATCATGTCCCACAGTCCCTATCAGAATTATAAATGATGATGATGTGTGTGTGTGCATGCGTGCGTGTGTGTGTTTGTGTGTGTGTATGTGGGGGGGGTTTCAACACAGGAGACATTGAAGCTATGAATATGACCATCATAGCCCTCAGCCAGCTATGGCCTTAAACCATGCTGGAGGGGGATAGCAGTTGAAGGCAAATCAGATTAAATTATCTAACACCCGCTGGAGCCCTACAGTAATTTTATGTCAGTTTTTCAGTAGGCAGTGACATGAGGACAGAAATGTGCGTGAATACTGGAGTGCTTTTCCAGAATTATTTAACTTCTTCCCCTTACTGCGCCGTTTCTCTTCAGGCCTGACGCTTCATGCACTCCTGGCCACTGGGGAGGTTGCACTTGTTTTAAACTTGCACCTTCTGCTGACTTTGAGGTTAATTTAAAACTAACTGGATTCAGTACGTTGAATACATTGAAGCCAATTACGAGGGTTCCTGGAAAAGGACTTGAATGCTGTGTAATGAAGCAAAGCCTCTGGCTATGAAGGACCAGAGGGTCTATGGGGTTGTTGTGAACGTAATTGTGCAGAACTAAACAATGGAACATCATCCTCACAGAGAGCCAGTGGGTAGGCCAACACATCCATACACTATCTGTATGTGACTTTATGACTATTTTTGTGTGCAAGTACTGATATAATACTGCCCTATGGAAAAATAAATCATTGTCAAGCTGATATGGTGAAACGCTTTCTGGCAGGCAGAGTGTGCATGTCTGTTGGCTGAGTGACAGAACTAGGGGCTGGCTTGTTTTGGTTGACGTAATAGTTTGAATAGCAGGATTCATGACACCATTTAAAAGGTTAAAACACTTTGGCTTGAGAGAATTTCACACCATCATCACTTTGAGATCCTAGTTCTATTGAGTGGCTTGATGTGTGGCAAAATATGAATAAAGAAATATTACCCTTTAGTGGCAAAAAGTGAGAAAATAGGTTTACCATCTATATACTGCACTGCATAAAAAATGCTAATTGCAGATCCTAGACGACTTTCTAGCCCCATACAATGTTGCAAAGATGCAAACTTATTTAGCTAAAAGGCTGTTTCTGTGCTTCAGGGTGACATGCATACAACGGAGCAAAGGCTCTTGCCTAGAAAGCAGAACAAACACATACTATAAATACTGTATGCTCTGCACACATACACAAGTAAGGCGTGCACATGCCTTGTGCTTTAGTTGCCTCAGATGATAATATATACTAATATGAATAGTCATGCTCAGTTACACACTCACAGCTTCACGATTCTCTTCTGCAGCCTTGAAGTGTTTGAAATGGAAACGCTATCAGCTGAACTCCAAATGTTTACCAAAAAAAAAAATTGTCCATCTGTCCTTATTGCTTTGAAGCTTGTGACCAAAAAAAGGACTGGAATGCACGGCATTGCAATAGTATGTCACAATCTGCGAAGGTTTCTTGCATGAAAGCAAATAATAACATATTCAATGGATTGTTGAGCTAGAGGATTGTGTGTGCAGAATTATAGATTTTTTTTGTGTGTTTCTTAATCAAAGTAGTCTTAAACTGTGTTGGTTACTCAGGAAAGTGTACACCATTACCAAATTTTGCGACTTCATAACAGCAACCCTTGATGTAATTTCTCAAGACTGTGTGTGATACACCTTCACAAGGTATTTCATAAATCTGAAGTGAAGAAAAGGGAAGCATGGTTTATATTTAGAATATCTTGTGCTAGAATTGTAGTTGCAACTCCTTCTCCACAAGCTTCATGTATCGAAAAACGGAAATTTTTGCCTATTATTCTTTACAAGCTCAGTCATATTGAGTAGCTGGAATGTGTGAACATCAATGTTTATTTGGATTTTAGGTGTGGACTTTGACTGTACCATTGTAACCTAGCAGTGTAAAAAGATGTACACATTGCCCTGGCACTGGCTGGAGGTGTATATTTTATTTAGGAGCTTAGAGAAAAGAAAACCTAAATACAAGTGCATGCAACATTTTTTTCAGATTTCACTTATGTATACTTTTCCAAGGCCCTGCAACAAGTGTCTTGGCAAATGTTTTAAGCAACTGAAGCAGTGTGTATATGCCAAAATATGCAGTGTTCTTATGCAGTTTTTGTTTTGTGTTTCAGCCCAAAAATATCAAATTTTAGCAGCAGCAGTTTTACTATGTTTTCTATATTGGTGTAGTTCTTTTCCTGAAACAAATATTTCCAAAAAGACACTGGAAATGTGTATCAGAGTTTCTTTATTTGTTGCGTTTATGTCTTTCTGTGTGTGTGTGTGTGTGTGTGTGTGTGTGTGTGTGTGTGTGTGTGTGTGTGTGTGTGTGTGTGTGTGTGTGTGTGTGTGTGTGTGGGTGTGTGTGTGTGTGTGTGGGTGGGTGCGTGTGTGCAGTCAAATCTTTCTTAGCATTGTATATCCTTTTCCACAGGAGCTGTGAAATGTTTTGACAGATCGACTAGACTCAACATACACAGCTCAGTGGAAGGAATGTCAGGCTGTGAAATGGCACATTAGCTAGTGCGCTAAAATCTGTGCATATGTGTATGCAAATCTCATGTGTTTCTCTGTGTGTGGGTTTATTTTTTGTGCATCTTTCTCTGCTGCTGTGTATACACTAACACAGAGGAGCCAGGCCTGCAGCAAGCAAAACAGCACTAAAAATAGCCCGCTTTTTTTTACTCTCTGCTTGCAGTATTTTTGTTGATTAGGGCTTGAGTAAGGGTGCAAAAGTTAGAATGAAGAGTGTCTGTTAAATTCAAGAGGTGTAGTCCTTTTTTGTCTTGTTTTATCTCCACTTAGGGTAAAATACTTATGGAGAAGATTTACTATAAAGATATTTGCAATGCATATGTTTGCATGTTATTTTCATACGAAGATTTTGACACAATATATTTATGTGAAAGGAGAGGGGATGAACTAAAAGATAGATCATTGAAGAAAAGCACTCAGTTGTTCTTAGGTGGTCAAAGAGAGAACAGGCTGGGTGAGGGGCCAGAAGACTGGCTGGCACACCAGCTGCTTGGGAGCGTAGATCGCACTGATTTGAGTAAAAGGTTAGAACAGCCAGATGGAGAGGACAAAGAACAGGTCAGTGTGAGGAGTAGAAAGACTAGGCAGGCCTGTTTGGCTGTCTGTGCAAGCTTGGAATACAGGTGTGTTGTGACATTTAAATACCTCTGCAAGGACTTGCGTTTGCCTGAGAGAATACAAGACCATCATCGATAAGGAAATGAAATGAGGCTTGGTAGGTGCACACATGTCTTAGTTAGTATCTGTCATGTCTGGAAAGCATATGTAAGTCATTGTAAAATCTTTTCATCCTTATTGAGCCTATCAGTTGTGCAGATGGCAAAGTTTTTTCAAAAAGACTTCAAAGGAGTAGCTTTTATATTTTGAAGAGAGGTTCTGTGTAGTTATTTTTAGTAATAGGTCTTTTACCTGTGTTAGAAAGATGTCGTGTGATGAACTGTAAAATTGCAGGGGGAAAATCATCAGAGCTGTGGAAAGCTAATAGGTAGTCAGACAAACCTCCTGTTTTACCTTATCTTAGTAACCTAAAACAACTCAAAATAAAAATGTTTATGCTTTATTGGCAAATAATGAACACCTACACACTCACAAGAGTCGTTTCTAAAAATAATTTTCAGTGTTTTCAGTCGAACATTTATACCCTATGGTTACACTGGTGGAAACTGTCGGTTATATAAATCATCCTCGTGATGATGTCAGACAGTTTTAACTCTGTCAAGAGTGGAGTAAATATTTTGATTTAGGATCAGGATGTCAGTTGTAATGAGAAATTAAAGATGGTTAATCCTTTGTTATTCCAGGTCTCGTAGTTGTTTGGAAATTATCACAGTAGACTGACGTTTAGCGGATCTACAGTAATGTGCAAAAGCTTTAGACAGGTGTGAAAAATTGCTGTAAACAAAGAATGTTTTCAGAAATATAAATAATAATTGTTTATTTTTATCAATTTTGTGAGCAAACAAAAGAAAGATCAAAATCAAATCAGTATTTGCTGTTACTACCTTATGCCTTCAAACCAACAAAAATTCTTGTAGGTACCTTTTGCACAAAATCTGGGATTTTGTAGGATTATAGTCAGGTTTATGGTCAAACAATTATACCAAACAGGTGCTAATGATCATCAATGTCACCCGTAGGTTGAAACACATTACTTAACTGAAACAAAAACAGCTGTGTAGGAGGCTTAAAACTGGGTGTAGAATAGCTAAACTCTGCTACCAAGGTGAGGTTGTGGAAAACATTTTCATGTCATGGCAAGATTGAGCACAGCAACAAGACACAAGGTAGCTATACTGCATCAGCAAGTTCTATCCCAGACAAACAGTTCAAAGCAAGCAAAGACTGGGTTTTCTAGATGTGCTGTTCAAGATCTTTTGAAGAAGCACAAAGAAACAGGCAACTTTGAGGATGCCGATGCAGTGGTAAGAAATTTAGTGCAGCAGATGAAAGACACATCAAGCTTATTACCCTTCGAAATCTGAAGATTTCCAACAGTGCCATCAACTCAGAACTGCCAGAAACCAGTCGGCCCCAGGTACACCCATCTACTGTCCGGAGAAGTCTGGCCAGAAGTGGTCTTCATGGAAGAGTTGCAGCCAAAAAGCCATACCTCCGAGATTGAAACAAGGCCAAGCGACTCAAGTATGCATGAAAACATAAGAACTGGGGTGCAGAAAATGGCAGCAGGTGCTCTGGACTGATGAGGTAAAATGCGGCACAATGATGAGTGTCTGCAGGCAACAATGAAGCATGGTGGATGTTCCTTAAACATTTTTGGCTGCATTTCTGCAAATGGAGTTGGAGATTTGGTCAGGATTAATGGTGTTCTCAATGCTGAGAAACACAGGCAGATACTTATCCATCATGCAGTATCATCAGGGAGGTGTATGATTGGCCCTAAATTTATTCTGCAGCAGGACAACGACCCTCAACATACAGCCAAAGTCATTAAGAACTATCTTCAGCATAAAGAAGAACACGAAGTCATGGAAGTTATGGAATGGCCCCCACAGAGCCCTGATCTCAACATCATCGAGTGTGTCTGGGATTACATGAAGAGACAGAAAGATGTGAGGAAGCCTTCATCCACAGAAGATCTGGGGTTAGTTCTCCAAGATGTTTGGAACAACCTACCAGCCGAGTTGCTTCAAAAGCTGTGCAAGTGTACCTAGAAGAATTGATGCGATTTTAAAGGCAAATGGAGATCAAACCAAATATTGATTTGATTTAGATTTAGATTTTGTTTATTCATTGCATTTTGTTGATTGATTGATTAAATTAAATAATTAACACTTCCATTTTTGAAAGCATTCTTTATTTATAGAATTTTTCACACCTGCCTAAAACTTTTGCACAGTACTGTACGTGAACTGTCGTGAAGGTGAATTGATGGAGCCGTGAATGTAGCCCCATGTAATCACATGGACGTTGTTGTCTGACTGTTGAACTGCTAGCTTGCCAAAACTCAATGTTTTCACAATCTTCCACTTCATTCTGACATCTTTATACGACCTGTAAGATAACTATGCTAATAATGGTTTCACAGAATTTTCTCTTAAACTTCTGTTCATTTCAGTATATTCATTTATTGCCATTTCAGAAAAATGTAACCCATGGCAATTTTTTAAATAAAAAAACTGTTGAATTCATTTCCAAATATACAAAGATACACAATGAATCAAATTCATGTCAATGTAATCCAATCATTTAGGCTGATTATATTCACTGATAGAGTACAATTTGATCCTAAATTGATTTTGATTCTGTTTGTCAGTTGGTGTAAAGTTAAACATGGAATGAAACTTAGCAAATTGAGTCAAGTCATTGACTTTGTAGCAATCCCTCTTCTTGATCAAGCATGTGGCGACATTCGTCAAAAGGAACAACTACCTTTTAAAAGGAAGAAACCTGCAATATAACCACATTAACTGTGACCATTTGCTACGGCCATATGGGGGTTTGAGTAGACCGGAAGCAAACACAGTTAAACCAACCAAAGATTGAAGAGTTTAATACAGAGCACATCTGAACGGGAGGGTAAACAGTTAGCTTATCTGCCAACAGGGAGCTTCAGAGGTTATCAAGACAGGGAGAGAGCAAACAAGTTATCTGTTGTAGCACACTTTCACTAAATCCCTGTTTTGTCAAAACAGACACTAGTATTAAATACCTCATCCTTGAAAAATCAAGTTTTGGTGAAACATTCAGTTTTTGCCCACAAGCTCATCTTCCTTTCTGTCAAATAAAGAGTTCTAGTGCACAGTCTCATAAAATGTGACTTGCGGATAAACTTAACTAGAAAAACAGCTGTTTTTATATGTAGGGAAAAAGGAAAACTATGAAAAGTGCATTCCGACTTGTGACTTTCTTGATTTGAAGTGCTTTTGTAAATGTGGTGAATGGGATTCACGTGTCTGCAGATGTGTGCAAGTGTGTCAGTGGGACGGAAGGTTACAAAACAGTGGTCATGTACAACGTTAGAGATTGCTGTCCAGTGGATTAGTGAAGGTTGCATTATCATTTGCAGGAGATGAAAATTATTTATAAAATCTGTATTTCCTCATCTTCCATCATTTCAAGGCGATCCTACTAAAATACAGGGGATTCATACCAATTTCTACCATTATTTTTGTATGCAACATATTTAGGCTCTGTGTGTTTAGGTGTAATGCACCACAAACTTTAATCTGAAAGCCTATTTTTGCCGAAGAGGGCATGTTTCCTTTGTCTTTCATTCATTGCCATGGTTACTAATTGGCTTATGGTGCATGTTAACAGGCATCCTTTTCATACTGCTCCTTCCCCTCAGTGTGGAATACATAGCTTTTCTGTCCGGCGGGTTAATCCCCAGTTGTCCTACAGAGAGTGGCTTTTTCAGGCTCTCATCCTTTGAAGATTATTTTTGCGTTTGACCTTGAGGAAAAACTGACCTTTCTGAAATTAAAATTTAATAGTGCCTGCATGCCTTCTTTCCTGCTCTTCCACCCACTGACCGCTCACTCTGTGTCGCTCATACACACACTCATACTCCCAGATCAGTCAAGACACATTCAGACAGAATCGATAGATGAAATGTAAGTAAGCTGAGACACCCACTGCTCTCCCCACTTCATCAGAGGACCTCACCCGACAGTCTGGTCCCCATTTTGACAGGTGTTACTGTTCACTTACTGTTTTACTAAAAAATAACTTATTTCTGAGGTTTATTTGCTGCATAAGGGACTATATTGTGGGTCAACTGTTATGAAAAAGAGAATATTGAAGAATATTTGTCTCCAGGCTATTGCACCCCTTTTCATTTCAGAAATAGGAACTTCAACATCAACCAAAAAGGTGTAGCCAAACAAGAGCAGGCAGTACCAAAGTCAAAACTCAAGATAATCTGTCATGAATACAAAACATTCTGACTTAAAGCAGAAGTCTAGAAAGAAACCAAAATCAAGTACAGACGAACGGACAAAGGAAGAGGAAATGACAGGGTCATATATACAAAACCAGCCCGATGTGATGCAGGTGGAAACAGTGAAGATGATCAAATTGTCAGAATGGCAGAGGAAGGGGATCAAGAAATGTTGTACCTTGTAAAAGTATTAGTACCCTTTATGGTTTCCACATTTCGCCTTGTTACAACCACAAACTCTAATCTACTTCATTAGGATTTTGTGTGCCAGATTAATACCAAGTATTGCATGTTTTTAAAGTGGAGGGAAAATAATTCACGTTTGTGTATTTTTTTCACAAATGAAAATCTGAACAGCGTCGCGTGTCTATTTAGCTTTCTTCACTCCGATACCACTAATTCCAATACAACCTTCTAAAGTCACCTAATTAGTAAAAATAATCCATCTGTGTGTAATTTTCTCTATCTAAATCCAGCTGTTCAGTTAATGTCTCAGAGATTTGTCAGAGAACATTAACTGTGCACAAACTGTATCAAGACCAAGAAACACATGGACAGGTCAGGGTTAAAGTTTGAAGCAGGATTACATTATAAAACTGTATGTCAAGCTTTAAAAATATCACATTGCACTGACCATCTGAAAATGGAATAGTGTGGCACATCTGCAAGCAGAGAGAGTGAACGTCAATGCAATTTTTATTTTAAACCATTAGTATTAGAATATTTTCCAAAATATCAGGGCTTTTATTTTTTGTAACTGGAACTGTTTTGTTTCTACAAAATCAGGAATTGGGATGTGCAGTTATATCAAAATCAGTTCTAGTTACACCTTTCGACACAGTTTGCAGTGAAAGTGCTTGGTTGTTAAATCAGTACCGCTATAAAAATAATCTTGATTTTAAAGCTGACAGGTACATTTACTGATTTCACTGCTTTTTTTTACTCTGGACTTCCCTTTGGGTGGTGATCTAATTCCCCCAGATAATTTCCAACCCACCAAGGAAACGCTCGATAAAATTGAAAAGTTTAACATTTAGTTAGGTCCATAAACAACCCAGCTGTTTTTTATCCACAGTTACTGCAACTTAAAACCAGCTCTCACTGCATCTCAGGGTAACAAGAGCAACTAATTAAACCACCAAAAACTTGTCATGCTACTCATGACCTGCACAGTCAAAGATCAAATAGCTGTGCATCATTTATACATTAACCCACATTTTTATTCTGATCTGATTACAAGAGTCAGTGATTGGAGAGTCGAGTTGCAGCGTGGGGAGGTGTCCATCTTGGATGTAGGCTTACAGAAGGAACCAGGATATGACTTACCCCTGCAGTAACGGGTCAGTGTTTCCGTTCAAATTTAGCAGAGTGAATGAATTAGTGATGCCTCCGAAAGCTCCAGATGAGTGGAAAATGGGGACTGGTGTATAAATAATGGCTGTAAGAAATTGAGTAAACATTCAATGGATGCATATGCTGATGGGTACAGTATGCTGTGCTGTACAGTGCCTACTTGTTAAACATATGTGGGAGAAGTTAAATCCATAGTGATGTCAGATTGAAGCATTTACCAGAATTTTGTCTGAAAAAATGCTCTGTGGTTTTAATGTGGTGGCTGATTGGAGGGCATTACCCTTTTTCCCCCCACACATTCTTACCAGAATATGTGCATCCTCTACCTGTCTGCAGCATTGCATTTGTCTGCAGTTGACTCTCCATCCTGTTGTTGAGTCATCTGAAGAGCTGCCGCATACACATTAATACCCAAGCGCATGTACACACAGGTGACAAAGTCCAATAAAACTCAGAGCACTTTTCCAGTGTATGCGCATAGACTGGCATTTGCTCTGTGCCCTAGAAGGGGTTCCGCACATCCATTCCACCCCAGCAAAGAAGCATGTCACCAGGCCCCCTCTCTCCCACAAGAAGTGTACCTGGTGCTCGCACGTTGTCTGACTGCCTCCTCTGCCTTAAGCTTTCCCTTGACTGCCCAGGGTGCTCCCTCTGTTGAGTCACAGGCAAACACACACCACACATGCCAGTCTCGCCATGCAGTGAATTAGGACAGGAGGCTGGGCTGGAGACACCTCTCCTGAGTCTCAGTGATGCCCCAGTTTTTCCTGCAACCTACTTTTCTCAACTAACACTGGCAGCCAGACAGCTACCTTCTTTCCCAAATACTGATCCATGCTGACAGGCTGACCGTTGTTTGTTACTCCCAGTGTTGGCTCATGCTCATCTTGCTTGTTATAGAAGCAGCAAATATCGGCTGATGACTGTTCTCCGACAATTTTCAGTTTTCAGCTTGATGACCAGTGACCAGCCTTCCCTCAGATACATCTGGTTAGGTGCCTGACACATTTATACACATCAGTTCGAGCTGTGTGAGTTGTGAGTTTGAAGCCAGTAAAAGATACTTAAGCATACATACCTTTCAACAAACTTTAGAGTCAATTTTTTATTTTGCAGATCAATAGTTATTTTTAAAATAAACACTAAACTACTTTTTCACTAAATCATCTGTTGTCTTACGTTGGATTTTATGTGAGACAAAGCAGTTCAACCATGTTTTACACCTCCTATTTTTTCAGCATGTTTTCATATGTACAGCTTGCAAAGCTGTATTTTAAGGCAAGGCAAGGCAATTTTATTTGTATAGCATGAAACACACATTACACATGACACACAATAAAGCAAGAGAAAGATCAATAAAGCAAGAGAGCATGAACACATATGATACATATGACAAGTTTATTTGTATAGCACGATTCATGTTCATATAACATCAATCATTTACTCAAAGGCAATTTTAAAGAGATGGGTTTTTAGTCTCGATTTAAAGCAGTTCAGAGTTTCAGCAGCTCTACACTTGTCAGGAAGTCTGTTCCAAATAAGGGGAGCATAGAAACTGAAAGCTGCTTCATGTTTGGTTCTGAGTCTAGGGATGTTTAGTAGGCTAGAGTTGGAGGATCTGAGTGGTCTTGGTGGTTGGTACGGTGACAACAGGTCTTCAACATATTTTGGTGCTAAGCCATTCAATGATTTATAAACTACTAAAAGTATTAGCCAGTGTAAGGACTTTAGAACTGGGGTGATGTGCTCTACTTTCCTGGTTCTAGTGAGGATGCGAGCAGCAGCGTTCTGAATCAGCTGCAGCTGTCTGATTGACTTTTTAGGCAGACCTGTGAAGACGCTGTTGCAGTAATCAATCCGACTAAAGATAAACAGATAAAAATATATTTTAGGTCATTGTTGGTCTAAAACAAAACAGCAACTAACTGTGGCTCGATGGGAAGAGCAGTAAACTCACAATCAATGGTGGGTTTGATGCCAGCATCTTCACCTGCCACATTTTGATGTGCCTTTTGGCAAGGCACTTAGTCTCAAGTTGCTCACGAATCTACATATCGGTGTATGAATGTGTACATGTTTCTGAGTGAGGCTGAGTGAATGTGACTCCAGCACAAACATGCTTTAAGTGGTCTGTATAATTAGAAAAGCAGCATAGAAGTTCAGTCTATCGATCCTTGGTGGTAAGATAAGATAGAATGGTTCACATTCTTTGTGAAGGACTGCAGTGTATTTTACCCCAACCCAGGAACTCATATTCTCATTTAGTCAAGGAGACCCAGGTTGAGATTCGCACAAAAACCAGCACTATTTAAGGTGGTGTGTTTTCAGAAAATTATAGAGCATACAGCACTTTAAAGCTACAAAGTTTTCAAGCAAATAGTTTAACAAGTTTGAATGTCTTTATCTAGGTATTCCAAAAATGATCACTTGATGAGAACAACAGGCAACTGCAGTGTCAACCAATTAGGCCTTTTATACAAACTGGAGTGTGGAGTTAGAGGAATGTCTTGCAGGAAACATTAGGCAGATTTTAAACGTTTAACAGATTCATGTATGCATTTTTATTCAGCAATTTCAGAAAGGTTTTAAGAGAAACTTAAGTAGTTTTACCAATAACCTATGCACAAAGCTATTGACGTGTTGCATATTCGTCAGATCAATTGTGAGTGCTGCTCTTTTATATTTTGTTGTAGATAAACTGATTAATTTAGTTGTTTTCAAGCTGATTTAGAGTAAAAACAAAAAAACATTTTTGGACGATAATTGCAAAAATATTCCAAACAGCTTAGAACTTTCAAGCATTAAACTGATGTGTTGAGACCGACCAATTTCGGGTTATCCCTCTATTTATTACTATATCAATGGCTCAATAAGAACTTTGCAACCAGCTACTACAAAGATGTTGCAACTCTTCTCTTGACAGAAGGAAAGACTATAGTGACTTGTAAATAGATGGTACTGTATGTTTTAATTAACAAAGAAGTGGGAAATTTGTGACTTATTTTTTCACCTTTAGTGCATGCAGATGTAACGTGCTTGAGAGCTTGAAGGTGATGGTGGCACAGTCTTTATCATTTAATATGGTGGATTTCTGGGGGAAACAATTAGTAATTATTGCTGTACCTTACTGAGGTTATGAAGCATTGCATTTAATTACATTGTCTATTCAGTCATGAGTTTGTAATAGACGTTTAGGGTCTACAAATGATTCTCACTTTTAAAAGGTAAACAGTATTTGAAGATTTTTCCAAGTTCAGTATTAAGTTCAGTAGTAAGTTCAATTCAATTCAATTCAATTCAAAAATACTTTATTGATCCCAGAGGGAAATTAAGTGTTGGTATAGCTCATATAATCAATTCTTTAAGGAGTTGTTGTAGATAATGATGGCTGTGGGCAGGAAGGATTTCCTGTAGCGGTCTGTATTGCAGCGAAACTGAAGAAGCCTCCGACTGAAGATGCTCTGTTGTTGTGTGACTGTCTCATGAAGAGGATGTTCAGGGTTGTCCATAATTTTTTTGATTTTATGAAGAATCCTTCTTTGCATTATCATCTCCAGATTTTCCACAGTTGTCCCAAGAACAGAACCAGCCTTCTTTATCAGGTTGTTGAGCCTTTTTAAATCCCTGGCTCTGATGCTGCTACCCCAACAGATGACGGCTGAAGAGATTACACTCTCCACAACAGACTTGTAGAAGATCTGCAGCATCTTGCTGCAAACCTTGAAGGACCTAAGCTTCCTCAAGAAGTACAGTCTGCTCTGTCCCTTCTTGTAGACGGCTTCACTGTTGCGCCTCCAGTCCAGTCTGTTGTCAAGGTGAACTCCGAGGTATTTATACTCCTCAACCACCTCCACTTCTTCTCCCATGATGGAAACAGTGTTTGACTTATCCCTGTTTCTTCTGAAATCTACAATCATCTCCTTTGTTTTGTTCACATTCAAGGTGAGACGATTGTTTCCACACCATGTCACAAAGCGGTCCACCAACTCTCTGTATTCAGCTTCTTGTCCATCTCTGATACACCCGACAATTGCAGAGTCATCTGAGTATTTCTGCAGATGACAGGTCTCTGATTTGTACTGGAAGTCTGAGGTGTACAGAGTAAAAAGGAATGGTGAGAGTACGGTCCCCTGTGGTGCTCCTGTGCTGCTGACCACCTGGTTTGACACACAATTCTTCAGTCTCACAAATTGTGGTCTGTTGGTCAGGTAGTCATTGATCCAGGCGATTGTTGAGGGCTCCACCTGTGTCTTCAGGAGTTTCTGACAAAGCAAATCAGGCTGAATTGTGTTTACAGCTGCTCCCGGCTGTAAACCACATTGTTGCCATGGTTACGCATCATAACAAATTGTCAAAAAGGGAATAATTTACAGCAAAAATCCTTCCAGCTTCACAGCACCAAAAACTAGAAAGTATACAGGTCAAAAAAATGCAATCTTCTTTAAGAAAAAAGAGGAACCAATGTACAAAAAAACAAAACTTAATATGTAGCCAACAGAGCCACTCCAACATGCAGCCACCCAGAGCAGCGCAATTCTAGAATCAGCCATGATAAGTTCAGTATCCATGATAAGTATTCTTTTTATCATGGATGAAGTAGTCAATTTGTGATGAAATTTTTTTTCAGACTCTGCGGATTGAACAGCTTGAAGCAGATTTAGAAGCACCAGCCAGCTCTCGTTAGCTGCATTGACTGGCCCTCCGTCAGACTTGGTCATAGATCAGTACAGTCGATGCTGCTGCTGAGTCGGACACTGATGAGAGGAGCCATGTTGGCTGTGTTCACAGTCAATAAGTCAGGCTTTGCAAAACAGTGTGTGATAAGCTCAGCCTGTTGCGAGCCAATATTGCTGGCTGCAGATAAACAATCTGACAAGAAAACTTTGATTCAAGGAGGGGTAAGCATCAAACTGTGCGTATCACCTCCTGCATCAGCTATCAGTGCCAGAGAGAGAGATGCAGGGTTATTGGATATTTTTCTGTTTTATTCTGTTCAGATTAATTTTTATGATATTTTCTGTCCTGCAAATAATAATTTAGAAACTTGTCAAGTATAAATTACACTTAAATCAAATAGGTTGAATGCTTAGCCCTGTTAAGTTGGCTCTAAATGCTAATGGTGCTGTCCTTGCTGCCACAAATGTGTTTTTCTACCTCTAATGGGTAATATGGCCCCGCTCTAATGTAACCTGCCTCTGTTGTTAATGTAACCCTTTTAACTGCAGTAACACGGCACTCTGTATGCTGCTCAGCATTGCAGCACTCGCAATGTCCCCATGACAACAGCTAACATCAAAGAACTGAGAGGAAGAGCTGCCTTCGCTGTTGAAATGAGGACAGATAAAAAAGCAATGTGTTTTCAGGGTGAAATTCTCCAAATTATTGACAAATACCTGAGAGGGTTTACAAGAGGATTTGCCTTTGACGTAGATTTGGTGTGGAAAACCTATCCATGAACTCTGTGTGAGTCTTTCGGTTCAAACACTTTCTCTGAACTTGGTTTTACTGATCTGATAGGCTGTTAGGTCAGAATAAAGGCTACAAGTTGTTAAGCAACACAGAAAAACACTTCAGCTCTAACATCAAGAGCAAAAACAACTGACCTGAACTTTAATTAATTTCCTGGACATTTTGGAAAAAAAGTTCACTGGTTCAAGACTTAAGTCAATATTTTCAGGCTATGCTGAAAGCTTCTGACAATGTTCCTTATACTGGCTTTGTTGGCACATTAGGCTACAAATTGACATACTGATATCGGATTAGGTTGTAGAATTGTGGCTGCAGAGTTACAATAGAAAGCCAAGGCAGGAAAGTAATGAAAGCAAAATGTATCACCTCTGCGTTTCAAGTTATTGTGTTGCAGTCACTCGCAGTGCAAGAAATGAAAAATAGCAAAACCTGTTGATAGTAACTGCTGCTCATGTGGCTACTGCAGACCAACCCACATTTGCAAACAAACCAAGATGAACACACAAAAATCACACAAAGGCACATGTTCAGGCATCAGGACAGAAGAAAATGGTCTCCCAAACTAAACAAATACAATCAGGTATCTGAATGGGAGGCAGAGGAGAGCCGACGGCTGAAATGTGCTTTACAATTCTCTCTTTGCGTGTTTCTATCACTTTATCTCTCTTCTCTGCTTTCTCATTTCGTGTTTGTCAGTCTCTTGGTAACCCTCCAATCCCACTTTCTCTTTTGTTTACATTTCAGAAGACCCCATCTTCCACATTTATTTTTTATCTTTTGCTTCTGTTCGTTTTGCTTGATCCTTTTGTGAAATCTCCACTAGGACCAGCCATGGTCACTTTTTATCTATTACTGTGGGGGTTCTTGTTTAGTAAAGTTGACCCCTGAACTCCTGGCCTCTAACCTTTCTCTCCTATTCTTCACAGCTCTTTTTTTTTATCTCACCACACACTGTTTCATCTCTTCATCTATAGATATCAGCACTATCAGGAATAAAGCACTAGATGTCCACAGGAGGAGCGAGAACAAAATAATTACTTTCTTTCTAAGCTTTCTTTAAACAAAATGACCTCACAATCTGAGTTTTCAGATTCTTTTTACAAAACTGCCGAAATTACTTTTATTTTTAAAATATCTGTAGGAGTTTAGTTTTATGCTTTTCTCCATCAGATCATCACTTAGCAACCCTAAGTTTACTGGAACTTCTTAGTCTGGATGCTGTAGTTTTTGCAAGCAGAAAGTGCAGGAATCACTTACAGCTTGTCAGGCTCACAGGCAATGATGAAATATTACAACACACCTGTAATTAAGACATAAAGATGCCCTAAATAAGTTAAAGAGGCCCCAAACCTACCCTTCCTGTTCATATCCTGCTAAATTACTATTTTCATACAAACCCCTAAACATCAACTGATTTTTGCTTGCACAAGTCAAGCTGTCTTTTATGGGTCACGTTGATCTGAAAAAAGTTCTCTTGACAGAGGTGTTGCATTCGTTGTGGATTCTATGAATGACATTCCAGAAGTCTGAATTGTTTTCTGCAGTATGAGCATCTGTGTATGTGAACAAAGAAAGTCAACTTTTTTCTTCAAAAGTGCCAACAAACAAGCAGAGCAGCAAACAAGTAGCAAGCAAACAAGCAGAGTAGACAATGATGATTGAAAGCATTCATGTTGTAGAAACACTAAGTACAGCACTGACAGTAGAACATATCTCGTTAGCAGAATCAAAGGCATCACAGAAATAGAATTGCTCATCAGAAGCATACAGACTGGCTAGATGGAGTAGCAGCAGATCTATTTGTATTGAAGATACATAAAATATTGCTTAGTTGGCTCACTACAGTCCCTGTTTTGAGTTTTACTGAAACAGTCTCAAAAATATCAGTTTTCTTTTTGCATTTCAATATCCTGTAAAAGCAAGCTACTGAATAAGCAAACTGGTGATTTGACAGCTCTTGAAGATGGGACATCTAAGGTTTGGTGTCTCAAACCTTGAAATAGGTCACAGGACATTAACTAATATTTGTATTAAAGATGTATTTATTTATTTATTTGAATTCAATTCAAAAATACTTTATTGATCCCAGAGGGAAATTAGGGGTTGTTGTATACTAATTATTTCTTTAAGGAGTTGTTGTAGATCATTATGGCTGGACAGGAAGGATTTCCTGTAGCGGCCTGTGTTGCAGCAAAACTGAAGAAGCCTCCGACTGAGGACACTCTGTTGTTGTAGGACAGTCTCGTGTAGAAGATGCTCAGCTTTGTCCATAATATTTTGGATTTTATGAAGAATCCTTCTTTGCATTATCATCTCCAGTGGTTCCACAGTAGTGCCAAGAGCAGAACAAGCCTTCTTCATCAGGTTGTTGAGCCTTATTAAGACCCTGGATGCTGCTACCCCAACAGATGATGGCTGAAGAGATTACACTCTCCACAACAGACTTGTAGAAAATATGCAGAATCTTGCTGCAAACCTTGAAGGACCTAAGCTTCCTCAAGAAGTACAGTCTGCTCTGTCCCTTCTTGTAGACGGTTTCACTGTTGCGCCTCCAGTCCAGTCTGTTGTCCAGGTCACCTCTGAGGTATTTACACTCCTCAACCACCTCCACTTCTTCTCTCATGATGGAAACAGTGTTTGACTTAACCTTCTTTCTTCTGAAATCTACAATCATTGCCTTTGTTTTGTTCACATTCAAGGTAAAATGGTTGCTTCCACACCATGTCACAAAGCGGTTCAACAGCTCTCTGTATTAAGCTTCTTGTTTATCTTTGATACACCCGTCAGAGTCATCTGAGTATTTCTGTAGATGACAGGTCTCTGAATTGTACTGGAAGTCTGAGGTGTACAGAGTGAAAATGAATGGTAAGAGTGCAGTCCCTTGTGGTACTCCTGTGCTGCTGACAACCTGGTTTGACACACAATTCTTCATTCTCACAAACTGTGGTCTGTTTGTCAGGTAGTCATTGATCCAGGCGATTGTTGAGGGCTCCACCTGTGTCTTCAGGAGTTTTTGACAACCCTAATCAGGCTTAATTGTGTTAAATGCACTCGAGAAATCAAAGAAGATGATCCTCACAGTTAGGGATGGGTATTGTTAAGGATTTATCGATACTACTACTCTTAACGATGCTCCTTATCGATCCGGTACTATATCGGTATCCTTATCTGTACTTTTTTTATTGAAAGACTAAAACAAAAGGGTAAAAACACAAATAATGAACTGTAGTTTAAGAAAACTTTTTTTTTACTTATATAAGAAGGAAGCTGTTGTTCAAAAATATCCAGCATTTATTAATTGTAAGAATAAAATAGCAGGTTAACTGTAGTTTAAGAATTTTTTTTTTTTTTACCTAAATAAGAAGGAAGCTGTTCAAAATACCCAGCATTTATTAATTGTAAGAATGAAATGGCAAATTTATGTACATGCTTCACGTCTTTGCTTTGCATACAAACATACATACCTGTTGTATCTGATTCCGATATGTTATTGTTTTATTTATTTACTTATATGAATGTGTACATAAAGTGCACATTCAGGGTTTTTTCACCAAAGGAGTTGTAGTGCTTTATCTGTTCTGGTGGTAGAATAATTTCTTTAGAGATTACGTAATAGAAATTATTTGGTTTTGGCCAGTTAGATAGTTTGGCACCTCGTTATGTCACTATCAACAATTCATTATGTACATGCTCGATCCTCCCTATGTTGTATTTTAGATTTTGGTGGTAAATTACAGAGCAAAGAGTAAGATTAGCAATACAAATCACATAATTTAGCTCATCATCACTGCAAGCAAATGCACCAATATTTTCATCTGAATTTCATCTCTCAGCATTTTTTTACCCCTTTTTATTTTTATGTTGTTGTTATATCCCTATGAGGCTGCTGGGAGGGGAAATGCTTAAAAGAAAGTTGTATACAGAAAATGTGTTAACTTTAAAATCGGGGATTTTTACCTCGGTATGTCATACAAATGATTTTCTTTTGAGAAATAAAAAGATTTTTAAAAAATTAACTAGTAATGTTTGAAACAACTAGCAGTGTTTAGAAACTGTTTACAGTCCTTACTGTCTGGTCTCTGATCTGTGTTTAGCACCAGCATTGCAAACTGGAGTTACACGTAGCCTGTAGAGCAGTGGTTCCCAAAGTGGGGGGCGCACCCCCTGTTGGGTGCGCAGAGTCATTGCAGGGGGGGCATAGTATGAATGGATAAAATTTAAAAGCTAATATTATGGACAGGGTTTTGATGAGGCTCCCACATAAATGCAAAGCAGAAGATAAAGCATAACCAAATAAGCTTTGAAACCAACCTTCTTCCAAGCTTTAATAATAATACGCTAAAATAATAATCATAACATTACCTGACCCACCTCGGTCCATAGGAAAAAAGATAATAGAACCTTATTTCCATCACTTCATAATTTGTTTTTAGGGGGCATATCGGAGCCCCAGATCGGATCATGAGGAGCTGAAATACATGCCCCCTCCTTCTGCTGTGTCAGATCTCCACTGCAAATAGAAGAAAATAATGCTCTGTAAGTCTCAACAGAAGCACATCCACCCTTCCAATTTTGAGGGTAATTGTGTCAGAGCCAAAACACGCAGAGAATCAGCAGGTCGTCCATATAAAAGTTCCCATCACATTCACGGTATGGAGCACATACAGTAAATGTTTTCCCATGTACCCAGATTGGTATAATAGTGTGGTCAGATTTTTATCATGTTCAAAACAAATAAAGGTTTGGTCAGGTCTTAAGTGTACTGGTCCAGCTTTAACTATTTAGATTAATCCTATGTTGTCCCAGTCTCCCATTTACCCTTACTTTTGTCATGGAAGTATATACATTATTACCCATATAACTTACTGTTCGTTCATGTACTTCACGCTCAGAATTTGTCCAAATCCTGGAGAGGAGTGTAACATCTGGAAACAGATCATTAAGATTAGTGAAAGCTTCTACATAAATGGGTAAATGTCCTACAGAATATGGCATTTGAGAACAAACAAAACAGTTAATAATGCTTTATTTATTTGCTAAATATCTTGCATATTGTCACCACACGCTAGTTTCAAATGGGTTTCTGTGTGTCCTTCTCTGAGTGAACCAAGACAATACATCAGTATTCTCATGTGCTATATGCCATTCTTCTGTGAGTCCTATGGAATAACACCACCAAAAAGCTGTGAAAATAAAAGTACTACATAGAAGAAAAACCTTCATAGTTACTATCTCTCCCTTCAAGCAGGCTCTATAGAAAAGTGGCTCTCCTGGTTCCCTTCACTGAAGTTGAGACAAGTAAAACCTATTGTATTCACCTCCCTTTGTAATCAGTCTTAAACACCACTTTTCTTAGACTGCTTTCCCTACATCTAGTGATGGTATCTGCTTTCTATAATGGGTTAAGTGTATCCAACTCAGTCTCTACAGCCGTTGTTGTGGTCAAAAATACCTGGAATGGCCCCTTCCACCTGGGTGATGACCAGTTTTCTGTTTACAGCTTTTAATCAGGATCCAGTCACCTACTTTCAGCTCACTTCTTCCTGTAGGAATATAGGATCATCTGCATATGATTAGTTTGCATTTATAACTTGTTTACTTTTCAGTATTTTGATCATGAAAACCACCAGATCTTAATCACATTGTTCTTCAGAAGAGAGTATACCAAAGTAAGGAATTCTATATCTACGCCCATAGATTATTTCAAATATGATGAGGCCAATATTCAAATTTGGTATTATATGCATTTATAGTTTACCAAATCAAGACAATATCCAATTTTGTACTGTTTCTTCGATTGCTTTTTTTTCAATTTGGAACATCTTTATCATAGAATCATAAATCATTTTGTAATTGTTCTTATTTTAATATACCAAACTGTAGGAGGGTATAAGGTCTCGTCAAATCCGTTCCATTACTTGGTGTTTTATTCATATATAATTTTATCATAACCAAACAGTATCTCCAATTCTGTTTAAGTCTTATCCATGGCCTTTCTTAGTCTGCTTTTAGAATCCCATTCTCTCTTTAAAAAAAATCTATAATCTTTGTCCTATTTTATCAATTATTTCATTCACAAAATGTGTTCCGTTACAACTATAGATCATTCGTGGATCCCATGTCTAGACATTATTTCTCTAAACAACATTTCTGCAACAGTTAGTGTATCTAAATGTTTCGCTGGTAACATTACAATCCATTTGGAGAAATTATCTTATCTTACTAAACAGAGCTTCTTCAGTACAGCTTTTCTTTGCTCAAACCTATTTCTTAATTTTATATGAGAAGCTTTTTTTGTATGTTTTCATGTCCGACACACTTCTTGTCCACAAACTAATCAGTTTGAGAATTGAATTGTCCGTAAGAAATGCTCTAATTAATTCGCCACTAGAGGTCACCATGCCCCTGTTCCCCAATGTTGGCCAAATGCCAAAAACATTCAAGGTTCAATCTGGATCTTCTGTTAGCAATAATATGATTATTTTATCTTCATCTGATTACAAACTTCAGTTAAAACTTTAATTTTTCTTTTTCCAACTAAAACTTTAAAACTCTTTGGTAGCCGTCCCGTTTCAAGAGTTTTATGAAAATCTACAATTTGGATTATTATTTTATCCCCTACAGAGAACATGCCCAACTTCAAGTGAAAAATGAAATCTCTTCCTAACAAATTAAAAAACAATCTAGAGATAATATAATTACAACTACAGATTCTTCCTGTAGCTAAATCTATTATTTTTATTTCATTTTTCTAACAACTCAATCTCGGGTTTTTTTGTGGAAAACAAAATTCCTCCAAATTCTTAATTTCTACCCATCGGACTTCAATAACTTCCTCCAATTCTGTTAATGAGATAATCAGCAACTGATATTTCCATAATAAAACATCACATCTACATTCCTTGCTCTCTGCTCATCTGCTCTTTCATAAAGATTCTACAAATTAGCTTATTATTATGATTATATGTGGAAGCGTCTGTTGATAGATGTAAAAACGTGGTACCATTATCCAACTCAGACTGGGGCGAGGGCCGGCATCCTCTCCCAGTCTCAGGTGTAGGTCCAGACATCTTTCCTACTTAATCAGACCCTTAATTTTGTCCCATTAGCAACAACTCAATTGAGTGTAAATATTGAATTGCGCTTTGTTATCGAAGTTCTTTAATAAAAGAGATGAGAGAGATTCCTTCAGATTCTTGGAGGTTTTAATACAGACTTGGTTGATCAACACAAGGAGGTACAGCGTCAACAGAGAGAATGTGCTATACTGACCTGCCTTCCAAAACAAGACACAGGATTATATAGGTTCAGTAATCAAGAGTCTATCAGCTATGACATTACAAACAAACATTTCTCAGTCGGTAGGCATTTGACTCATTAGGCGTAGAAGATTTGATATAGAAGCATAATCAATGTATGTCAGGACGTTCTTAGACGTAAAAGAGAGTTGCCATGCCAACCCAGGCTGTAAGAGTCTGAATCAGCAGGTTTGACCTGACCTAAATTCATACAGTGTCACATAATCAGATTGGTCACCATATCATAAAGAAGAGACACATTTCTTCCACAATAGTCCTCCCTCTTTATCATATGTGATAAACAAAACAACAACAACAATAATAAATGATTAAAAATGGCTCACTTGAAACTACCACTAATGAGAAGACAGGCAGTGAAAAAAAAAACAATAGCAAATGATTTTTGTGCCTTACATGTTACAGTAAGTCAACTTCTGAACAAAATGATGAGTTCTATACATCCTTCCTGATGACAGTTATTGGACCCGATACAACACCACATTCAAAAAACCCAGGGGCATAAGATGATCAACCTCCAACCTATGGTCGTGTTTGTCGTCTCTCGACTTCTTGGGTGAAAAAGAATGTGGCGACTCCTTTGCCCCCAAGGTAGCCATTTCTGCATCGCTCGTCATCATAAGCCGGATGTCTAAGAAATAACTGCAAAATAGAGAAGAAAAAACTATTTTTAGGCAGGATCAGTCAAGTCCACCATGAATGAGTAAAATAAATTTTGCACAAATTGAAACGTGTACTCTTCCCTTAAATGTGCATCCAATGTGAAAACCCCGAAATCAAAAGATCATCAGTCACTCATTTTTCAGCTCCACAGTGACCCTTTAAAGAGGTTATGCAAAAAAAACAGATCAATAGTAATCAATAACAATAGACTCAATTTCAGTACTGATTCACTGTTCATAAATGAATTTATAATCTCCTCCCCTTATTCATAGATTTAATATGAATAAACAAAACAATGAAATAACTGAAAAAGGAAATAATTGTTGAATAACAATGAACTGGAATTGAATAAGACAAATAAAAAATAAAAAGGAAACCTGACTGAAATCCCATAAATGACCTACTAATGAAAGAATAACAAAAAATATAATTGAAAAAATGAAAATCAACTCTTTTTTTCTCTCTGCTTTACCTGTGATGAGACCCTGCTAAACTTTCATGGAACTGCCATGGAGGACACAAGAGAGTTGTTATAGAAGAAAAAACATCAGAAAATGTAATTGTCATACACCTGTAATTCAATTACTCATATAGCTCGAGGTCGTCAAGCGTGTCCATGTCACATCCATCGTCTCGGTCCCCTTCATCTCGTCTTTTGGCGTCTGCATCAGGTTTGCTCACATCGGTCGACCCAGCTAGAGATTTTGCTAACATCTGATGTGTAAAAGCTCTGTCAACCACTCTGATCACCAGAACTCTAATGCATGGAATGACACAACAACCACACACAGAGAAAACTGCAAATGCTGTAATACAAGCCCCAAGCACAGAAATAGCTAGAGATTTCCAATCACCCAATACAGAATCCAACCAATCGCTCAGACCTCCTAGATTAGTGTTTACACCAGCATTCTTAGCAAGGCCTTCTAAAGCTCTTGATACACTACCATTAGTATCTGTGTTTCCTGGGATGTAGGTAACACAGATCGATCAAAATTTATCAAAATTGACTCAACCCCTGCTAGAATCTGAATCCTAGCTTTAAATTCATCTGGACCCTGCGTGGCACACCAATCACGTCAAGGTAAACCTGCTCGTCAAAGCTGCCTGGAACAGGTGCTTCTCTCCTAGACCTGCAATGTGAGGAACCTGCACTTTCCTGGAATGGATCAATTGCAATCGAGACATCATAAGCTAACATCACGTGAGCACACATACCTTCCCAATTGGGCGGAAGAATGAATCTCACCTTGCTGTCGCCACAAACCCAGTAAACGTCTCGTCCCGCCTGTTCCTGTTTCAAAATCCACCTACGCAGGTGAAGCTTAGAAGAACAGGTCCAGTAATCAACAGTTGTATCATCCCTAAGCTTGTCAGATTTCCAGCATTCAGAAATCAAACATCAAACATACCACTGTTTGAACAATGATCCAGCCCATGGCGGAATTTAGCAAAAACTGGAAAGAAATGTCTAGGAAGACATGGGTTGTTTTCAACCGAAAACCACACCCCTTCATTTTTCTTACAACCTGCCTTCTTCCAGGCTGAAATCTCAGATGAGGTGGCAAAACTTTGCACAGCAACCACATCTATCAGCTCTAGCATTTCCCAAGGAAACGGTGTCCTCTGCGGAGGAGTGAGCTGCATATTTCATTACGGCAATCTTGGAGGGCAACATAATTTCCTCCAGAAGAGCAGCGACCTGGGGTGCATTCAAAATGGGCTTACCATCAGACTTGAGGAATCTGCGGTGCTTCCAGAGCGCCCCGAAATAATGCACAATACCCACAGCATAGCTGGTGTCTTCCATATATTAACTGCTTAAAGCCTTCAACTCGGCTGTCTGCGCAGAGAAATTAGACGGGAGGCTTCCTGCAGACAAAATACAATGATGAGAGCAAACAGCAAACCTCACCTGATTTTTTCCCATCGGGTCTCTGAAGGCTGACCCGTCCACATAAAGTATCAAGTCAGGGTTCTGCAATGCCTCCTTTAAGTCCTCAAATGCTTGCAATGCCTCAGGGCACCACTAGATGGCGGCAGAGGCCACCATATTTTCCCATGTATCAGCTCAGACATGTCCTCTATATCCAAATGCATGCAAATGCCTCAACAACGCAACAGTGTCTGTTTCACACAGTTTTTCCGACGGTGCACACAATAACAGATCATCCACATATTGAATCAGAACTGATCCGGGAGACAGTTCTAGTCCCTCCAAACTCTCTTTAAGTGCCATGTTAAAAATGGTAGGAGACTCGATGTACCCCTGTGGGAGGCGGGTAAACCAGTAACCTTTCAGAACTGGCGGTCCGGGTCTACTGGCACACTGAAGAACGCATTACTCAGGTCAACAACTGAAAAATGAGTAGCTGAAAATTATCGCAGATTTTAACAGAGCATCAAACACTGGTTTTATTCTACGGACTGCTTCAGCCTTTAACGGGTACTGGCGTTGAACTGGACGAAAGGATGACTTTGGTGTGATTTTGACAGGATTACAACCCTTAATTAAACCCACATCATATGAATTTTTTGCCCACAAATCAGATAAGATCTGCTGTAGGGGGAGGGGTATTGAGGGGCATTTTTTTCTGTGGTTTTTTCATGTAGAAATGCGTGTGACAGCATCTCCTCAGAGTCTTCAGTTAAATGACCTACTCTGGTGACCTGCACAGTGCACTGGACTGGGCGTTTAAAAAGGTGCGCAGATTTTGAATGAAAAACGGAGGTGTCGCGCTGTGTTTGCTCCCAATCCGAAACTGACTGAGCTCGGTGAAGTTTTTCCACAATTTCCCATTTCGCCCCAGCCGGTTTAGAAAGAGAAATGTATGGATTTTCGTGAAATCGGTAAAGTGTTTGCTGTTCAGATGTGAGGCAGACATTCAGTGCAGCTGAATGTGTGTCCCAAACCACGGAAGTTATGTCCAATGTTTCTGTGTCTGAGCTAAACCATGTCTGCTCATACTCCGTGTCCGGTCCTGTAGAAGTGTGTGATGTGCAATGGAGGTCTCCTTCTGGCATAAAAACAGATGCTGGATTCACCAGGTTCTGGATTTTGCTTTTGTACCTTCTTTCACCTTCCACTCATATTCATGTTTGAGGTCGTGAAGGCTGTATTTCACTGCCGTCAACACTGAGTCTTCCTGAGCTGGTACAACTTGGATGCCTTGAGGTGATGAAAAAAGAGCAATATTTAGTTTGCACATCAGATCTCTTCATAATAAACTTACAGGACATTGTTGAGAAATCAGAAAACCGTGTTCGAAAACTGGCCCCTCTCCCAGCTGACAGCGAAGAGGGTAACTAAAACGTTCTTTTACCACCTGACCGGACGCAGAAATAGAAAAAACATGGTTGCCGCTCATTTTTGGATGTGGTTGTAGTTCCGTATTTTTCAGAACCGAGTGCGTGGCTCCGGAATCCACCATGAATTCCACAGATGATCCTGAAATTTTTAGAGACAGAATAGGTAAGGCCTTGTATGTTTCTGAAGTGAGATGAGCATATATACCGGTTGGTGTTGTTTGTTGATTCTCTAAATGTTCAATGGTTTCTGTAGTCATGTTGTGAAGGTTAGTTTCATTAGAGCAAAAAGCTGATTCTTCCTTGCAAAGAGCAGAATTTTCATTGGAAATTGTAGATTTCTCATAGTCAACAACAAGTTTTTTATCACAAAAAACAGTTTATCTCTTTCAATGTGATTGGATGTGTCTGTGTGTGTTTTTGTGCATGTCAGACCTGCAGATCCATTGGTCGGCAAAATGGAGAATTCTCCTTTCTGTTCATTACTGGAACATTTTCTTAGTCAGCTAGCCCAGCTGGCTTGGTGACGGCCTCTCCGTGTAGGTGCTGGAGCCTGCCCACATTGGTCTTGAAAATGTCCACGTCTCCCGCAGCAATAGCAACGGTCATTGTCCTCTGGTGAAACTCTGCGGTTATCAGCTGACTGCGGGCGACTGTGGTGTTGCACTCTGTGTCTTTGTCCACCTCTGAAATGGCGTCGGCCTCTCGTCCTGTGCCCCTGTGTTACGGCTGTGTACATCGTCAGAGCCGCATTATGCAAATCACTTTCTCTTTTTGTCTTTATGTGATTTTCTCTCGTCTTCATGAGTCTCTCAGAATGCAAAACATATTTGCGCAGTTCAGAATATTTCATTCCTTGGTCCAATCCAATATATTTATCAATTACCTCGGTCCGAAGTTCCGGAAGAAGCTGTGCCAGAATTCGATCGCACAGCATCGATTCCCAGATCGAATCGCTCACTTCCTTTGGCTTTGTCAACCCGCTGTGTCTCTCAAATGCTTCCTCCAGTCTGGGGAGAAAGTCACCCGCGTCCTCGTCCGGCCTTTGCTTTACAGCATGTAAAACAGTTAAATTGGGCTTGGAGGGAAACTCTTTATCAATTGCTTTACACAGTTTCATGATAGCCATATAATACTCAGCGGTTGCTCCTCTTTCATTAGCTGATGGCCATTCATCTGATGGTATTTCTTTCATGCGGATATTAGGATCAGGTAAGCTATCAGCTAATTTGCTAGCATCTGCAGCTTTCAATTTCATCTTTAGTACTCCCCTGATTTCTGCTCCCGTGGGGCGGAATGACAAACAAAATTCCTCCAGCTCCGCAGCGAAGACTTTCCCGTTCCCCACGATTTCAGGGAGGCGCCGTCAGTCCACGCCCGGAAAACCATTGTCGGGCCATTATTCCCTGCAACTTCCACCATGGGAGCCGACAAGATATAGTTAGCAGCTTGTGGTAGGCTTACCTCAGTAAGATTTTGTTCCACTGCTGTTATTTCTTTTCCTCTCGTTCTGGAGGAGGGAGGAGAACAAGATGGCAGCTTGTTTACAAATTGATTTGATGTGCGGTACTCTGGATTGGTGGGCTGTTGCTCTGGGTCATCGGCGATTGGTGAATCAGGCTGTCGCTCTCGTTTGGGCTCCGCCTTTTTGGACGTTCCGGCGCGTGCCTCTGGTTGTCCCTGCTGCCCATCATCTTTTTGACCCACCTCTGCTTGCTTGGGATTGGCTGGTTCTCCCTTCACTTCTTTCGTAGCCGGCGTTGATTGGTGCGTCGGTGGAGCACAGTCCAGATCCAGATCCAACTTCGTCATGGAGAGCGCTTGTAGATCTCCAATCATCTCCTTGTCTGAAACATATGGAGGAGGTCTAGGCAGATTTTGTATAGATCTAACCGTCTCAGGACATGAAGGTCTGACATGTTCAATTGTTGATGTGAGATCCGCTGGCGCGGATGGTTGTTTCTGAAAATGTGTCTGCTTTTTATTGTGTTTATGTGTGGAGCCATCAGGTTTTAAAGACGTATTATCAGTTCTCCCCGTCACAGTGCCAGAATTATCCATACTACCCCCTAAATTTCTAAAACCGGCTTTTCGCTCGCAGCATTTTGCTTCATTCATCCAGGTCTCCAAGCAACGTTTAAGCTTTTAAAACTTTTTATAGTCAGTACCCCGCACAAACATAGTGTTTTTAAGTCGTTCCCATTCTAGGTCAATTTTTTTCCCAATCTTTTCGAATTCAGACACGTCTAAACTGCCCCCAATAGGGAAGTTCCACTCAGATATCCAGAAATTTACATAGTCCAGGATTTCTGTCCCGTACTTTTCAGCCATCAAACGACATATCTTACTGTCTGGAGGAGGAGAACTTGAGTTTACAGACCCCATTTTTATGCGCTGCTATTTTATTATTATATTTTTAAACTGTAGAAAGACTTTCTTTTTTGACGAAAAAAAACTAAAAACTCTCCCGCTGGTTAATTACTTGAGATTAATTAAACACCCCAGAATCAAAAACAGTCAGCACTCTTTCTTGTTATCAAAGCACAGAAAAACACTTATTTATATTCTTTTTCAAAGCTAAAGTATATAAAAATGCTACCTCTTTTTTTTTTTCAACAGACTAATTTTTATGGAAAGAATCACTCTCACCGTTTTCCCTTTTCTCAAGGAGAGACCGGGTTCGAATTCCAGGCGGCGGTCGGTCTGAAACGAGAGGACCAAGTCCCTTCCTGCTCCTTAAAGGCTATATGGAGGTTCGAAGGCCGGGGGCTGCTCCTCTCCAGGTCTTTTGTGACTTCTGGTGGCTCTCTTCCAGTCCTTCCACTCGCTGGAATCCACATTGGCGCCAAATTGTTATCGAAATTCTTTAATCAAAGAGATGAGAGAGATTCCTTCAGATTCTTGGAGGTTTTCATACAGACTTGGTTGATCAACACAAGGAGGTACAGCGTCAACAAAGAGAATGTGCTATACTGACTGTTAGGTTATTTTAGAATTCACAGGTAACCTAGAAAGGAAAGCACGCACAGAGGAGATGTGAAATGTGTTTGCTCAGCTGAGGGAGAATCATGCAGTAAAAGAAACTGACACACCAGTCGTTGTTCTGATCCAGCAGAGTCTCAAAGATGTTGAGAATCACAGCTTCTATTTATTCACACAAATGAACAGTTTCACCACACCCCCATTGTCCATTGTCTTATCTTATCACCATACAACACACAGCAGTACTGTTTCTAACACAATGGCACTTTGTAGGTTTGTTTGTTTGTTTGTAGGTGCATCCTGTTTGGACAGCATATTTTTACAAAGTCAGCTCCTTATAAGCACATTTCCTTAAGAAGGTTCTTACCCCCACACTAAAAGTTACTTCCCCTAGTCTTGTCACACAAAGTTAAACAAAAGAACAGACTGCATTTATCACATTCTCCAACACTGACCTCCCTTCCAAAACAAGACACAGGATTATATAGGTTCAGTAATCAAGAGTCTATCAGCTATGACATTACAAACAAACATTTCTCAGTCGGTAGGCATTTGACTCATTAGGCGTAGAAGATTTGATATAGAAGCATAATCAATTTATGTCAGGACGTTCTTAGACGTAAAAGAGAGTTGCCATGCCAACCCAGGCTGTAAGAGTCTGAATCAGCAGGTTTGGCCTGACCTAAATTCATACAGTGTCCCATAATCAGATTGGTCACCATATCATAAAGAAGAGACACATTTCTTCCACAATAGCTTGTACTCAGTGTGCTACGGTAACTAAAGTTGAATTTTGGAGTGCGTTACTACATTCTGTACCACGGTAATCCCGTAACGAAAAATTCCTCTCTTTTTTACTGTCTCTAACCCAGCGCATTGCAAGATTGTTTCCTTTCAACAGGTATCTATCTGTCATTAAAATGTTAGAAGCAAGCATCTGAAGCTGCCGCTTGTTACAAAGAGTAAATCCACCCCAGGTAGCAGGCTGACATGGGCCAGATCTGGCATCAAGCCGGCACATCTGGCATACATATGGCATGGCAAATGACATGTTAACCAGAGGTGGGCCAGATCTGCCAATGATGGCATGGCTCATATGAGGCATGCCACATGTGGGCCAGTTGAGGCTTAGGTTGCTATGGGCCAGATCTATCCATGCCAAATGTGGGCCAGTTGTGGAAGTTGGTATGTCACCCATATGACAAAGCAGTTCACGTGACATCACAAGATTCTCAAGAGCCGATTTACATAGGTTGGCAAACTAAGGCTCGAGGACCAAAATGCAGCCCATATATTACTCTCCAGCCCACGGATATGATAAGGTTATGGTTGAACTATGCTCAGTCAATATCATCTATTTTTGGGGGAGGTGTTCATGTGTGGGGAACATCTTAAAAGGAGCCAATACATGCAAAACTGAAATTTAAACGTATATACAGATTTATTTAGTAATTATTAACAATCTTATCATTATTAATCTTAAAATCTTATTTTATTATTAGGCTAATCCTAATATTTAATCTTATTGTAAGTGATAATATTTTGTAAATGGATTTGTAAATTTTCATCCTGTAATTATCAAGCCTATGGTGCACCCGATTATGCTAAAAATATTGTTTTTATATTTGTGCGTTTGTCAAAACTCAATGACTGTGTCCGCAATGTTATTCTTTGATTTTCCACTCAATTTGAGGTTCAGTTTATATTTATATTTAAACAGAAATAAAATGTTCAGATGCTGCGTTCAGGTGGACCTGGGAAAAACTTTTTTCCCAGTTAGAAAATGCACATTAACGCTTGGTCAGCTGAAAATATAGTTAGCGCTGTTAAATAATAATTGGTGATGAAAGACAGTTTTTATCTGATAAAAGAAAATCCCCCCTTTCCAACATAGAACTGGGAATGGGGAACAATATAATTTGCAAGAACCAACAACGGGCTTCCAGCTGGAGAAAACGAGGTTCCCAGTTCACGTGAACGCAACCGTATTCGCGGGCTTCGGCGTTCTCGATAACGGACTCCGGAGCTGTGTCTTTTGTGGCCGACCATCAGTCTGTAAGTGTTTCATTTTTTATATATATATTTAGACCAAATAAAGACGCCAACGGTAATACATAAGGGATAATGCCCGACGAGGTGTCTATTATCAGAAATTAATGGATGACGTGGAGGCGCGAACCGTCCGACGCGAAGCGGCCGACGGTTGCTTCTGTGAAGTCCATTAATATCTGTTAAATGGACACCTCGAAGGGCATTATCCCGCTTATACCATGGTCACTTACGAAAGAAATCGGTATTTAATCAATTAATAATATTTTAATGTGTTTTAGAGTTAAAATTGTGAGTAAGATCATTTTTATTTTTATAAGTCGAGCGCACTATTTAATATCTCCGGTATACAAAATATAATTTCAGAAGGCCAGTTCACTACTTACCATACAGCCGTGGAATTTTCTCCAGGGGGGCTATGACTATGATGGCTAGATATATACCAGCAGTAAGTGAAAATGTACTGTGGAATCACAACAATGTATTTATTTACATTAAAGAAAACAACAAAAGTAACATTAAAATGAACTATAGTGTTGCTCATGCTTCTTTGCCTTTTCTAAAAAGTGTCTCAGATCAGTCATACCTGTCTTGATCCATGCTGAGTCAGATCCTGATATTTGAAACAGGAGGTATGGAAAGCAAAATAGAGCATTAACCTCCCTAAAGGCTGTTAGCCAAGACAACTCCCGTGGTTTGACCTGTCATTCAGGATCACTGTATGACAGACGTGTGTGACGTCAGCCCCATGGCGGGAGGGTGGCAAATTGAAAATCACGCCCCCTCGGGGCGCAGGAACGCTGCGCCCCAAATTGTCCTTTATCTTGTATTGAAGAGGGGTCACTGCGCATGTACAACTTTTAACGAGAGTCTATGGGATTTTTGCGCCCCAAGGCGGAAATACGTCCCCAATCAGACAACGCTGATGAGTGTAACAACTCAACTCACCAAAAACTTTAAAATATTTATCTTGCACATCTGAAAGAAACACACATATATTTTGAAATATTTTTTATAGTATTATAATTTTTAAAACGATTTATTCAAGGTAATATAGCAAGTGGTGAGTGTTGGGGTGGCGCCCTTGCGCCCTCTATTGGCCAGCCGCCACTGCCATACAGTCAATGCCTACCACTTGTATGTGTCATGCGATGAGTCAACTGTGAAATATAGTTGAGTCTCCGTTGCCATGGTTACCATCTAGCGTTTGAGCCAGCGCAACAATTTAGAACTGTCATCAGGCAATTTGACAGGATGCATTTCCTAGGTGTACATTATCACTTTTTAAACTACACCATCCAGCCAATCAGAACCGAGTATTCACCCTCACCATGGTATAAGTTTACAGTTGATATACGTATGTACATTTTTGCAAATACTTGGATACTCGATATATAGTTTTACCATGAGTTGTACATATGATAGAACTACATAGCTAGTGTTAGCCAACATTATGTCAATCATTTTCTAATGTGTAACGTCTGACAAAGGCAAATGTAAATAGGGTTGCCAACCGTCTTGTAAAAAACGGAATCGTCCCGTATTCAGAGAAAATATGCGTTCCGCATTGAGGTGAGAAGTAACGCGATTTGTCCCGTACTTCAGCTAGAATGGAAAAAAAGACACAAAGCTGGAGTTATTCTGTGTCTTTAAGCTGTGTAACTGCCTCTTCTTCTCTCATTTTCACATCCTCCCTCTCCTGTTGCTCAATCATGAAACTGATCAATGATCAGCTGATCGGCTTTTCTGTCGGAAGCTCCGTCTCTCGCTCTTGTTTGTTTATCGCCCACTTTGCGCAGAAAGAGGAAACCAGCGGATGTTGCACTAAACAGCAGCAGCACGTTTAATAACCTGTTAGAACTGATTTAATATGACTTTCTAGTATCAGCTGATGTTTGCTGGAGCCACAGCTGTAAAAGCTGCTTGTCATGATATCAGTTTGGATATGTGGTGAGATGGAAACATGAAGATGAAACCAGGAGATGTTCTTACTGAATCATGAGAGCTGAACAGGTGAAGGAGAAACAGGTTTACCTTTTAGGTGACATGAATGAGTTGAATGGAAGTTATAAACAGTTTTTTAGAGACAAATAACACCAGGATCCTTTTCTACGTAGCTGACAGCTGGTAACTGTGCAGGGGCGGCTCTAGCAAAGTTTTGCCCGGGTGCCAGGTAGGGCATTAACAGGAAAAGAGGGGTACAAATACATACTTTTCTTTCTTATTCTCATTTAAAACGTCTAGCTTTTAATAAAAAAAATATCTGAATCTTACAACTAAAGTGGTCATCTGTTAAATGTATAGAAATCCATTATCTTATATAGTAAATATTGAGTCTAATATATACCGTAGTAAGCTATAGTACTTTTTCCTTTTTGAAGGTACCATCTGTGCAGTCTGCAGTTCTGGCGAAGAAAAGATGTTGAATCTATTTAATTATTGTAGAAAAATTATTAATTTCTATGCAATTGTTTTACACGTGCATTAAATTAAGGTCGATTACGTCAATTAAGCATCATGAGGCGGCGGGTGGGGGGTGGTTCCTCATTTTTTTTTGCTGGGAGTTGGCAACCCTAAATGTAAAGGGTATAAAACCCCCGCCATGGAGGAATAAGCCACTGTTTTTGCATAATAAGATATGTTCTAAGATGAGCTTAGATGAGTTTATGCGTAACTGCCTGGTTTTTGTGCGTGCACTCAGTCACGCAAATGTTGATAGCATTTAGCCATTTAGCCTCCAGTTAGAAGCTACCAAGCTGTTCCCCGTTTTCCCTATTTGATTAGGGATTGATTAATTGATTAATTGACTCTGCAATTGTCGGGTGTATCAGAGATGGACAAGAACCTGAATACAGAGAGCTGGTGGACCGCTTTGTGAGATGGTGTGGAAACAATCGTCTCACTTTGAATGTGAACAAAACAAAGGAGATGGTTGTAGATTTCAGAAGAAACAGGGATAAGTCAAACACTGTTTCCATCATGAGAGAAGAAGTGGAGGTGGTTGAGGAGTATAAATACCTCAGAGTTCACCTGGACAACAGACTGGACTGGAGACTGAACAGCGAAACCGTCTACAAGAAGGGACAGAGCAGACTGTACTTCTTGAGGAAGCTTAGGTCCTTCAAGGTTTGCAGCAAGATTCTGCATATTTTCTACAAGTCTGTTGTGGAGAGTGTCATCTCTTCAGCCGTCATCTGTTGGGGTAGCAGCATCAGAGCCAAGGACCTAAAAAGGCTAAACAACATGATAAAGAAGGTTCTGGTTCTGTTCTTGGGACTACTGTGGAACATCTGGAGATGATAATGCAAAGAAGGATTCTTCATAAAATCAAAAACATTATGGACAACCCTGAGCATCCTCTTCATGAGACAACAACAGAGCGTCTTCAGTCGGAGGCTTGTTCAGTTTCGCTGCAATACAGACTGCTACCGGAAATCCTTCCTGCCCACAGCCATAATCATCTACAACAACACCTTAAAGAATTAATTATATGAGCTACAACAAAACTTAATTTCCCTCTGGGATCAATAAAGTATTTTTGAATTTGAATTTAAATGCAGTTACGTGAAACGTTAAAGCGTAATAATATTTGGAGCAATTTTACTTTACTGTGCGAACGTGGAAGTGCTTCTAAGGTATTATTACACCTTACAATATAGTAACGCTTTTTATCCGCTTAGAAAATCGACATGTTTAATTTTGTATAATTACACTTGGATTGTGTAACGTTTCACGTAACTGTATTTAAATAGGGAAAATGTGGAACAGCTTGGTAGCTTCTAACTTCACCCTCATTTGGAGCTATACCTGTGAAGGGAGAGGCTAAATGCTAACAACATTTTTTAAGCTTTTAAATCTGGGTAAAGCCAAACAGGAGAAAATGCGACCGGTTTAGGTGGGGGTTAAGAGGTTAAATAGCGTTTAAAAAAAAGAAATTTAAAAACAAAACGCAAAAAAGAAAATAATTAACGTAATGCAATATGTGGCAGCCGATGTTGATTCTGTGGCGCTACGCCACAAATTAGTCTGTTTGGGAACCACTGCACATTAACTTACCATTATCATTTACTATATTTAACTGTTCACTATATGCTATGAACTCATGTTGATCCTGTCTATTGGTTTGTTTTCAAATTGATTTTATAGGCTAAATCTACAATTGGCTAGCTAGAACCTCCGTTTGTGGTGAGAGCAGGAGTTTGAAAGTGGTAAGTAATTCTGTTAACTACATGTTATGAACTCCTATGATGTGTCCCAACCTGGAGTAATTTAACTTAATTTTGAACACAACACACTTGTTGTGTCTTACTTGTTTTTGTTGTTTTTTTTGTTGTTGTTTTTTTTCAGGACTGTTATTGGCAAGTTTTGACACAAAAATGTATGGAGGGGGCCTGGGCTTACAATGAGCGGGGCAATATGCGAAGAAAAGCACTGAAAAGGGTTGATAAACTTGTAGAATCATTACAAAATGAACAGGAAGCAGGTAATGTAAACATGGAGGCATCACTTGATGCAGAGGTTTCCGGTAGGGATGATGAAGAAGATGTGGAGTTTTGTGGAATGTCTGAAGCAGACAACAGTAGTAGGTTTGAGGGTTCCGATGAAGAGGACAATCACCAAGGTGATCATGTGAGGACCCCCTGATTTACACTCTTCCCTTGTAGACTGGGCTATAGAGTTTGGCAATTCTCTCATTGCTTTGTCAGCCCTGCTCTCCATCCTGAGGTGTCATCATCCCTGTCTTCCTAAAGATGGGAGAACTCTTTTAAAAACAAAAACAATGTACAAAATTCAACATATTGCAGGCGGAACATTCCACTACTTTGGCATATTTAAAGCCTTCCAATGTATCTTGGACGAAATGTATCAGTTCCTTCCAGATGGACATGTTTTCAAGCTCCAGTTAAACTTTGATGGTCTTCCTCTCTTTAAGAGCTTGTCTACCCAGTTTTGGCCAATACTTGGCATCCTGCAGGGGCACTGTAAGAAACCAGCTGTGATCGGCATTTTTTGTGGCAATGCAAAACCATCCTCTTTAACGGAATACTTGCAGGACCTGGTTGCTGAATTGAAGGCTCTTGGTTGGGGATTTTTTTTTAAAGGACAATCCTTTGTTTTGAATGTTTGCTCTGTTCTTTGTGATGCACCGGCCAGGGTTTTTATTAGACCAGTCAAGTCACACACGGCATACCATGGTTGTGAAAAGTGTGTTCAAACTGGGCTTCGAATTGGTAGTAGAACGACTTACCCAGGGGTCAATGCTAGGCTTAGGACTGACCGATGCTTTAGGGATTGCCGTGATGAAGACCACCACCATGGTGACTCGCCACTCTGCCAATTTGGGATTGATATGGTTACCACCTTTCCTCATGACTACATGCACTTGGCGTGTCTAGGGGTCATGAGGCGCTTGCTGGACTTATGGTTAGGTCCTCCTGGTCCTTTGTGTTGCCGTTTGTCAGCTAACCAGGCATTTTTTTTTGTCTGACACACTTCTGTCTTTGAAGGACCATGTTCCTTCTGAGTTTGCCAGGAGACCATGAGCTCTGCTGGAGGAGAAAAGATGGAAAGCAACAGAACTCCGGCAGTTCATATTGTATACGGGCCCTGTTGTCTTTAAAGATGTGCTGAGATCCCAGATATATGATAATTTTATGTTGTTGTCTGTTGGTGTCTTCATTTTGGCAAGTCCAAAGTACTGTGTGAGGAGAAATGACAGGGCTGAGACCTTATTGCGTTCGTTTGGTCAAGATTTCGGGTGCCTTTATGGACCAGAGTTTTTAGTGTACAATGTACATGGTCTGGTCCACCTCAGTCAGGATGTGAAGGCACATGGCCCTTTGGACGTGATTTCTGGCTTCCCTTTTGAGAATTATCTGGGGTACCTTAAGAAAATGGTGAGGAGTCCATGCAATCCCTTAACGCAAGTTGTCCGGAGGTTGTCAGAAGTGGAGAATGCCCATCAGGATCTTTCTTCTCAAAATGAGGAGGGATATCGGGTGGAGCATAGTGATGGGCCTGTGCCACACTGAAATGGTGGCATAGAGCAGTACAAAACTTTGTCAAATGATGGTTTCATTGTCAAACCTTCAAAACGAGACTCGTGCATTAAAATTAGGGATGAAGTTGTTGTTGTAGAAAATTTCTCCATTGATGGAGGAATCGAATATGTTGCAGGGAGGGAGTTTCAATGCAAAGATGCCTTCTTTTTTTACCCTTTTGATTCCAGAGAGGTGGGAATATTTAAAGTTTCTCACCTGGCCACCACTCTGAAGTACTTTGTGATGGATTAGCATGTACATAAATATGTCAGGCTCCCTTATCACAATCATTTTGTTGTTGTGCCTTTGCTTCATGGAAATTAATGTTGAGACTCATGACAATGGAGTGTATATTAATGATGGAGATGCAATATCCAATTTCTGAATTAGCTTGTTTGCCATGGTTTCCAGTTGGATTTGGCAGTTAGAACAGCGTAGAACAGCATACGGTGGGACAAATTCTTGTTACAGCTGCTTAGTTTTGCATTACAGCATTGCTAATAATGTGAATGGTAGAAAAAGTAAAGGAATATACCTCACAAAAACTTACCTCACCATCAAAGCTCTTATGTGAGGTCAGTTTTTGTGCTGTATATTTCTTTTCTTTTTTTTCTTTTTTCCATTTTTGTGTGTGTGCATGTGCTTCTCAGAGGGATTGTTGGTATGTCTGATCATTCTTTTTGCCTTCAGGTGAAGTGTGGGTTTGGTGATGATTCTCTGTGCATACAGCCCAAGGTCTACATTAGAATTGCAAATTTAATGTCAAGTGAATCCTTTTTATCGTAAGTGGGACTAGGGCCCAATGGCCTTATGGTTGACCTAGAGTCTTCATAATGGGACCTAGGTCTCCATCTGAGCGACATGTTAAACGTTGAGTAAATCCCATTTATTCCTAGTGAGACTAAATGGTTGTGGTTGGCCTGGGTCTATATATAAGCAGCATGTTGAGCGTCAAGGTCCTGTTCGTTCAAGTGGGACATGTAGTGGGCAGATGTCCTTGTATGGAATGTATACACGTTCTCGTCTGTTGGGTCGGTGGTTGGATAGGTAAAGGAGAATGACTCCGTGTATATGGTGAACACTAGTGAGGTTCAGGGGTTGGGTGGTTGTAGGCAATTGTTTCTCAGCTGTAAAGCACTTTATGAGTGATGATTGATTAATTGATTTAATATAATCAATTTTCTTCGCATATTGTTCATAATATGTCCATTCAGTTAATTTTTTTCCCATTAATAATTATTTTTATTAATTCTTCAGACAATGTCACAATTGTCCGTGAGGCTGGATATTGTAATTTTTGAAAAACCAATGAGGTCACGGTGGTACCTGCAAAGTGGGTTGAGGAGGGAAGGTGCATGTGGCCCTCACATAAAACTGACGTGGTTAAAGCAACCAAAGCGCTAGAAGATCCTGAAGCGAACTGGACCTCTTACGATGTAAGGGTGATCTTCACATCCAGTAAGTACTTTTATGTGTGTTTGTGTTGTCACTAGTGATACAGTGAATTACTGTGCTAAATTGAAAAGTTGATTATTTTTCTATAATTCCTTTTTTATAAGTTATGTCAGGTTGTGTTTGGTCTTTTATTATTTTAAGATGATTACAATGAGGCAAGGCTTAAACTTCCTGAAGCGGTCGACCATACAGATCTTGCAACTGATGAGGATTCTCCCATTAAACCAAAACGAAAAAGAATGTGAGTATATGTTTGATTTTGTTGATATTTGTACATTTGCCATTGATGTTTTGTGATGGTTTGGATTTTAGACCGAGGAACAGAATTTTCCCAGGAATCCTCTGATCTCGATTGGTTCGGGTGATGTATTTTGTTGTGCGCATGCGTAGTGTTGGGATAGCTTGGACCGGTGTTCTGATGATCTGTGCTACCTCAGAATATCGTACCGTAGCGCGCATAGATGGCTATGTCTATCTGTCGATGCTACCCCTCGGAAAGTGCTACCGATATGTTTATATGCCGAAAACAACAACTGTTGGCTTTGATAATCATCAGAAAATATTTTTCAAGTGACCGGATTGAAGTGGCAGTTTAGCAGTAATACCTAACATAGCAACAATTTATATGAATAACAAAAACTTTTCTTTCAATCCACAGAACATGCTACCCGTTTAATATAAAAGCTAAAACTAGCACATATGTTATTTTCCCATTACCTCGTCGGAGTGGCAGTTATTTCCATTCAGTGTCCTAAAAGCAGCGTTGAACAGCGTGCATAACATCACAACTGCTTCCACCTGCCGATCATCAATTAAAACCCAGTGCTTCATGACTGTGGGCCAGCAGAGTGACTGTTAATTACGACAAAAACAAACTGTGAGAGTACTGTAGATGACTGATAACCCTGGAAATCTGTTATTAGTTTTTAAAGCAGCTAATGAATATATATCAAGCCAGTAAGATGTAGAGCAGATAGCACTATTATTACTCCAAAATATTAAAATGTAGTATGATTATAAGCACAAATAGCCCACAGAATACACCACATTTACTCTACGACTCTAATCAATGGGACTTATTGTATGCAGCATAACGGTATGGGCTGTCGTGTAAACTTCAAACGAGTAGCTTAAGGAAAGCCTTAAAATATTTTGAATAAAATGGAACTTTCAGGTAGGAATTCTCGATGACACATTTGCTGAGTAAGCGAATTGTGACGTAACATCGAAATGCGTGTCCGCAGTGCTACAGGGTAGCACGGATTGAGGGGTAGCATATCAATGGGTAGCACACATAGACATATATAAAAAGAATAGACACCGCTTAGACTGCTACTGCCTATTGGTGCTGATGAGCCGTGAGGCCGCCATCTTGGGCAAGTATCCCCCGCTCCATTTTGTAATCTGTTTGGCAGACGCAATGGAGCATCAGCTCGTTTATTAAATCATAACTCAGTAAATACTAAACTGATTTTCATGCTGTTTTTATTGTCTGATAACTGCAAACAGTTTGCTATGATACAGGACAAATGGTTTGGCCTGTTTCTATATTCATTGGCTTAACAGTAATAGAATATTCTGATTTACTCATGAAGTACTCACGAAATGTATGCAAAACATGAAAATGCTGTAAGATAGAGAAGCAGAAGGTACTACTCAATCATTTTAATAATATATACAATATAATTCATGAATAATATACACACATGTATAATATGGATAATATATTAGATATAGATGATATATAGGCTAATATAAAGATTATAAATATATAAAATATATAATATGCAGATTATATATATCTATATTCATATTATATTACAATATATATCTATATCATGACATTCTTCAATTCTATTACTATATATATATCTTCCCATTTTATTCATATTTTACTATTGGTAATTACTATTTCCCTTTGCAGTTTGACTGGCTCATTGTACCTGAAACAGCTGGCCCATTTTACCTTAAACTGATGCTTCAAGAACTGTAGGGCCTAAATAATTATATTTTATTACATAATTTCAACACAAAAATATCAAAAACAGTGATTATTAATCATACAAAACTCATGGAAAAGGCATATATGGTATTGTATTATTGTCCCAAGCAATTTACCAAAAGGTGGCCCAATTTACCTGATATCACCCTACTTCTATCAGATTTCTTTGAACCTTTCTTTAAAAAAAAGCATTTCTGTTGATGACGCAAAGCTGCTAAAATGATCAGTAAGCTTGTTTGCAATCTATTCAACGGTCGGATGGGTAAATAATAATATTTATTTCTACAGTAGCATTCTTCTGTCAGATGTAATCTATGTCAGTGGATTAAAAATACACAATTTATCAAGTGTCAGCCTCCTTGCTGTACTTAACGTTAGCTAGCCAAGATTTCGCTGGTGGACATAAATTCAGTACAGTAATATTATATTTACAAAATACAAACAATAAAAATGTTCAGTCTTAGTTGTGAAAAGTTACCCCCGAGCCCTACTCTCAACAGCCCGCTGATTTGAACACGAGTACGTCACACAGTGTTCAGGCATCTGGTAATAACTGCTGCTGTTATGGTGGAAGTCTGCGAATGGGAATACCGGCCCAAGATGGCGGCCACATTTCTTGCCTCAGAGCAGCCAATGCATGGTCTATTCTTTATATATGTCTATGGTAGCACAGATAGTCGGAACACCAGCCGGAAACTTGAACGTCATTTTCACGAAATGGGTAAATGTAAATTTTCTGCGTTGTGGCTCAATGACCCGGCGTTTAAAGACTGGCTTAAGCCTGTCATGGGGAATGAGCGGGAAGCTTACTGCAAACTATGCAGAAAAAAACATTAATCTGACCTGGAATGGTGTTACGGCGATCAAGTCTCATTGAAGCATCCACCATTCATCAGCAGCGGATTCGCGTGCGGGGGGAGCAGTCACCCATTTCGTTTAAAACATTTTCTTGTGAGGGTCATTGCATTTTGTTTATATTCTATTTTTTCTAGTCTTCTGGAAATTATTATATATTAGTCAAGACATTATCACATCTATACTTTGAAGTGAGTGGAATAACATTTAGTTTTGGGTCAGGGATGGACAATCATCACACATGGGTCAGTATCACTCCCACAAAAGAGGCCACTGCTCAATGTTGTGATGGTAGTAAAAATTATGGAGAGGTAGTCAAAAAAAATAGTAAAAGGTAGTAAATTCAACTCTAGGATTCTTGTATAAACCCTGTTATAGCTTTAGGAGGAGCCAAGTCTTTAGGATCCGCTAATTTCAACAAGGCATTCAAAAGACTGGCTCATTTTTTATTGGCTTTTTTTTTTAACGCCAGACAGAAAACTTACATTATCTATGGCCTGGTTGCAAACATGCACACCTTTTCTGGTCTGATTGGTACAATCAGAATTTGTTTTATGTAGTGGCAGTTTTAGTAAATTCCTTTTGAACATTTTTGCTTCCAAGTCAAAATGTTTTATGTAATGGGACTTTTTTTTTATATTAATATATTTTGTTTTTTATTTACAGAGCAGGGCACTAGCATTGAAAGGAGGGGGATCCCTCAATGAGTGTGTGGGGCGGGTGATGAATGCTCTACTTCCACACCCGCTCAGTCTGCAAGTTAACTGGAAAGGGATGAATGGAAAGATCGCATTCAAAGATCTGCAGTTAAAAACGCTGGTGACTGGTAAGTGTAGAGGTTTTTTTTTTGACAAACATTTTTTTGAAGTGAATCGCTATTGAGGTGTGGGTGCAGAACGGCACCTTTGCTTTCCATCACAGGGGCCGGTCCAGGATGATGCTCCAGGATTTTAGGGTAAAAAGCAAGAAGTTAGTTTATTGTGCCAAATGCACAATTTGACTGCAGATTTTATATAAAAAGCAGATTGCCATAGAATGCAACTGTTATGTCTTGGCATGTTTATTTGTAGAGCAAACATGTAAATGAACTGCCTTTTCACACTCATCTGCTGATTGGCTAATGGCGGGATAAACTTCAAGATAGCGGAATGCTGAAGTTAATTATTGGTGCTTTTAAGGCAAAACAAGTTTATTTGTAGAGCACAATTTATACACAAGGCAATTCAAAGTCTTTTACAGTTGCATAAAATTATCAGAATGAAAATAAAACAATTCCATAAGTCTAATAATTACTTACACGAAAAGCAAAGAGTGCAGATAAAATACTTTCAGTATCATATGCACAGCTACAAATGACTGTTTTCAGCCTGAATTTGAACATTGTCAGTGTTGATGCCTATCTCTTACCTTTTGGAAGACTGTTCTAGATTTCAGCTGCATGAAACTTTAATTCAACTTCTGATGTTATTTCAGAGGCTGTGCGGCGTAATCGGGTTACTTCAAGTGCAACAGACAAAGATATAGACACTAGAATTACAAAATAGCTCCAAAATGCACCTGACCGGAACAGTGGTCGGAATCAACGATTGAAAAGAAAGGACTGCCCCTCAAATGAACATTAAATACAATATTATACCAACTATCGCAGCTGTATCTTAGTCTGCCATGTTCATTTAATCTGAAGTCAAGTTTGATCCTGAGGTTTTGCAAGATTTCCTGCTGACATGGGAACGTTTGTGAGTGTGAAATCGGTTTGTGTTTTATGTATTGATTTTGCTTTGTGGCTGCACAACACACACTGTTCGACCAAAACTGTTATAGCCAATGATATATATACTATTCATAGTAAGTTTTTTTTGTGGGGGGCGAGTAAATATTTTTTACTTCATCTTAAAATATTACCTTAGTATTTAAATTGTTATAGTTAAAAAATAAACTTACCCTGAATGAATTTCTATTTCTACATAAGGGGTTATCTTAATACCTCATTTCATTTGGAAGATTTTAGTTTTCAACACATACGTGCTCTTAAATGTTGGTGTCTAAATATGTTTGTATCCAAATGTTTAATTTACCTTTTTCCTCAATTTGTTAATTTCAAGCTGTTGAAATAAAATTGTTTTTGTAAAGCTTAAGCATGGTCTGCTTTATTGATGAATTGTGTAATTGTTTTTTTTTTAAAGATTTTACTAAATTTGTGACTGTGAGCATTAAGCAGTTTAGCAGGTATGGCCTACATCTGGCACTCATGGTAGATCCGGCTCACATACCGCAATGAATGACGGCCCACCACTGGCCCACATCTGGTTTGCGGAGTCAGAGCCGGCCCTGTCTGAGCTGGGCCTGATCTGGGCCAGTGCAGGTTATCACAACTGGCCCAGTGCTGGAACGGCTCTGGGCCATACATGGCCCCCCTCTGGCAAACTAGCCCGGGCCAGTGGGGGCCCCTCATTCATTTGGGTATGTCAGCCAGAGGCAAGTGCCAGATGTGGGCCACATCTGGCCCGGACCCATTTTGCTACCTGGGACGTAGCCACCCAGCTGTCTACCCCACAGGACCTGTAGACATCCGCCTGAGTTTCAAAATAAAATCACTCTGCTCATAATCCGTCATTGTTAAACCATTGCTTTTCTACTATATGAGAGATCTCCCAGACATCCCATGAATATCATTAAAAATATTAGCTAAGAAGGGGGGAAGGGGGTCGCTTGTTTGAGATAATTAATTTAGTTCAAGGTAAAGCGGTTTACCTTGCTCTTCATAGGATTTTTTAAATATATATATGGAAGGGAGAGCTTTCTCTTTTACTTTCTTTCGGTGGAACTTTAGGGGAAAACAGAAAGTTTTAAAACATTTTTCAGCCTCCCGAGTGCTAAAATACTGCTTTTTTTCAGTCGTTTATTACCCATCACGACGCATGACCCCCCTTTTTCTATTCTTTGCTCCTTCAAGAGGAATTCCTTTGTTTGAGACGCCAAATGCCTATTCTTAGATTTTTGATCTTTTTAGTTTTATTTTAGATCGCAACTACCAAGAAGTGTGCAAAGTTACTCAGTTAATCATCCTTCAAATTAATAATCTTTTATTTATTTCTAAAGAAATGTTGTATTGTCTTTTCTTTTACATAACTTTTGCATCTCCTTTAAATCTTCTTTGCTTTTTTTCCCCCATATTTCGATAAGTTACATTTTGCTGTTTTTATGTTTCATTTTTAAATATTTATCATTCCCATGTTAATGAATTAAATTCAGCTTTTATTTCTCTTTTATCTGATCTATTTATCTTATCGCAGTGTTATTTACTCAATTTTCTAACCATGAGACTCCTTTCAGCCTACTTCAGCTGCTTCAAAAGGAAGAAATCTCCATTCATTCACACACACAGTCACACAACCGGTTTATCACACATTAATATCATTATGTATTTATTATCA
Organism: Valencia hispanica; assembly: GCA_963556495.2. Classification (NCBI taxonomy): domain Eukaryota; kingdom Metazoa; phylum Chordata; class Actinopteri; order Cyprinodontiformes; family Valenciidae; genus Valencia; species Valencia hispanica. The sequence continues at coordinate 32,560,833 of OY747709.1, forward strand.
TGTTTTTTCATTACTAGTATTATTATTTATATATTATTTATCATTAGACCTAGTTATTTATATTTTCTCTTATTTTTTATTCTTTCACGCATCAAATTTTGTACTCACTGGCTGTTGTCCCTGTGAAGGAAGACCCCGTCATCAACTGTTGCTCCGGGAGGAACTCTGCGATCTGCCGGCCTCCTCGTTGAGCTGGAGGTTTCCAGGATCCAGCTGGTCCTAGACCAGGCCGTGCACAGGCTCTCAGCAGCCTGCGGCTCCTCCCGGAGATCCAGTCATATTTGGGATCCTGCCCAAAGGAACAAGAAAGGCCAGGGTTAAAATCGCTCTCTGATCTCTGAGTTTTCTTTTCAGATACTTTGTGGATCTCACCCACGAGCTTACCCCACTCACCCTTCTTGGTGTCCAACACGCAAGCTTTCAGTTAGAAGCGTCCTAGCTTACCTGTGGCCGGCCACACCCTGAGTTTACCGACCCGGTCGGCGTCTATTTACCTCAGCAGAAACAGAAATCAACATTTACTGGAGAACTACAGACAGAACATAATTTTGGATTAGTCAATTTTGCGCCTCATGTGGCAGCGCTTACCAAATAACTTCAGACCTGGGTCACTTCCGTCCTCCGATCTCCAGTATCTGTTGATCAAAACAATTTCAACAAAATCCTATTATTTCAAACTCACGTTTTCCTTTGCTCCTCCAGAAATCACGTCGGGGTCACCATTTTGTTGGAAAGGTGTTTTCACTCTAATTTAAAGCCTCTCTTAAAGGAACAGACACCCATTTAATTTATGATCCTGGGCTCTCTGGGCTCTCATTTCACCTTCCCGTGTGCTCATTCATTTCTGTAAAAAGGAGCAATAAGAACAACAAACAAAAATTATATATTTTAACAGCGAGACATCGTTCGCTGGACTCAGTTCCATTAACTGAGCACAGCTTTACGTCAGCATAACGGTTTTATTGAAACAAGTTTGCATGAAACTCCTCCCACATAGATCTGCGTTCACAGAATAATGGTCACAGCTTCTTCACAGAAGGAACACATGATGTACTACATTCTTCTTGATTGTTCACTGTTTATAAGTGTTTCCACATGCACTACAGAATTAAACCCTCATACAACATTTACAGAATTTTTATCTCTTCACTTCCGTGAAAATGTGACTCACAACCCTACATGTTATATAGTTAGCTTTTGAACTGAGAGATAAAAAGATGGATGGGCTCTGAACTCTGTATTCCAGATCAGGCAGGATAGGTAGGAGCGTGTGCTTCTGAATTGTGTGTCCATCAGTGTTTCTGAACCCATTAAATGGTTTCGGTTTCTAAAACCTTTTTTGCTTCTAACATGATTTCGCCTGAGGGCAGGAGATAACAGTCTTTTAGGATTGGCTTTCAGCCTTCATTCTTGTCTCTGCAATACTTCTGTGGATTCTATGAATTTTTTAACCATATCATGTAAAATATTTTTTATTTAGATTTTTGATCTTGCAGAATTAGTCTTGGGCTGTTGATGTATTTAGAAAAGCATTGTTTGAAAGAGTAGTGATCAACCACATTTGCATGGTAACCTCTCAGGCTCCTAACATTTTGGGTCAGAAGTTACCTTTCATTGTAAGCACAAATTTATTTGTAATCTTTGCCTTTTGATAATTCACTTAAGCTATTCTCCAGAGCTGAATAAATATGTGATGTACAATTTAGGTTATTTAAAACATAAAAAACAGGTGTGCAATATAATATAGATTGTCTTTAATCCACACAGGGTTATACAGTGGGGCAAAAAAGTATTTGGCAGTGGGTATAAATATAGACTCAAATGTATGGCATTTGTATCCCTACTAATCTTTGAAATAATAATAATGGCCTGCATTTATATATTGCTTTCTGAGACCCTCAAAGTACTTTACAACTCCATTATTCATTCACTCTGACATTCACACACTGGTGGAAGCAAGCTACGATTCGGTCAAATGTTCTTTGACAAGTTGTAGTAAAAACCATGATCTTTTGTAGGCATTTCTTTGTGAATTTCCACTCTGGAAAATAGATCACTCTTTTTGAAATAATTTTTAATCCTTACCATTTAAATTAGTTTCATGCCACAAACACAGCTTTTACATGTAGTCCATGCTGGCCAATAACAAAGCCCTTCCTCTGAAACGGAGCCCTTCAACCACAACTAAAATTTGCAGCTGCCCATGTAGAAAGGGTCACTGTATTCTGGAGAAAAGTTTTATTGCCAAATTAAGCTATTTGGTTATAATGACAAAAAGTTTGTTTAAAGAAGCTGAGGTGAGGCTTTCACACTGAAAAATACAGTACCAGCTACCACGCATCATGGTAGTATCATCATGCTGGGGGTTTGTTTCGATGTCAGTAGTACTCATGCATTGCAGAAAATGGATCGGACAGTAAAGACCAAGGACGACCTCAATATTCTTCATCTTACCTCTGAACCATGTCAAGAAATCAATTTAAATGAACTTTTCCATTTCTGAAAAAGAAGAGTGGTCAAAGCTCCAGCCAGAAATATCACAGAGACTGACTGGCTGGTGACTACAAAATGTTTGTGGTTTCTCTGTAACTTTCCAAGTTATATTTATTTGAGTTTTAGTGGTGGGGGATGAATATAATTAAGTCTATATGTATAATTTTCACCATTTGTGGATTAGAGGAAATCCATAATAATTTCCAATGTATTCACCCAAATCACTGACATGTAAGTGTTTCAGTCCATATAGAAATAATAATTCGAACAAATCATTAGAATCCCTTACTCATTGTAATGACTGTAAACATCTGTCTAGCACTGTAGATACTCACTTATTGTATGCTGGCCTGTTGTAAATGAACTTTATGAAAAATACTGAAATGGGTAATTTACTTTCTTAAAATTAAGTTGCCATATTTCATAGCTAATTAACTATATTAACATGCAAGCAGTAGGCGGATGACATTCTAATTTATTTTGAATATGTTTCGGTGTGTCATAATCTATCATTAAGCATATTATTGCCATTCTGTTATAGGTTTTATTTCTTTGAAGTGCCAAGTACCTTCGCGACATACAGTACACACCAGTGCCTTACCCACTGTGTGAGTTTGATAACCAAGTTAAAGACGTCCCCTGTGCATGCCTAAATTCCATTTTGTTGTTGAATTACCTCCAGTGGCGGGGATACATCACAGAACCCTAACATTTCTCCAGAGATGCAGGTTTCAACCGAGGGTCGTTAGTTCTTGTTTGAAGCTTAATTGAACCACATATCAAGGTAATTGTTCCTCGGCTCCTCGACCGCCCTCCTTCTTACCTCAGCCATGGTGGTTCACTGCTCAGCACACTCACTGCTGCAGAGATAAAGGGCTTCCTCTTTCAATTATCAACAAACATTACTGGTTTTATCTATGAACGAGCTTCTATCAGCTCTCCAAACCTTCAAAGCATTTTTCCTGTTATATCGATATGCCCATATTAAAAGTGTGCACTTAACCACACAGTCCGAGAATTACCATATCCTATTGATATGCATGCTGTATAAAAATGTGTTAATAACTGAATGGAATTTCATCGGCAGTGTGCAGGCAGTCAGTGGTGCAAGCTTTGGGGACTCTTTCTATCTCATGTGTGATTCATATTTAAATGTTGTTCTGCTCAACTCTTCTGGTAATTGTGTTTGAACTTCCTTGTTTTGCTTGGAAGTGGATTCACTGAAGCGTTTTGTTGAAAACAGTCTGGTAATCGCTTATTACAAAGACAGGCACAAACACAGTCGCGCACGATTACTCATACACGCATTTTGTCACACAAATGAGCAAAGCCTATGACAGGGACTTGTTATTTACTGCATCCTGGCAAATAAGTCGATCACAGAATTTAAAGACCATCTCCTCCAAGCATCAAATTAAATTTTTTGTAGGGATATGTAGAGAGTTGTAGTTGAAAGGAGTCCAAAAACATTTAGGTTTTAGGCAATTGATGCAAAAAAGTATGCTGAAAAACTTCAGAGTTGAAGAAGAATACTTGGTTAACTCTCTAACCCCTGCAAGTTTAACACATATATAGTCATAATACATTAATCAACGTTCAGTTACTATATTCTTTAAAAAGCTGCCCTATAGCCCTCCACAAATGCATAGTGGTTCCCTTTTTAATTCATTTCCTTATTTGTTTTTGCTGTTTAAAATCAATATATGAAGGAGCTACTAGAACTCCCATAGTTGTTGACTTTGGACTTGTTGCTCAGGGAAATGCAACTCTGCACAATGCCTGTATTTGTATTTTATTCAGACTGTGTGACTATATTATGTCATTTGATAGATAAAACCAAAAAACAAATCTTACAACAGAATTAAATCTCCCTGACACCCATCACTGTGCAGACAATATGAATAAACATACATCTAATTGAGAACTTTTTCAGTCAATTAATTTTGTATCATAGTCTTCTGTTGCAAGTTGTGATGCCCCCAGTTTGAAAGACAGAATTAAACACCTGGCAAAGGACTTTGATGGAGTAGGGATGCAAAGAAAATTTGGATTTTGACTAGATGATTTTAGCTGAATAAGCCCTGGTCTAAAACTTATACAAAAGTCTGTTGTCTCAACACATCTTATCAAGCTGAGAGAAACACTTTTTTATGGCTGACTAAATGTTAGTCATTTCCGGTCTTAGTGAGGTTTTCAAGATGCAGTCAGAAAAAGAACAAAAATTTAAGTAGATATTTGAGAAGTAGTATTTACAATGGCATGTTGAAAGATGTCTTTAGGCAGCAAGACTTTTAGCAGATAACAGGAAGGCCATGTGAAGTATAGAACATTGCTCTGGAATTCTCCTTTTGACCTTTGGCCCTCTTTGTGTCAAGGGACATGTTGTTTTTGGCAATATTGGCAGCTTTTTGGAAAGCTTTCAGTTAAGATGATAATCTACATTCTTTTGAACACACAGATTTTGATGGTTTTGTAATGTTAGGTGTGCTAACCATGTTATAAGGCAAATAAGCTATAAAATCCAGTAGAGTTTAGCTTTTTATAAAGCCCTAGACAGGAATAAAGTGTTGTTCATAAGATAAATAATACATAATAAAAGATATAAAATATAATGAAGTAAAAGCTAAAACCATTCATGGTGTATTCTATCAATACAGTTACTAAAGACATAAAACAGAGGTAAGACCAGCAATACAACAAAAACATAGTTAAATCAACATCTCACGTGCTGAAAGCCAGAGCAAAGACATTCGTTTTAAGAAGTGATTTAAGCAGGGACAGAGAAGAGACGTGTCTCATTTCCAGTGGCAGGTCATTCCACATCCTTAGAGCTGCCACTGAAAATGCATACTGAGGAGCGCCTGATCAACTAACCTGAGAGAACAAGTAGAAAAATAATGGTGGGGCAGCATGGAGAGAAAGGTTGGGGCCAGACCACGGAGGGCTTTAAAAGATGCTACATCCACTTTAGCAAATATAAAGTCTTTCATGATTTTGTCTTTGTCTTAAACAATAGTAAAACCCTGTTTTACAGTAACTGATATCTCAGACTGTGGTGGGACATGGCCTCCACTCCTAATGTTAGAAATTAGTTATAATAAATTAATAACAAGAAGTCTAGAGAAACATTATTTTCAATTATGTTCTTATATCTTAACAAGTAAGGTTCTTAACAAGTAATTATTAGCTGCTAAAATCTGTATTGGCAGTTTGACAGAACTAGAGACTGTAAATTGGCCACAAAACTGTGATCGGTGCTCATCTAGTATATGGCACAGCAATAGGTCTCTCCAGCACCAGATTTTGCAATATAGATACTCGACTCAGCCACTCAAAACTAAAAAAAACCCACAAATGTTGAAACCTGGTGATACCATGAAGATCTGTGGGCGGTTAGTGGCCAAGTTAGAATACAACCCATAGTGTGTGTGTATGTGGCAATTCCTCAGTGTGATTCAGTGTGGGATTGGTTGAGAAGTGAGTGATGAAAATGACCTTTTGTCTGCCTGCAGTACAAGATGAGAATAATTCCCTTTACTTTATCAATTTATGTTTCATTCCCCCATTCCCTTCTCTTGTCACTTGATAAATGTAAATGAGGAAATAATCTATATGCCTTTTTTTCGGTGAGTTCTGAAAAGCTGAAATTGGATTTTACACAAAGTTTCTGGTTTGATAAAGTGATAAAACTTGGATGAGCTACCGAAGGTGAAATGTGGCCCTAGATGACCCTGGGTGTTAGGATTAACCTGCAAGCCCCATTGTACTTTGCAGTACAATGGTTCATTTCTGCTTTGTGATATCTTACTTATGTCAGTGACCCACCTAGCACATTAGACCCAATTGAGTACTGCAGCTTTTTCTTCTTGTAGATAAAACAGGTGACAACGGGGACTCACTGAGTGACTGACAGACAATAAATGAAATGGAGAAGTTATCAGAGAACCCAGGACAGCTGGCAGGGACAGTTATCTTTCATTTTCACAGGTCACATTCTAGATTTCATCTTGTTGGCATGGTTTCACAGTACCCAGGTTGCTATTGTGCAGTTTTTCAAAACAAGGTCACTGCTGCAATTAACATGCTATTCAGAGAGCTGCCATTCACACAAGGGCTGTAGCTTCCATTGAATCCAAGGGTAGCATTTTTATGTGATCCATTCAGAAAGTCACTGTGTCCAGCTGGAATTCTATGAAGTCGTGATGTTGGCTCTTTGTTCAGAACATTCTCATACTAAATTCAGTATTTTAAACCTTGCAGAATTTTCTAACAAACAACATTCTTTAAAGTTTATTTATATTTTACATCACACAGCTCTCCCAAGCCAAAGATGATCAACCCAGTCCAAATACATTATTGTATTTCACCTTAAAATGTCCTTGAAGGCTGGTTTATAACATGTACTGATGCAGGCTGGATTTCAGTATTTCAAGTTATTTTTCCTCTCAGTATACTTCTCAGAGCACATTTTCTTTCTCTGTGCCCATCTGTCTCAGTACATGTTGTTCCTCCCCCTGCTTATTTCTTGCTTTCCTGTGGTGACATTTGTGGAGGTGATTATAGATGTTTGGCCCATCCGTGAAGAGCTGTATGTTATCTGAGTTACTTCCATTTGACTGGCTGTCCATGAAATGTCACACAGGACTGCAGATGGATGGATGGTTAAGGGTTAGAGGCCTAGAGAGGACATTTCTCTCTGTGGTTAACCCAAACTATCCAAGCTACACCAGCCACCAGACATGTTTTCTACCAAAAAAAAAGAGCTCCACTCCCACTGTAAAACTACAAGGCATGTATGGAGTTATTTATGGTCAGGCTTTCCCACAGTTATGTAGCAGTCTTAAGCAATATAATGGTACTGAATAATTTAATAGGAGTGAGATTGCATATACCACACGTTACTTGGCTTTGGAGCAGCAAAACTGAGCTGGAAGGACAGTGGACCCCTGGTTATCACTAGGGTTAGGGACCACAGCTAAAATCTGCTAATACTTGAGACCCCCTCTAACATGCTTATAACTGCTCATTTAAATAGTTAAAACACCAAATACACCTCAATATTCATTAACACGCACAGTGAAAACTGTCTTAGCAGTTCAGCAGAAGCTAATATCTACAGTCTTCCTTATCTCCACTCTTCAGGGTACAGCCAATCAGCAGCAAGGAAAGTTTTTAGCCTCTCCTGGATTAGCTGCTTTGTAAGCACCAGTCAAGTAGCATTGGGCCTACATAATTCAGCTAATCAAGCTGCATATTTTTTTTTACATTCTAGATATGCTGTATTAAAAATAAACACATAATTTGGAGTCATGTTCCACATAAAATCTGCGAATAGGCGGATCCATGAAGGCTGAAGCTCGAATAGGCAGGCGTCCACTGTATCTGCTTTGCTGAGACTAGGTGATCCTTTACATTTGGGTTATTGCATACCAACCCACCCAGACCTTCCAGTTCATGTTACTGATTTTCTGACAATAGCTACAGCTGCATCTCTATAAATTGGATTATCAATTTTTTTTTATTTCAGTAACTTAATTCAGTTCAGTTCAAAAAGTGAAATTCATACATAATATAGATTTATCCACACAGGGATATACAGTATTTCAAGCGTCGTTTTTTTGTTCTTTATTTGAGTAAATATGACTTGCAGCTGGTAAAAACCCAAAATACACTTTCTCAGAAACCTGGAACACATACATTTGTAAGACCAATAAAAATATTCTAAGAAAGGAATGCTATATTATTGACACGATATGCCCTACACAATCAAAGGGGACAACTCCTTATTTAAGTTTTCAGCTCATTGACATCCTCCACAAAAGAGGTAACTCACAACAGCCTGTTGCTAAAAAATATGGTCTTTCAGAGTATGGCATGTTAATGAAAAGTTAAGTGCAATTACAAAAGTCATAGGAAAGGGTCCACATGGAACATAAATAACTTTAGCCTTAAGACTATTGTGAAACAAAGCCCATGAAGAGTTTTTGGGCAGTTCACAAAGTATTGACTACAGCTGGTGTCAATACATTAAGAGCAACCACACACAGACATCTAGATAGGATATAAGAAGTATCCTACTTTGGCTAAGGAAAAAAAAAGACTAAACTCTTGCTTAGTGATCTGAGGTCCACTTATCAGATACAGGTGAATTTTACATTTCATTCAGGAAAAGCCCCTGGTATGTCTTTCTCCATCAAAACAACCTCCTCCATTTTATATTTGATCATCTGTGAGATTCATTTAAATTTCACATATAATGTCTGCCTTCACATCAAGGTCCAAGCACTTTGTGTGTGTTTTCTCAGTTAATGCGGTTTGTTTCTGTAGCATTAGCACCCAGCAGCACTTGTGCGGCTAAATTCTGACGTCAACTGTAAAGTAGGCTATTGAGTTATTAAAATAAATAAATGTTTTGGTGTTCTAATTCTAATTACAGACTTTAATTCTATTCTAATTCAGACATATAGTATTGGACAGCAATCAACAAAGAATTTTGTTTAAACCAATAGTAACTGTCCATTGTGCCTAAATTGCCTTGCATCTGCTGCTGCTGCAAAAACAAAAACAACAATGCAGGATTATCGTTTCTGCTGTTTTTTAATACTTGGGATTGTTTGTGAACCTATGATTCATAGTGAGTACTGTATACCTGAAGTTATCCTCACAAGACCTGGCACTTGCCTGTATTCTAGATAGATAACATCTTCAAATGAGCACACTTTCAAATGCTGAGTAAATATACAGCTGAGTGCAATTTGAGAATGTATTGACATACATCAAGCTGTTGCTTGTGTGTGGGCTGGCACTGGAAACAAAGACTGGGTATTTTGATCCATGTCAATAGCTGCCATTCTTATATTTTTCTATAAAGCGGTTGTAAAAGCACAGTTCATAGTTTGAACTTAGCCCTTTGTTCTATGTATTTTACCTATCCATGGTTTTTATTTTTGTCTGATTTTTAACATCTTAATGTTGTAACAACCAACTACCAACTGAAAAACGTTATCCATATTAAAGCTGCTATACCAAATCTACCAAACAAACTAGCTTTTCAACTTAAACACAGTCACAGAACTCTCACCCCTCCCGTTGGCTATCATCCCTAGGCCACGCCCCCCTTATATGGGAACGAGCATTGGCACAGTAAACTAGAGTGTGCAAAACACCAGTTGCAATTTCCGGGAATGCCGTTTTTCTTTTTGGGACTCTAGTTGTTTCTCCTAAACTTAAAGTGGTAGTAGAGAACCTCCACCAGTGGTGTTCTGTTGCAAAATCTGGCAGCACATAATGAGCGGAAGACCCAGGTAAATGTGGAAGTGCGGTTGTCTGGTGAGACAGACAACCGGATGGTCCAGTCATTAGTTTTGGACCAAGTCATGTTATTGGCTGAGATTTTTAAACAAATGCAACAGAACCACTTAATTATTTTTATTTTATTTTTATTTATTTATTATCTCCACAAAATATTTATAGCTTACCATGTTGGAACGTTTTTAGGAGGCATAGAAAATGTTTTAAACTAGCTTGTTTTACAGATTTGCTATAGCAGCTTTAAATAAACATGCAACACTTAAAGCTGTCTGCATTTATATGGGATTTCAGTCCTATGGTGGCTAAGCCATCTTAAGGGTGCTGTGACAAAAACACAATTAGTTTACCTATATCTGGAGAGACATAAGGAAAACTGGAAAGTAATCATGTAGGAGTTGTTTAATAAATAGGAATCCAATCGTTAACACTTAGCGGCCAATAATCCATCTATCATTTTCAGTTTTTTATTTTTTTTTACAAGATCCCTGTAAAAAAAAACAAAAATCAATGTGACAGTACTGTTTTTGCAGTACATGTGCAGAAACGTGTATGACTCACAAAGAGACACCGGTTCCAGTTGTGAAGATGTATTTACCACTGTTAGGTTTCATGAGTTCATCTTACAGATTTAAAGAAGTAAACAATATTATCTATTATCTATTATCTTGAGCATCCTTAATCATTAATATAAATACACCTTGCAGAGACATGGCACTTCAATGATGGGATGTGATAACAGCGACCGAGCTCTGACCTCTCTGCCTGACCTCAGTGTTTATGTGCAGGATTTGAGATGATTTTTCTGTATGGAGGGTAAAAACGATAGTTGTGCGTGTTTAAGGGCAGCCGGCGGAAAAATTATTTAAAAAACCTTCTGGATGCACATCAGCTGAGAAAATCTCCACTCTCTCCCTCTTTTTATCCATCTTCTTCAATCTCTGGAAAACATTAACTTCTACACCAGCAGCTGCATCTGCATTCAAAGCAGAGGAAATTACATTTAACTTATCACAAGCATGCACGCATATATGTTCAGCCTCAGACTACTTAGTGCCGGCTTTTTCTCCCTTTCACTGTACGCAAGCCCAGCTTTAGTTCTGTGCTGCTTACAATGACTCAGAGATGGTATCAGATACAGACCAGCTTGTCTAAATGGGAGCAGCAAATTGACTGTAGTATTAGCAGAGCGGGGTCTCCATCAGATCCTTTGATAGGATCCTATTAAAGAAAGCTTGCAGATGAATATGATTAGCTTTTCATTCCTCCTAATGGAAACATCTTCTGAAAAGGGGAGGAGATAAAATGTTGTGTAGTGATAGGACCTTTTTACCACTGATGGGATTGTTATAGCCTAATTTGGGTGAAAAGGCCATTAAAGTTGTTGGAAGGGAGAATGAATGTTCTCTGTAAATATGCTCTCAGCTATGGTTGTGGACCAATGTCTCTCTTCATGTGTGGGCAGGGTTTTTGCTTTGTTGTTGCAAAAAAAGAAATCACCCTCCACTCAAACAGCCATATATTGGGCTTGTTTTTATGCTGGAAACTGTGACTAATGAGCATGAGGTTTCATCTCCCATACCAAAATAAACCATAGTTTTTTGTGTTTTTTTTTTTTTTCATTTGCGTATGTGTGTGACCATCCTAAGTTTTTACTTTCTCCAACAAACAGCGGCAGAAGTGCCTCATTAAATTATAAATCAGCACAACTTCTAAAGCAGATTATTGTTACGTTTTGGATAGCATCTTTAGTGCTTTTTGCCAAGTCCTCAAACAATCAGGTTTACTTTGGGAGCTTTTTCAGAGTGTGTCAGTTTAATCTTTTGTCATTTAGTTGAAAGTTTTAGAACTAATAGAACTGGCAGTACTGTTAAAGTATTGACATCCTTTTTCTGCTCAGAAATCTCAACTGTTTTTTTTTTTTGTTAGGTGTTGTTATACATATTGTTTAAACCGGGTTATTTTTCGATTTTGTTGCAGAAAGTTTGATGTCTTTAAAATACTCACAGGTCCTTGTGCACATGTTGGTGTATTAACATGCCCATGCTTTCAAGTCCTGCAGCAGTAACTAGCTGATTTAGTAGATCTGCACTCTGCCAAGTCTTTAGGGACCTATAATGGACCTAATGGATCCAGAGGCTGCTGCCAAAAACCTCTATGTACTTTGCTGGTAGTGTTCCTGTGAATATGTCTGCAAATGGCAATTATGTTGATAAGATGTCTCAGAAAAGGATTTTGCAGAAAAGAATTACACAAATTCACAAGAAGTTGGTAAAGGAAGTTCCTGTTTATTCTATTTTACACTCAATAACAATTAAATAAGTTCATGTTTATGTTTTTTAAGTTACAAGGTAAAAGGAAATTCTCACAATTGAGTCATTATATTGATTATTATTACTGCTATATCATGTTTTGCTTTTACATATTCAAGGTGGATCTATCTACCAACTATAAAGGTGTTTTACCTAAAAATGCACTTTCAAATATAGCAGCATTATCATAAATCCATATTTTCTTCCCTTGTCTTTTTCCTCACTGTTTGTGACCATTAGCATGTTAGGTTTTATGATCTGTGTATGTATGTACTACAGGGATACTTCATCCAAGAGGAGTAATTAAATATGGGCCCCATCAGATTCAATGTTGGTATTGGACCCATAACTGAAGTCAGTCTTAGAGTGAATATTAGGCGGAGACCTATGATCTAGCCACCATCCAGACTGTATGTTCTGGTGGTATATATTTTCTCCTAACATTTAGAGCAGTGGGATCTTTGATTGTTAAAATAATAACAACTGAGGAGATAGCTAAAGAACAAAAAGAAAGCTAGTTTTTATTTTTTTTACTTTAAACCTCCTGTAAATCTTGGCAGCCTATCAGAAAACTTTGACATAATAAATTACAGGCTAGAAATTGCACAGTTAGAGAAAAATAGGGAGAGATGAACAATTCAAAACATGTTACCCTTAGGCATAGGCAGTCCGGACCTAAAGGTTTAATATATTTTGTGGTATTTTTTGCAATAATGAAGACAGTGAAGACAAAAATATTTAAAAACCCATTGCAGTCGTTTTTGGCAATATATTGCATGTCTGGGACTGAATGTTACTACAGTCAAAGCCCCAACAAACACAAGGTGCTCTTCTAAAATGAACAAACCAAGATTAACAATGAATGACAAAAATGGACACATTTCCTGGGATATTTAAAATTTTAGCTGCTCTCCTATAATCCACACGGGAAAAACTAAAAGTAACAATAGGTGCTTTTCCATTATCAGAACCTCAGGGTAATTTTACCAGAACTTCGTGGATTGCACGTGTCTCTGCTTCACCGGGCAGGGCCGACGGGGTCGTTTTCTGGGCCCTTTCAGGAACCAACCAAGTACCATGCTTGGGGTATATACTCAGAAATGGTCCAGTAGAGTCGCTGGGGGGGAGCTGTGGTTAACTCATGGTGATTGGTTGTAACTCAGAGGAAATGAGCAGACGTCGCCAAACAACCAGCTTTGTGAAATAAGAAGAACTGCTGGCAAAGCAGTTTATAACAACAAAGCAAACAGAAATGCAGCAATAATCCCTGCTTCTTCGATGTCAATTACTTGGTATTCACTACCGCTGTGGGCGCCTTTTGGCCTTTTATCAGTAACACGAACTCAACTCAATTCAATTCAGTTGATTTTTATAGCACCAATTCACAGCAGATGTCATCTCAAGTTGTTTTACAAAAAAAATCCAATCAGTTTAAAAGTTTTCTATTTAAGGAGTCCCAGCAGATTGCATCATGTCATTGACTTGCAGTTGTGCCCTGTTCATTCTGACTCCAACCACAGCAATCCCTCAGCAATCCCTCATATGAAGCAAGCAAATAACAACAGTGGAGAGGACAAACTCCCCTTTAACAGGAAGAAACCTCCAGCAGAGCCTGGCTCAGTATGAGCGGCCATCTGCCACGACCGTGTGGGGGTTCGAGAAAACAGAGAAGAGACACAGAAAGAACATAAGAACTGATGTAAGAGTACTTTCTATATTAAAGAAAGTAAAAAGTATATAACATGATAACATGATAAGTGATAACAGGACACAGAAGACATTCAGTTACTGAGAGCATCATCCCAGTCGATGCCCCTACTTCCTGCCAAAACGGTCGGAATATGCTGACGTCTTAACTGATTCCTTAAAGAGCAAATTGTGTATGGAGACATGATGGCTGAGAGGAGCGGGCCAACAGATTACCCTGATAGAGGAAAGTCCGGTGAAATTGCCCTGAAGTTTTAATAGTGGAAACATGTCTAATCCCAACAATACAGAATTCAGAAATCCTCATGAAGAACGGACTTCTTCTGGAGCAATAGAAAAAGGTCATGTGGTCTGAGTCCAGATTTACCCTCTTCGAGAGAGATGGGCACATCATGGTAAGAAGAGAGGGCAGATGAAGTGATGCACCCATAACGCCCAGCACCCACTGTACAAGCCTATGGGGCAGAGCTAAGATCTGGGGTTGCTGGAGTTCGTCAGGTCCAGGTTCAACACCATTATGTGTCCAAAAAAATGAAGTCAGCTGACTACTTGAAGAAACTGAATGACCAGGTTATTTCATCAAAGGATTTTTTTACTTCCGTGATATCATGGGCACATTCCAAGTAGACAATGTATTTATTGGGCTCAAATTGTGAAAGAGGTTTTTAGGGACCATGAGGCATCATTTTCACACATGGACTGCCAACCACATATTCCAAGTCTTAACCCAATTGAAAAATTTTCAGATGTACTGGAGAAGGCTTTGCACAGTGGTTGGACTCTCCCCTCATTAATCCAAGATCTTGGTGAAATAATTATGCAACACTGGATGGAAATAAATCTTGTGACATTGCAGAAGCTTATTGAAGCAATACCACAGCGAATACATGTCTTGATCAAAGCTAAAAGAGGTCTAACAAAACAGTAGAGAGTGACCTTTTTTGGTGGTGACTTTTTAATCCCCCAGGCAGTATATATATGTGTGTTTACATTTAAATGATATTAATGCAAACAATTACACACCAATCTATATGAAATTATTAATAAAATACATAGCTACGTTCTGTTTTCCTTTTTTATACATGTGTGCAATATTCTGTACTGTATATAATTCTCAAATTCTTGGTTTGCCACAATGAATTTAGTTATGACTACATGCGGTCTGGAGCAGGTTACTGTAACTTCTGTGTAGCGAGACATATTTAGGATTTACTCTGTGGCTTGATAGGAAAACTAAGATTTCCATCTTTCTGACACTTTGCGTTCATTTCTACTGCAGCTAATGTGACAAAACACCATTGAGCCGGAATCCTGAGCAACAAGCTTCTGCTGTCTTCCTCACTCTGCCTCTGCGACTTTTACTTTCTGTGCTTCTCTAAACCCAAAGTGCATCAATGAATCAGTGTCTCAACCATTTTGTGTGCTCAAGAAAAAAACTGGCATTTGAATGTGTCAACATGGGCTTCACATGTGCTTTGCCACAGGCTTTTTTTCTGGTGAAATCATTAAAGAAGTAATTTGCAGTTCTGGAGCTTTTTAGAACACAATAATTACTTCTTACAGTTCACTGTGAAATGAAACATTTGTCTTTTTGACAATAGGTCTTTGCATAATTACTGCTTGGTTTGTTAGTGCTCCGTTTGTTTGCTTATTTGTAACTAACTTAAATTTGGTCCAGTACATTCAGTTGAACTTCTGCCTTTGAGAAAAACAAGATTTTTTTTCTCATGAATAAGAAATAAGGACTGTTAAAAATAAGGTTGTTTTTTTCAACTTAACTGGTGCTATTTTAACATTTGGATTTCTCCTCTTTTGTCTTTTTCACGGTTGTGCCAGCACCCTCAGCATCTTCCTTGGGGAAATGAAAATTATAAGATAGGTATTGTAATTGAGTTGTCTGTCTTTGAGCATGGGCAAAAAAATTCTTTCACCTTGCAAATATTTAAGAAATCATTGGAATAAATGCCTTTTGGGAAATGTCCGTGGCATTCACAATGTTCTCATCCTTCTCCACTCTAAAGGTTAAAAGTATCAGATCTCAGTGAGTGAGTCAGTGGACATAACTGTGTCATTCAGTGATGGAAAAGGTTTGGTTGCCGCCTCCTTTTTTTCCTGGAAGTTGGGGAGATGCAGTCAACAGGTCAGGTTTTATGCTGGTGAGGATTGATGCATGCAGCACAAGTAGCCTGCAAAGAAGATCAAAGTCAAATATAAGGAGAGTGGCTTTGCAGAATCATTTAAATGATTTATTTGGTAGGATTAGCTACGCATGGCTCCATTGCAATATTTTTACTAAATGTATTCTTTTCTTTCTCCCCTATGTTTGACAGATATGGAGACATGGTCCCAAAGACGATTGCAGGGAAGATCTTCGGCTCAATCTGCTCTCTGAGTGGGGTGCTGGTAATTGCCCTTCCTGTTCCTGTCATCGTGTCCAACTTTAGCCGCATTTATCACCAGAATCAGAGAGCAGACAAGCGGCGGGCGCAGAAGGTACAGGTGAATACGGTTTTATTTCTCTTCAGATGGTGTGGACCTGCAGTCTTCCAGGCTAGTAGGGAGCTCTGACATCTTTCTACATCAAAGAAACTTCACAGGGTTTAAGTCTTATCTGAGATTATATGTATATCATATACAGTCATGTTATAAATGAATGAGAAGACCGATCCTATCCACTGTCGATACAAGTCAGTTTTGGATTCATATCACACCCAAAGCTGACATCATTCCTGGATATAGGGTTAAAGACACCTATCCAAATGATATGGTTCGGTGTTGCTGGAGACCATGTTCTAATTTTACTTTGAAGTTTAAGTTTACAGTCCAATATTGCACACTTAGATAATAAAAAAACACAGTAATCAGAAAAAGTTTTTATAACAGATGTTTCAAAAATATTGGTAAGTGTATTTTCTTGATTTGGCGAATTGCTTAATGCTTGAGCATGCAAGTAGAGAGTGTTGTGAATGCCTGCTGGATATATTTTAGTCTTAAAAAGTTAGAAAATACAAGATAGATCTTTGTTGTGTGTGTCATGGGACTTTTAGCAAAGTTACAGTAATAACTGAGGATCAACAAGGACCTTTTGCAGCAACAGAAAGGTTAACTGGATTACAGAATGTTGCTTTGTTTCATTATTTTAAGTACAATCTAAAACATACACTGAGAGGCTGCTTCTACATTTAGCCATGCAAAGTACACAAATGGGGCTAACCTGCTATAAAACAGAAAATTCTGTTTAAAACAATTAAACGTCACATGATCTTGACTTGATTTTGGCAAAATAGAAAAATCATATTTTATACAGTTGTGTGCTGTGATTTCATAAGCTTTTTTAAACTACCATCACTTTCTGAGATCTGTTGTGTCACCATTGTCATACCTACCCCTCTACTCTTCTCTCAATAGAGTCAGAGATAGCAGCCCTACCACTACCAAAAATATGAATATGGGGATGAAAACACTATCCTGACTACTATTGTGTAATTATCTGTCTTGTAAAAAAGAAGTAATGATACAAGTAAAAATTGCAGCTGTATATATATATATATGACAGTTCCTCTGTTTTGTCTGTATTTGTTTACACAATGCCATGGGGAAAAAAGTAATAGCATCTCTACTCACAATAACTTAAGACCTTTGGTATATACAATTTTAATTAAGAATCCTAATTTTTAACTGACTGCCACCATTAATCTGCAGACTAACCTTCCACCTTAGTATATTTCCGGTTATATATTGGGTAGGATTTTAGGGACAATTGCATTTAAAGTACTTGAATTTTCCCATCAACGTCTTAACAATTTGACCTAAAAGACCATAGAGAAATTTTCAAATTCTTTTAAAACCATCTGTACATTATGCTTGTAGGATACCTGCACATTATGTTCATCATAGTTTCAGATTAGTAGGGAGACTAATATATAACTTTCAATTTACAACAAAAAAATTGGGTCACGATTCAGTTGAAGTAATATTTCAAATTTATAAAGTCGAACTGTGCAGTGGTCAGACAGCCAACAGTCTTACAGACAGGTGTATTTTCAAAAAAAAATATATAAAACTTCCTGTCCCGTTCTCCCTATTCATAAAATAATGTGGCTTCTTCTGGTAGAGATTGGAAGTTGTCTTCAAAGTTTGAGCTAATGAGTAGGCTAATGCTCAGAAAGCAGAATCAGACTGAAAAGACTCATTCAGCAGCCTTTAATACCCCATAGGCATTGGCCAGGATGATGAAGAACCTACCAGCCAAGTTCCTTCTAAATAATTGTGCAAGTGTACCTAGAAGAATTGATGCTGTTTTGAGGGCAAATGGAGGTCACACCAAATATGGATTTGATTTAGATTTTGTTCATTCACTGCATTTTGTTTATTGATGAAAATAAATGTTTAACAGGCTGTTTTTCTTTTTTTAGCTGTGTCATTCTGAAACTTTGGTGACAGTAAAAGGTTGAGCCCTAATGAAGGCATCACTAACATCACATCTGATATTTCATCCTAAAGCCAGCTTGAGGTGGCTTTTATTCATTTTATTTTTAATAGAAAGAAAAATTTTCTTCCACAGCTTTCCAGTAAATATGCCATTAGGGATGTGTATTGGCAAGAAGCTGGTGAATCGATGTGTATCACAATACAAGGGGGACGATACAATATATTGCGATATTATGGGTAATATATTGTGATTTTTAAAACTTAATTTAACTGTAGAAAAACTATCACAGCTTTCTAAACTCTCCATTCTGTTTCATACATAACGCATCCCATTTTAATACTAGATTTAGTTGATCCACTGGAACGAAGAAGGTGAAAATAGCCACCAACTATCAGTCATACTTTTAATTTTACTACAAAAATTACTGTCATCATTAATGGGTCCATTACATTTAAAAATAAATTTAAAAAAATTGATACATCACTTTTGATTATCGATACATTATTGTGACATAAAATATGATATATTGGTGTATCAATATTTTGTTACATCGCTATATTACAGTTTGTTCCAGATTGCATGGGCCATCTGTACATTATGCTTGTAGGATACCTGCACATTATGTTCATCATAGTTTCAGATTAGTAGGGAGACTAATATATAACTTTCAATTTACAACAAAAAAATTGGGTCACGATTCAGTTGAAGTAATATTTCAAATTTATAAAGTCGAACTGTGCAGTGGTCAGACAGCCAACAGTCTTACAGACAGGTGTATTTTCAAAAAAAAATATATAAAACTTCCTGTCCCGTTCTCCCTATTCATAAAATAATGTGGCTTCTTCTGGTAGAGATTGGAAGTTGTCTTCAAAGTTTGAGCTAATGAGTAGGCTAATGCTCAGAAAGCAGAATCAGACTGAAAAGACTCATTCAGCAGCCTTCAATACCCCATAGGCATTGGCCAGGATGATATTTTTATGGTATGATAACCTGGAGTAAAAAGTGTATGGTTGCATTGTATTACCACCAAAACTCAAAAGAAAAATATAGAAGATTATCTTAAACAGAAATGCAAAAAACATCACTATTCAATTTTCAATTCAAATCAATTCAATTCAGTTTATTTATATAGCGCCAATTCACAACAGATGTCATCTCAAGCCTCTTAACAAGAAGTCATTTCAATACATTTATACAAACATTCCAATCAGTTAAAAAGTTTCCTATTTAAGGAATCCCAGCAGATTGCGTCAGTCATTGGCGTGAGGTTGGGCCCCATTGATGCAGACTTTCCAACCACAGCAATCCGTCAGCAATCCCTCATACTGAGCAAGCATGTAGCGACGGTGGACAGGAAGAAACCTCCAACAGAACCACTACTCAGACCCACATCACTACTCATCCATCACTACTCATCCCAAAAAAAAGTAACATATTCAAAATTACAATTTTGATACCTAATACATACATTTATATCTAGACATTTATTTATTATTTTGATTTTAACATATAAATGTCAAGTCTCCTGGTACGTATTGTGCAGAAAATATTGTGCAGAATATAATATATATTTTGCTGTTATTCTGGCAAGTGGCTTTTTAGGAGGCATGCTACATGTGGGAATCTAATTTAAGGATTTTGAACCTTAAGAAATTATGTAACAGAAATTGTCAGCAATTTAAAAAAACAAATTTTTTAAACCTATATATTTTTTAAATCTTTTTGCACCTTGCTACCAGTGACTGCCCTCTGGCCTCTCAGGACAGTTGAAACAAGGACAATAATCATGAATTTGTAAAAGGTCCTAGATGTATTTTTCACTCTCCTAATTCAGGTCTGTTATATTCTAAATTCATGGTTTTTTTTCTTGACTTTTTTGTTGCCAACTAGAAACCATGACAATTCAATAAAGCTGAATATTTTACTTATGATTAGGTCTTTGATACCAGTTCACTATAGTGCCTGTGGATCAGTTAAATTGGTTTATTTTTTGTGTTGTGGGTTCAGTGTTCAGAGTTCATTAGGGAGCTAAAATCTTGGTTTTCCACTGGCTTAAGCCCAGCTTTGGGGCACAAACAACACTGGTAAGTCATTGTTCTCTTCTGCTCCAAGTATTACTTAGGCAGGTGTCTTGAACAACCGGAAGCAAAATATAATTTGTTTTTTTGTTATTAAAGCTCTAAAGACATTAAAGCCTGAGTTACAAACTTTTTTCTTTCATACAAATCAAGAAACAAAACTGCCAAATAAGATCCATGCAAAATGTAATGTAATATTCACAATGAGCCATCAATATGTTACACTAGAAAGAATCGACCCTCTTTAAATAGAAAAAAGGTAAAAAGAGAGTTTTTGGTATGCTTAGACCCACAAATGTTTTTCCGTTCTTTAAGAACAGGTTATGCGTTTCCAGGCCAGCTAAGAGATGTACTCCCTCAAATGAGCTCTTGGTCTGCCCCACGGCACTCATTAGATCCTCAAAATACTCTTAGCTGCTATGTTTTAACATTAAGAAACTGCTGCTTTACTTTCCATCTTTCACTTTCTTTCATCGCTCAGCCCAAACACCATACAAGGGAACCTCAATCCAGCCTCACCTATACATCCTCTCACTTCTTCTGTCCCTACACACAACTTATGGCTGTGTTGTGAATTTAGATTGTCATGTAAATCAAAAGGACCACACAGCTTCTGACAAAATCTGAGGGAGAAGGAAAAAGATGCTGCATGTATTTAATAAAGGATTATCTACATTTAAAATTCAAATTTCATCAAGTAGGAAAGATAAACATGTCCCAAAGGGATTTTCCACTTCGTGGTAATCCATAACCCATTCGTTACAAAGGGATTTATTAACATTATTGAAGTCTTTTGCTACACGTTCCAAAACTAGACAAATGATCTCGAAATCACAGCATATACAAATAAGAATCTGATAATCATCAAATTGCATAAACACTCAGTAAACTCTGAATTAAGCATACAGACATCGTCTGTTTGATGATGATTTCATTTTTTCTGTATTTGGGCCATTAGTATTAATAATTCAGACAAAAACAATAAGATTTATAAACTTTCAGAAGATTTACAGTAATGCTACAAAATTGAGCTACCATTGTCCTATATACAATGATGTCCACTGTTTTGCTAATTTTGCTGCCTATTATTGACAACTTTTATCATTATAAACACTCTTGATTACTCCTAAAACACCGTGCTCTTTAAACTCTAAACTTTGTACCAAAACCTGACTCTTTTAATTCAGTAATTTCCCCTCTTTGCATTATTTCCACATTTTGTATTTTAGCGGTTTCATTCCTGCAAGCACAGCAATATAATACATTTGAAATCAGATATTTTTATAAACTGTTCAAAAAGACATGTAACCTTTTTTTTCACTGTCTGACATTAAATCTAAATAAACAACTGTGGTTTAAGCTTTGTTGTGATTACCAAATATATTATTGCTCAAAGATATCCAAATGCCCTTTTTTGCGTTTAAAGGAAAAAAGATGGAAGCTTCCATTGTAAATGGAGAGTGACCCTATTCATATCACCAAATGAGCTAAACAGCAGCTTAGGGGCAATAAAATGAATGCTTTGACGCATCAATCACCAAGCCCTGATCAGTACCATGGAAAATGTGTGGGCATAGTTGAAAAGGTTTGCTAGCAAGGCATCCTACAAATTTTATTCAGTTGTATCAGTTTGTAAATGGAATGGGCCAAGAAAACTGTAGTGAGAAGCTTGTGGACGAGCTCATCAGTCCCAATGCTATAAAATGTATGTAAACACCTGGTTTTAAGTCTACATGCAGACACATTTTTCATGAGAATGATCAAATTTCTTTTGAAATAGTGTGGAATACAAAGATTCTGTCCTCCTTCTGGTATATTGTACTGCTTTTAAATCTTCTAAAAGTCACTTTTCTTGCAACGTCCAAGAGCCACATTGAGTGTAGTAGCACCAGCTGACTCTCATACAAAACTGAGCTGGTAATCATAGTTTGAGGGCAAGCCTGACAGCTTTTGTGCGCCATAGACGGATAGTGTTTGCTCAAAGCTGCAGACGTGCACACGCAGACACATATTTTCAGAGTCCATCCATCTCTCTCATCACTGCCATTCACAGCTCTTCAAAGAAAGGCTTTTTTCACTTGCTCATCTTCTTCCTTCATCCATGCTCCTCTGCCTCCATCCACTGCTGCAACCCCCCCTCCCCCCCCCCCTCACCCTCATTTCTGTCTCACTTTTCCGGTGATTAATGCCAACCATCTCTGGACATGTTCTCTGGTTGAAGTTTAAATCTGTTTAAAGTCCTGCAACTGTGACCTGACCGCTGCCCAAGTCGTAACTAAGCTTAACCTTCTCTGCTCAACCAGACTCCTTTGTAACACAGCCAACTGCTCAGGGAGGAAAAGGGGGGTAGGAAAGTTGAGGAAATTATCTAGATGGAAAAAGGGATGAAATGAGATTCGAAGAACTAGATGGAGATAAAGGAGAGAAAAAGGAGTGGTACAAGATAGGCCAGAGGAAAGGAGTGAGCAGAGGAAGCAGAGGCGGCATAGACATGGGATAGAGCTAGAGGCAATGCATGTCCTGATGTTGTGTTCTTTCCTGAAATAGCTATCACCCAGATGAGGTGCTGGCTGGAAGGGAAGTGTATGTCTGTAGGCCTGTTTATGAGTGTATATGCATCTGTTGAGTGAAAATCCCATCTGCATCTGATGGAGGGATGTATATGTGCAGCACGGTAGTTCTGTCTTCATCCACCTTGCTTTCCATCAGTTCAGTCTTGACCTTCTCTGTATCACCTTCCCATGTGTGTTCTTTGAGTCGCAGTGTTGCACAGTGTCTCAAAGCACTGCCACAGTACCCAGACACCCACACCTTCACCCACCACCATTGAACCGCTGTAGCATGGTGGTGCAGATCTCATTAACCAGCACTAAATGACTCTTTTCAGGCACTCTGATGTCTCTTTGGCTTGCCTGCAGTGAGGTCAGTGATTTGCTTCAAGCACCAGGATATCCAGTGGATTGCTTTCCTCCCTTTCATAACACTATGACTAAAACACCTTATCTCTGCTTTTATGATAATGTTGCACCTGGATGCTTTGATCTTCAAAAGAGTTATTACGATGGCAAATTAAGGTCTAAGTGCCATGGATGATGGGAGATTTGCAAATGTGATATTTCAGATCATTTAGATTTAATCTGTGCCATTACCAACTTTAATTATCAAGCATGATTAGGTGTTGCCAGTATCCATGCACCCATTCCTGAGACCTGGTGCTGTGTGCTCCAAATATCGTGTTGCCCTTTTGTAAAACAAGCTTTGAGAAATGGTATGACAGATATTTTCAACTGCTCAAAGTCTAAAACCTTGCTGTTTTAAAACAGTCGGTTACCACTCTACCAATTAGGTTAGTTTAAAGAAAATTATAATAATCTAAGTAAATTAACTTGTATTAAGCTAATTAATGCAGTTCCCTTACTTAAATTTCATATTCCGCTTAGCTTTGTTCTACACCTTGCCAAGGATTATATTTGCACAGTTTTTTGAAAAAAGTATTGTTATTGTATAGCTGGCTTGTCATCTTACACCACAAACAGGTTAAAAGCTTCATTCTGAGATATATTTTTCAGTGACAAAGCAACCTTTTCTGGGCGCCCACAGATAAATCAGTTCATCCTTTATGAAATCTCACCAGGACAACTGCTGACAACTAACCCTCTAGATTTTTTTATCTCCTCCTATTGATAATACATGAAAAGAAACTAAATTACATTGTTTTATCGTTTTTTATTATGAGTCTTGCTTAATAGATATTACATACATTAAATCTGTTATCATTGGATTGTCTACTTTTTCACTGCTCACAGCTGTGATATTTAATGCCCTTCCATAACCATGAAACACTTAGGCATGCCATACTCTTCAAGACCCCATTACTGCCTTCAGCAGAACATGTAGGTAGCGTTTTTAATGCTCAATAACCTAAATGACATATGACCTTCCCTGTCATTAAACTAACCATTTGCAAGTGCCACTAGTCATTTGCCATCGCAAAAACATAATTTTCTACACACTTCTCGCCAACAAGTGGTTATGTTTCACAGAAAATTCATTCCTCCCGAGGTCATTTCTTAGAATAAGGCTAGGTTCAACTGAGAGCTAAATCGGAAAGCAATTTTTAGATTGCCTTTCACTTTATTGAAATGATGAAAGGAGAACAGATGGGACGAAAGGGAGGAGGAATTATTGAGGGGAGGATGTGCAGCATTAGTCCCCTAGCATTTACCAGCCTTCTCTTCATCTCCCATCTCTTTTTTTTGCCTCCTCATCACACGAGTCGCACCTTCCTTCCCACCCCCCCACTCACATCAATCTTCATTCAGGTCTAATTGTTAGCTGTGAGCCTAGCTCCCCTTACAATTAACCATCCATCTGGGTGGCGGTGAAGAAACAGCCTCTGATCTATCTCACTGCACAGAGAACAGCTACATGAGGATGCCACCAGTTGCTGAATGTAGCAAGAGACAAAACAAAGGAGAGGCTTATTTGGAACTCTGCCTTCTATAATCTTTAGTGCAACAGATGTTTTTTTTCTCCGTTGTTAATAAAACATATTTTTGCTAAACAATGTGAATTTTTAAATGTAGTGTTACAAAGAGCAAGTGTAGCCAATTATTTAAAAAACAATAATAAATTAAATCAGATGCACTTTGAATAGTATACCACAAGTATGACTCTCCTGGATTAGTATCTATTTTTCTATTATAACTGCAGGTAAACTTAATTTACGTTTTTGCTCGAATCAAATGTGCATCATGTCCAAAAACATCAATAGGATGCACTTGAGGAAAACTCCATACATATTTTTATAAATAAAAACTGTTCCCTCTACCACATCCTGATGTGCAAATGGTGCCTGCTCCTACGAACTCATCCTTGATTGTAACAGTAACTCACATACTGGACTTGGACCTTGTTCTATATCATTCATGCCTGTTTTTATCAGCAGAGAGCGAACTAAAAATCATAAACCCCACAAATACAACCCCAATAATCTCAAAAAGTTACCAAAAGCCCCACTTTCAGTAAATCACTCCATCTCCAGTCACTATTAATATGGCACTTTTTAATGTTTGCTCTCTGCTGAACAAAACTTTTATAATAAATTATCTGATTTTAGACCATAATCTTGATTGTTTTTTTTTACAGAAACTTGGCCGAGTGCAGATGCCGCTGTTGTTCTTACAGAGGCTTCCCCACCAAATTTTAACTTCACTTACTCAACAAGAAGTAGCAAAAGGGGAGGGGGAACTGCTTTTATAAGTTCATCAACATTTTCTTCCAAACCTGTTAGTTTCGATAACTATTTTACTTTTGAATATAATGCAACTGTTTTTAGCACTCATCAGATTTTATGTGTCAAAATTTAAAGGCCTCCTAAAAATAGTACACTTTTTAAGAATTTTTTGAGTTTTATCACTTCTGCACAACTCCTTTGAAGGGATCATTTTAGCTGGTCTACACATCTACACATGGATAACCTTTTAGACCCTTTATGAACATTTTTTTTAAATATTCTGAATTATATGGATTTTAGCCATTATGTCATGCAGCCGACTCACAACAGAGGACACACCCTGGACTTGGTCATCACGTATGGCCTGACCACCAGTTTGTCCTTGGCTGTCTCTGACCACTACTGTGTGTTTTTTAACATCACCAGATTTATCCAGCAGGATACCTCTGTGAGAACTGTCAGGAAGTGCCATCTAACCCCTGAAGTGGCTGCGGGTTTTCAGGAAGTTTTTGAAAAGAATCCTCCTATTGTTTTACCTGCCCCCTGTGATTTTATTGTCAACAAGTCCACTCTTGACCTGCTTGCTCCACTTAAAGTTCAAAGTTTACACTCTAAGGCTGTAGGGCAGCAGAGACAAAATGGAGGAAAAGTAAAACCACGATAAACCGTCAAATATACACAGATCTTCTCAAATTATATAATAACGCAGTAAGAAATTCAAGAAACGCATACTTCTCCAAAATCATCTCAGGACATACAAATATTTCCAAAGTCCTTTTTTCCACCCTTGACAAACTTTTTAACAGTGACACTACTGCATTTCCTAAAACCCCCTAAAACACTCTTTGTGAGGTGTTCGCAGACCACTTCAGAGGAAAGGTAGACACCATTAGATGTAATATTTTATCTTCTCAAAGTAACATAGTTTTAGACAAATCTGAGTGTGTGTCTCTACCAGAGGAAACACTGGACAGTTTTGTCCTGGTGGAGGCTGGGACTCTTAATAAAGTTTTCTCCTCAGTGAGGCCCACCCAGTCCATCCGCAAATTAAAACGACCATATAGGTCGATTGTGACGGCTCCAGAAAACGACCCTATATTCCGTATCCAACCCCTTGTGGTTGGAAATGTCAGCCGTAAAAAACAAACGGTCCTTTGGGGGCCTGGCGCATCTACCTTGGGCATTTAAACAGATGATGACGCAGATATCGAACTAATCTCACTACAAATAAAATAATAAATGTTGTTATTCTGAAGACAGCAGGGTTCACTAAACTGCACATGATTAAAAAAAAAGGATAAAAGCCGTGTCGCGTAGCACAGTGGTTGAGACCGGTGCCCCATGTTCAGAGGGATGCGGCCTTCCGGGGGTTCACTTCCACCCCACGGACATTTGCCAAGTGTTGCACTTTCAAATAAAGGCCACTGTGTGGCCACAAAATGCCATCTTCACAAATACAGGTTGGTCTTCTTTTTTATACACCTGGGTGGTTTTGGTAATTCAATGCCATTCTTTAATTATGTGTTGATTTCACATGTCAAAGGATGTGTCATTTCCCCATGTTTAAAACGGTAAAGAATGAAAACAAATGCCTTTTAAACATACGGATGCAGAGAGTGTTTTTGGACCTCAGGTGAACTTTGTAACTCGATCGTCTGGAATTAATGCGCTATGATAACCACACTGCCACAACCATAAGACTAGCAATACGTGAATGAAGGAATCAAGATAATGTATGTTTTTTTTGTTTTTTTTTTCAAGAGAATGTATGAAAATAGTGAAACTGCAGTGAGTTTTACCAGTATGAATCTTGGGCTGAACTGAGATAAATTTTGCGCATGCGTATTTGGCAGCTCCTCTGAGAAAGGATGCGCAATGCCCTGTTGGTAGCTAGTCACTGCTGGATCCGGGCCTGACCCCAGAAAACGCTCACACAGGTCGTTTTTTGTAGCTGCCACAATCGACCTATATGGTTGTTTTTCATTTGCGGATGTGTTGGGCCAACCACATGTAATTTGGACCCGATTCCCACTTCCTTTTTTAGGCAATTTTATGATTTAAACCATGATGAATTGCTCTCTTCCGATGGGGGTCTTTCCTGCCGCCTTTAAACAGGCGGTAGTGAGGCCCCTGTTGAAGAGCAGCAATTTAGATATTAATGATTTGAACAATTTTAGACCGGTATCTAACTTACCGTTTTTAATAAATAATTTAAAAAGGATTGTTTTAATAAAACTTGGTGACCTGGAGAAAATATCCTGGAGAAATGACAGTCTGGTTTTTGGGTGAACCACAGCACAGAGATAGCCCTCTTGAAGATTTTAAATGATTTTGGATTAAACTATGATGCACAGAAGGTGACAGTGCTGGTTCTACTGGATCTAAGCGCTGCATTTGATACAGTGGAAAACACAATTCTTTTAACCCATTTAAAACAGATTGACCTCTCTGGTGTTGTTCACAAATGGTTCACATTCTATCTCACAGACAGGACTTTTATGGTAAATTTAGATACCTGTTCCTCTAAAGTCCATAGGATTACATGTAGTGTGCCCCAGGGTTCGATTTTAGGCCCAGTGCTTTTTAACCTTTATGTGCTCCCACCTGGCAGTGTCATTGGAAGACATGGAGTTAACTTTCACAGTTATGCTGAAGATACACAGTTGTACATCTCCATGTCTCCCAATGACAAACGGCCAATGGATGCACTTTTTAACTGCATTTCAGACATCAAACCCAGATGGCAGAAAACCTTCTCCAGCTCAACCAGAACAAAACGGAAGTTTTAGTCATCGGTCATGAGGCTCAGAGAAACTTTTACCAAAACTACGATCACTATCTTTTAATCCTTCTTTACAAGTGAAGAGCCTGGACATACTTTTTGAATCTGAGCTGACTTTTATTCCTCACATTAAAAACATTACTAAAACAGGTTTTTATCTACTAAAGAACATTGCCAGAGTCCGCCCCATTCTCTCTCTGGCCAATATAGTGATACTGACACATGCTTTTATCTCCAGTAGGATTGATTACTGTAATGCCCTGCTTTCTGGTCTTCCCAAAATGAGTATCTCAGGTTTACAACCACTACAAAATTCAGCAGCACGTGTCCTGATGAAGACCAGGAGGCGGGAACACATTACACCTGTTTTAAATTCGTTGCGTTGGCTCCCCGTACGTTTTATGATCAATTTTAAGGTTATTTTAGTGATTTTTAAGTGTCTTAATGGTCTTGGGCCTTCTTATATCTCTGAACTGCTTTTACCGTATGAACCTTCGCGGTCTCTGCGCTCCTCTAGCGGCCGTTTCCTTGTCACCCCAAAAGTTAGGACACACACTCATGGCGAGGCATCTTTCCATTATAATGGCCCTCACCTCTGGAACAGGCAGCCAGAGGACCTCAGAGGACCTCAGGGCCGCAGAGAACATTCATGTTTTTAAGAGCAGGCTGAAGACTCACCTTTTTAGCCTAGTTTTTAACTGACTATTATTTATTATTATCTGTTTAATTGCTCTGCATGTTTTATATGATTATATTTTATCAGTGTTTTAATATTTAATGTTATCACATTTATTTACTACTAATTTGTATATTTTAATTTGTTATCTAAATCCCCGTTCCAGTGTTTCCTCTGTGGGAGCCCTCTGCTCTGGGAGCGGTGGTCGGCTGTAGCTGCCTGGGTGGTCTCCAGGTGGAGCTCGGGTGGAGGTGGGGGTCTTGGCCTTGCCTCCACTGTGTGCCCTGTGTCGGTGCCTCGGCTGCTGCTGTTGATCTACTGCTGACGGTGCAGATGGCTCTTCTGATGGCGTTTCCTTGCATTGTTCATTTGCACTCAGCCCAATGTCCTTTTTTACTGTTGCTTTTAACTGTGTGTGTTGAGAGAGTTGGGTTGGGGGGAGGGGGTATAACTGATGCAGGGTCATTTTAATCTGTAAAGCACTTTGTGATGCAATTTCTTGTATGAAAAGCACCTTATAAAGTTTGATTTGATTTTGATTTGATTAATACTACAAAAAAATAAGACTTAACAAGCTGATGAGAGAGAGAGAGAGAAAGAGAGACAGAGAGAGAGAGAGGGAGAGAGAGAGAGAGAGAGAACTGCCTTTCTTAATTTTTCATTCTTTTCTCTAAATCGCCTGACTGTGTTTTTTTAGCCTTCGCTCAGAAGGCTGAAGTCAAAAGTTGAGATGACCTTTGTCTGAGAGTGTTTTGGCCTTCTAGACAATCAATAAAGCTGTCTGTGTGTTGCAATAATATAGACCAAAAAAGGAGACTGAGAAGCGTTGATGGGCTACTTTGTTGAGTATGGGGTCAAGAGAAATGACACAAAGAGAAAATACAGTAAGACTATCTTGCAGACAGAAGTGTACTTTTATCTAGAAAGAAGAGCCAAACCCTCGACTAATGTGAGGCTAAAGTCAACCTGTCAACCGGCCAATAGTGTCACTGGATATGATTTTCTTAAAATCAATCTTACCGGGATTCAGGGCTTCCCATCTCCCTCCCAGATGGATTTTCAAAACGTCGTAACCTTTTTTTTCTGCTCACTATAGGCCTGATACTGTATTCCTGTTTTCTTCTGCTTATATGTGTATTTTCACACTCCAACTCATCTAAAGCAATTCTGGCTTATTTCCTTGTGGCAGAACTGTCATTCTGTATAAAAGCAACTCTTAAAATGAGTGGCAGCTGTCAAACAAAATAAGCCTTCTCACAGTTATTTATGTGTGGGTGTGGAGGTGCTCTTCATCATCAGATGGTCTCTTCTGTCATTTGCAGGGTTCCAAGGCAGGCCTGAGGCAGAACCTAAACTGGTCTCAAAGCTTGATTGCTCTACTTTTTATGCAGCCAGTTCTACACACAAATCATAGCACTAGTCTACTATGTCATAAAGTCTTTTGCATTTCCGTTTTGGAAAAAAAAATTGCTTTTGATTAAAATCTTCTTGACCACTTTCAAATAAGTATGATATCAGGGTACCTAACTTTTACTTATTTAATTGATTTTTTGAGGGTATTTCAGAGTAAAATCATCAGCTAGCAGCAAATTTGGGTAAAAGGAAGCGTTTGCTCTGGCTTGATTCCTTTAGTTGTCAGCTTTAAACAGTGATTGATCGGACATCATAGAGAAATGAAAACAAACTTGAAGCTAATTGATTTCTGAGGGTTGGTAGCACTGTTGCCTTGCAGCAAGAAGGCCCGGGTTCAAATCCCAGCCTGGGGTATTTCTGCATGAAGTTTGCATGTGTTCCCACAGTCCAAAAAACATGACTGTTATGATAAGGCCTATGATAAAAAGTGCACCCTTTCTACTGTGAAATATGAAGGTGGTTCGCTGATGTTTTGGGGATGTGTGAGGTACCAAGGCACTGAAAACCTGATCAAAATTGATGGCAAGATGAACGCAGCAGCTTATCAAAAAATACTCCCATAGAATTTGCGCTTATCAACCCGAAAGCTGCATATGGGTTGTACTTGGATGTTCCAATAAGACATCCAAAACACAAGGCCAAGTCGACCTGCCACTGGCTCCAGCAAAATAAAGTGAAGGTTCTAGAGTGGCCATCTCAATCTCCTGACTTCAATATCATTGAACCACTGTGGGGAGAGCTCAAACGTGCTGTTCATGACACAAGGCCCATGAATATACAGGAACTGGAAGCTTTTTGCCAAGAAGAATTAGATTAAATAAAGAAGGTTCTCCACAACTACCACAAAAGGCTTCAAGCTATCATTGATGCTAAAGGGGGTAATACATTAGGAACTGTATTAGTTGTATTAGGAACTGGGGTGTGTAAATCTTTCGACAGGGTCGTTTTGATATTTTATTTTGTTATGGTAACTTGAAATGAGCTCACACATTTTTCTCACAATAAATTGCTTCACAACATCACTGACCATGAGTAAAAAAAAGCTTTTGTGTTTTCATTCATATTCTTTAAGAAATGGCCAAAAATAAATCCACCAGTGTGTGTAATCTTATTGGCACAACTGTATATAAACCTTAGTATTTGGGACATTCCAATGTGTTTTCACATGAAAAAATCAATAAACAGATCTCAAATCTGTAAATAAGGTCCAACCTCATTGCACAATGAGAGCAAGGTGCACTGAAGAATTGTTCACCTGGTGTTTTGCTCTTAAGTGAAGAATATAGGATGTAGTCATATGAAGGAAAGCACAAGTTTTTTCTTTTTTACTCAGCAAACAAATTGCATATGTACAATGTATCTATGTTTTGACCAAATGTTATAGTTTTACGCAATTCTTTTCTAACTTCATTCAGTGGTTTTTATTTTTGAATGAATTGGTTATAGTTGTTGAAACAGGGGAACATTGCACACATCTGCTGGGCTTATTTGCATCTGTTTTTATTTTGAGTTAAATCAGATTCATGAATGTAGTGTAGAAGTGAAACACAAATTATGTGCAAAGAAGAAAAAAATAAATACAAATTGCACAGCTTTGTGAATCTACCCCTCTGATTTTTCAGCGTTATGTGCTGTAAAAGTACTTTGTGACTTTAGGTTTTCTAGGTTCTTCTCCTTCTGAACCTGATTGTATATTTTTTCTGCACTAAACTTTCTTCAATTGGGCATTGAAATTATATTTACTGAGAATTAAGTGGTTACTGATGCAAGTTTTCAGACTAGTTAGTTGGAGGCCATAAAATAATATGTAAATGTACCTCGCTTTTTTTGAACGGTGGTGCTGTCCTTACTCTTCAGCAGTTCAGTTAACAACCTACCCCCTATCCTTGCTTAAAAATGGTGGCACAAGGTTGTTTGCTTGCTCCCCAGCTGGCACACAGCCCACCAGCTGGGGACCAATCAAATACAGAAACTTGATGTTGCCCTCCAGGCGAAAACAAAGAAGAGAATAACATTTCTCATTTTTCTTCCAAATTTGTTATGTCACTTGTACTACAAATAAATTTTTAACCCTACTTCTAATTTTTATAACAGTAGTGACTATTTTTTTCTCCCCCATTACAACATATCATCTGAACATTTTTCAAATGAGTAAAAATCATATCTTTCATTTATTTAACTACTAGTATGTGGTTACTTTTAGGCTACCTTCTGTAAATCTCTGTTAGCAAAAATATTTATACAGCTCAAAAGGATACTTTCCATTTCTTAACAAAAGTTTCTTAAGGTCCCTACACAGTCTGGGAAAGGATCGAGTCATCCATCCATTCATCCATCCATCCAACACTGACTAGTTTTAGTAGTTTTCATAGTTGAAAGTTTGAAACCTGAATTGTTAAATAAAATATCTGCTCTGAATTCATCATAGAGCTTTGTATACATACTTGGAAAAAAATTGTGATATACAGTCAGAGCTCTGGAAATGTAAAACTGAAAATGTTTTTATTTAGGTCTGAAAGAATGTTTAGGACCCTTATTTTCTGAAATATGACTATTCATGTTTAATATAAATTTTGTACATACATAATAATACAACTCAAGCACACAATCTTAAATTAAATGGACAAAAAAGGAAAAAAAACAAAATTAAAATGACTTGGATAAAGTAACTACGACATTAAGTAAGAATTCTCAGCTAATATGTCCTTTTTTTAAATGAACAACTTTTATACATTAGATTAAACACAAATCACTGGTAACAGGATGACTGCTTAATCAACACATGGTAGAGAGTGTGTGTGTGTGTGTGTGGGGGGTAATAACTAGCTTAAGAACAGCAAGACAAACCCCGCATTCCTCAGGGAGTCTGTGCTGGCGAGGTCTGGATTCTCTGTGATTTATAACACTCTTAATGATGACTTGATGGTGAAGTACCGACTTTTGCATCAATGCATATGAGTATATTTTTGAAAACATTACAAAAACATTAAACACCAGCTCTTGCACTTTCCACTGTTTTCATATAATTAGATTCATGAAGATGTCTGGGATCATTTAACACTTTGGGCCTCAGTATGTTTGCATGTCTAAACAGGGGCATATATGCCATTTGTGTGTTTCTTTGTTCTGCCATGTACAGCTCACACAAGATAAAGTGGTTTTTGTCTTTTAACCCTCCTCCTGATAATATCTGTACATGTAGGTGTTAACTAAACTCAGCAAAAAAAGAAACGTCCCTTTTTTTTTATCCAAATAACTTTACAGATCTTCATTATAAAGGGTTTAAATAATGTTTTCCATGCATGTTCAATTAAACATAATCAATTAACATGCACCTGTGGAATGGTTGTTAAGACCTTAACAGCTTACAGAAAGTAGGCATTTAAGGTCACAGTTCTAAAAACGCAGGACACTAAAGAGACTTGTCTACAGACTGTGAAAAACACCCAAAGAAAGATGCCCAGGGTCCCTGCTCATCTGCATTAGGCATGCTGCAGGGAGGCATGAGGACTGCTGATGTGGCTAGGGCAATAAATTGCCATGACCGCACTGTGAGACGCCTGAAACAGCACTACAGGGAGACAGGAAGGACAGCTGATCATCCTCGCAGTGGAAGACCACGTGTAACAACACCTGCACAGGATCGGTACATCCAAATATCACACCTGCGTGACAGATACAGGATGGCCACAACAACTGCCCGAGTCACACCAGGAACACACAAACCCTCCATCAGTGCTCAGACTGTCCGCAATAGGCTGAGAGAGGCTGGACTGAGTTCTTGTAGGCCTGTTGTAAGGCAGGTCCTTACCAGACATCACCAGCTACAACGCCGCCTATGGGCACAAACCCACCTTCGCTGGACCAGACAGGAGTGGCAAAAAGTGCTCTTCACTGATGAGTCACGGTTCTGTCTCACCAGGGGTGATGGACGGATTCGTGTTTATCGTCGAAGGAATGATCTTTACACCGAGGCCTGTACCCTGGAGAGGGATCGATTTGGAGGTGGGGAGTCCGTCATGGTCTGGGGCGGTATATCACATCACCATCGGACTGAGCTTGTTGTCATTGCAGTCAATCTCAATGCCTTGCGGTACAGACATCCTCCTCCCTCATGTGGTACCCTTTATGCATGCTCATCTGGACATGATCCTCCAGCAGTGCCACCAGCCATACTGCTCGTTCTGTACTTGAGTTTCTGCATGACAGCAATGTCAGTGTTCTGCCATGGCCAGCGAAGAGCCCGGATCTCAATCCCATTGAGCACGTCTGGGACCTGTTGGATCGCAGGGTGAGGGCTAGGGCCATTCCCCCCAGAAATGTCCAGGAACTTGCAAGTGCCTTGGTGGAAGAGTGGGGTAACATCTCACAGCAAGAACTGACAAATTTGGTCCAGTCCATGAGGAGGAGATGCACTGCAGTACTTCAAGCAGCTGGTGGCCACACCAGATACTGACTGGTACTTTTGATTTTGAGCCTCCCTTCATTCAAGGACACATTATTCTATTTCTTTTGGTCACATGTCTGTGAAACATTTTTAGTTTATGTCTTATGGTGTTGACTCTTTTAGTGTTCATACAAATATTTACACACATTAAGTTTACTGAAAGTAAAAACAGTTGAAAGTCAGAGGACGTTTCTTTTTTTGCTGAGTTTATAACCCTCCTTGCTCTTAACAATGCTTCAGCAAGAAAACAGCCCCAGTCTTGCGTGCTGTGGCCTGAGACGGTAGTGCCCCAGTCCCTGAGGTCCCGGGAATCAATCAGAACTGTGAAAGTGGGTCTACTCTGGCAGGACATGTTTTAAACGTCCCCTCTATTACCTCCGTGCTGCCTAGCAACTATTGCCACAGTCTTAGGCTGCTGTTTGCATGGTGACCCCGGCTGAAACATTTCTATTGGCTGAGCAGACAGGAAGGTTATTCCAAAGTCCTTTGGGATTGCTGTGCCAAAGTGAATGTTCATACCGTGTGAGGGCACAGAGAGGAAAGAAACCTGTCAAGGACTGCAGGAGGGATGAGATAATGATTCAGGAGAAGAGATAAACAATTTCAAGAAAGGTGCTATAGGTGCTTATGTCTAGATATATGGCCACATGCACACCTGTCTTTTTCACTTTACATAATGCTAAAATTGCCTTGTTTTTAATAGGAGTCAGGTGAGGGTACGACCTTGAATGTTACATCTTATCTATCTATCCGTCTGTCTGTCTGTCTGTCTGTCTGTCTGTCTGTCTGTCTGTCTGTCTGTCTGTCTGTCTGTCTGTCTGTCTGTCTGTCTGTCTGTCTGTCTGTCTGTCTGTCTGTCTGTCTGTCTGTCTGTCTGTCTGTCTGTCTGTCTGTC
Organism: Valencia hispanica; assembly: GCA_963556495.2. NCBI lineage: Eukaryota > Metazoa > Chordata > Actinopteri > Cyprinodontiformes > Valenciidae > Valencia > Valencia hispanica. Next base: position 32,596,612 of record OY747709.1, read on the forward strand.
TATCTATACGAATTAAGTGTATAATGATTTGCAAAGTGTTTCTATTGCTGAAATAATCCTGTTTTGAGGAATCGTCTGTATCTTGCCAGAAGCCATGTAGCAGACTCAGAAAACATGAGACCGTTGATTTGGTCAGATAAGACATAATTTGAACTCCTTGCCCTACGTGGAAAATGCTATGTGTAGAGGAAAACTAACACTGACCACAACCCCCTCAGTAAAATATTGTGGTTGAAGGGAATCCCTTTCCTTCACCAGGGACAGGGTAGCTGGCTGGAGTTGATGGGCAAATGAGTAAAGCTAAAGCTGTTAGAAAAACAACTAAAACTGGGGTTTTATCAGAAGACCAACCCTTAACATATAGCCAGAAATTGATTGAAAAGGTTGAGATCAAAGCAAGGCAAGGCAATTTTTTTTGTATAGCACACTTTTCAACAACAAGGTAATTCAAGGTCAAATCAATGTGTTAGAATAGTGCTGTCAAAGTTCAGACATACATCCCTAAAATGTTGAACAGTTAAAAAGGGATGGAAACATTTTTACAGCGCTCTGAAACACACATCCAAACCATCAATTAATCCTCAGAAGAGCATTGGGCCATTGACAAGACTGGTCCCAATATTTACACAGCTTGCTTTTTTTTTATGCATGTTTGATAACAGTTTTTCAAATTATTTTTGTGGACCCAGACTGGCAAAGTTCATTCATGCAGGGACCATACAAGTGTCAGTTCATTAGTTTCCCATTCCTTAATATGGAATTCCATGTTATATAATGGTTCCCTTCTGTATCAATCATTAGGGTCTCCTGGGACCCTCAGGAGCAAACAGCATGCAGTCTCAACTTTTTTGATACAGTAGATTGACCATTTGTACTACTATACCCTTTTAAAAATCTGCTACATGACCTATTAAGTAACAAGATTCATAGAAGTTAGGTTCGAATAAGGCCAGGCCTCTTGGCACAGTCGTAAAGCTTGCATGGACATGGAAATCACTAAGTCAGCATTTTGGGTGTGCAGCACCTGCACAACAATGCTACCTGCAAACAGTTCCCTGCAAAAGTGTTTTCTGCAAGACTGCACATCTTACAACAATAAATCACATTTTATTTATTTTCCTAATACTTTTTCTAAATTACTTGCAAGTATTGCGCACAACATAATCACAGAACTACAGTACTCTGCAAAAGTTTTTGGGCAGGTGGGAAAAAATGCTGTAAACAAAGAATGCTTTCAGAAATATGAATAATTATTATTTTTTTATCAATTTACAAAATGCACAGACACAGTTAGCAAACAAAAGAAAAAATCTGAATCAAATTAATATTTGCTGTTACTACCTTTTGCCTTCAAACAAGCATCAATTCTTAAAGGTACACATGCACAAAATCTGGGATTTTGTAGGATTATAGTCAGGTGTATGGTCAACCAATTATACCAAACAGGTGCTAATGATCATCAATGTTATTCGCAAGCATTAACATATTCATTAACTGAAACAAAAACAGCTGTGTAGGAGGCTTAAAACTGGGTGAGGAACAGCCAAACTGTGCTACCAAAGTGAGGTTGTGGAAGATAGTTTCATGTCATGGCAAGATTGAGTACAGCAACAAAACACAAGATAGTTATACTGCATCAGCAAGGTCTCTCCCAGACAAAGAATTCAAAGCAGACTGGGGTTTCAAGATGTGCTGTTCAAGCTCTTTTGAACAAGTACAAAGAAGCGGGCAACTTTGAGGATCATAGACCCAGTGGTCGGCCAAGGAAACTTGGCACATCAAGCTTATTACCCTTCGAAATCGGAAGATGTCCAGCAGTGCCATCAGCTCAGAACTGGCAGAAACCAGTGGGACCGAGGTACACCCATCTACTGTTCGGAGAAATTTGGCCAGAAGTGGTCTTTATGGAAGAGTTGTAGTCAAAAAGCCATACTTCCGACATAGAAACAAGGCCAAGGGACTCAATTATGCACAAAAACACAGGAAATTGTGTGCAGAAAAATGGCAGCAGGTGCTCTGGACTGCTGAGTCAAAATTTTAAATATTTGGCTGTAGCAGAAGGCAGTTTGGTCATCAAAGGGCTGGAGGGCGGTACAATAATAAATGTCTCTAAGCAAAAGTGAAGCATGGTGGAGGTTACTTGAATGCTTGGGGCTGCATTTCTGCAAATGTAGTTGGAGGTTTTGCCAGGATTAATGGTGTTCTCAATGCTGAGAAATACAGGCAGATAGGTATCCATCATCCAATACCATCAGGGAGGCGTATGATTGGCCCCATATTTATTGTGCAGCGGGACAACGACCTGAAACATAGAGCCAAAGTCATTAAAAACAATCTTCAGCGTAAAGAAGAACAACAAGTCCTGGAAGTGATGGTATGGCCCCCACAGAGCCCTGATCTCAACATCATCGAGTTTGTCTGGGATTACATGAATAGACAGAAGGATGTGAGGAAGCATCCCCAGAAGATCTGTGGTTAGTTCTCCAAGATGTTTGGAAGAACCTACCAGCCAAGTTCCTTCTAAATAATTGTGCAAGTGTACCTAGAAGAATTGATGCTGTTTTGAGGGCAAATGGAGGTCACACCAAATATGGATTTGATTTAGATTTTGTTCATTCACTGCATTTTGTTTATTGATGAAAATAAATGTTTAACAGGCTGTTTTTCTTTTTTTAGCTGTGTCATTCTGAAACTTTGGTGACAGTAAAAGGTTGAGCCCTAATGAAGGCATCACTAACATCACATCTGATATTTCATCCTAAAGCCAGCTTGAGGTGGCTTTTATTCATTTTATTTTTAATAGAAAGAAAAATTTTCTTCCACAGCTTTCCAGTAAATATGCCATTAGGGATGTGTATTGGCAAGAAGCTGGTGAATCGATGTGTATCACAATACAAGGGGGACGATACAATATATTGCGATATTATGGGTAATATATTGCGATTTTTAAAACTTAATTTAACTGTAGAAAAACTATCACAGCTTTCTAAACTCTCCATTCTGTTTCATACATAACGCATCCCATTTTAATACTAGATTTAGTTGATCCACTGGAACGAAGAAGGTGAAAATAGCCACCAACTATCAGTCATACTTTTAATTTTACTACAAAAATTACTGTCATCATTAATGGTTCCATTACATTTAAAAATAAATTTAAAAAAATTGATACATCACTTTTGATTATCGATACATTATTGTGACATAAAATATGATATATTGGTGTATCAATATTTTGTTACATCGCTATATTACAGTTTGTTCCAGATTGCATGGGCCATCTGTACATTATGCTTGTAGGATACCTGCACATTATGTTCATCATAGTTTCAGATTAGTAGGGAGACTAATATATAACTTTCAATTTACAACAAAAAAATTGGGTCACGATTCAGTTGAAGTAATATTTCAAATTTATAAAGTCGAACTGTGCAGTGGTCAGACAGCCAACAGTCTTACAGACAGGTGTATTTTCAGAAATATATATAACTTCCTGTCCCGTTCTCCCTATTCATAAAATAATGTGGCTTCTTCTGGTAGAGATTGGAAGTTGTCTTCAAAGTTTGAGCTAATGAGTAGGCTAATGCTCAGAAAGCAGAATCAGACTGAAAAGACTCATTCAGCAGCCTTTAATACCCCATAGGCATTGGCCAGGATGATATTTTTATGGTATGATAACCTGGAGTAAAAAGTGTATGGTTGCATTGTATTACCACCAAAACTCAAAAGAAAAATATAGAAGATTATCTTAAACAGAAATGCAAAAAACATCACTATTCAATTTTCAATTCAAATCAATTCAATTCAGTGTATTTATATAGCGCAAATTCACAACAGATGTCATCTCAAGGCACTTAACAAGAAGTCATTTCAATACATTTATACAAACATTCCAATCAGTTAAAAAGTTTCCTATTTAAGGAATCCCAGCAGATTGCGTCAGTCATTGGCGTGAGGTTGGGCCCCGTTGATGCAGACTTTCCAACCACAGCAATCCTTCAGCAATCCCTCATACTGAGGAAGCATGTAGCGACGGTGGAGAGGAAAAACTCCCCTTTAACAGGAAGAAACCTCCAACAGAACCAGGCTCAGTAGGAGCGGCCATCTGCCATGACCGTCTGGGGGTTTGAGAAGACAGAGCAGAAACACAGAAGGAACAGAAGATCTTATATAAGAGTACGTTCTATGTTTTCCAATTTGAGAAAGTTATAACAATATTTATGTAACTTTCTAATGTTGGTCTTCTTTCTCAACTTTTGTTGTTCTCATCTTTTCTCTCTCTTTTTAAATAAATGTTATTTCCAATATATTCATCTTGTTTTGTGGTACTAAATTAAACACCATTTTATTGAAGAAATACGTATAAAGATTTTAAAATGGCTCCTCATGCAGGATCATTTCACTGTCAGAGCTGCTCTTGCTTAAGAACAATCCTCTCCAAGTTTTTCCGTGTATCCCTTTTCTGTCTTCTTCATATCTGTTGATGTGTGCCTAACACAAAACAATTTGACAGCCTGAAACAAGGAGCTTCTTCACAAAACTTAACCAGTTAGTTTGATGACTAACCCTGCACTTAAGACAGTTCTCACTTAGAGTTGAAAAGTAGAGCAGTGTGGCAATGGACTCTTGCATGATCAATTTAGCTGGAAGAAAGCTGCTATCATGGTTCAAGTAAATTGAATTCTGTGTTTTAAATGATGCAAAATACAGCATGACACTTAGGTGCCTGATTTATGCAGGATTTATCTGCTTTAGCAGCTGCCACTCGAGCTGATTCTCAACCCTAATGCTTGTTAGTGTATGATTCCCATAAATAATTCATAAGTATATTTGAAGATCAGAGTGAATTTATCACTGAAGATCAGAGAGAATGCAGTAGTACCGCATGGTGCGATCAGTGAGTTCACAACTGAAATATCAAGATATTGAAGCTTAAATCAGTGCAATGTCAGAGATCTCCATTTATTTTGTTACAGGATGTGCTTTATGCCCTCACTAACAGGTGATTTTTATGCTCTTTGCAGAAAGCTCGTCTTGCCAGGATACGACTATCAAAAACAGGGAGCTCAAATGCCTTCCTCCACAGCAAGCGCAATGGCCTCTTCAACGAAGCTCTCGAGCTCACAGTAAGACTTGCCTCAGCACTACATAATTTATTATTCTAAAGAATAACCAACCACACCGTATGTAGTTAAACTTATACATATTTTAAGAAGTGACACATAAAACCTGACCTGTGTTCTAGCTGAGATTCTAAATTCAAGCCTAGCTAATCTATGTCCATTAATTATGCCAGCATCCCATCAGAGGAACTAACTGTGTTCTCATTTGGCGAGCGCCACATTTAATGTGAGCATCTCTGAGCCCAGCTGCCCAGCTGAGGAACAGGCTTGAGGCGATGTAGCAAGAAATGTAAACACAACACAAGGATGTTCTCTGCCTCTCCAAAATCTAGTGGTTTACAAGCAAGCACTATAGTGGCCCCGGGGGCTGACACAGCACAAAAACAAGTGTTTGTTCCACTTTTCTAACTCACTCTTCAGCGTCTTCTTTGCTGCAGCTCTCTCCAGCAGAACCGGTGAGGACACAATCAGATTGGCACCAGTGAGACTTGTTGGCTGAGAAACACCACACATTTGCAGCAAGTTATAGGGGACTGTAAACCTGTAACTGTATTTTGGACATACACCATATGTTTTTAAGTTTATTAACTAGAAGAAAGTGTCAAAAGGTTCAAGTTGTATACAAGCAAGACTTTATACTTTTACAGATTTATAAGTCACAGAAAATACTGACTGTACTTATTGTATGCTGTGTTTCATGTCCTGAAAGAGTTTGAAGTTTTTTTCCGCTAGTTGGCTCTTATTAGCTCTACATAACAGTTTGTGTTTATCTTGCACGACATTGATATCTCCTTATTGGTATTTGCTGCCAAGGCTTCCGTGACAAACACTGCAGCACTTTCCCCAGAGCTTTTACCCCAGCAATTCAGGGTTGTTTGAGCAGCATGAGGGTGGTTTACACAGGGTCAGACAGATGGTTTTTATTACTGGTCCTGACAACAGTATGAAAGTTAAACAAAATGTTAATTGCTGTCAAATGTTTAATCGTTAGGAGGCTTTTTATTCACAGTATGCCCAGCACCACGCAGAGCGACACAATGTGTTTTGTCACCCGGCAGATCAAGCTGTTTCCACTCTACAGTATGGTGGCCACCTGGGTAGTGAGGCATGGCCGCCTCCAGATAGATAGACTGCTGATACAGTCCTGTAGTCACATGTATGGAGGGGGGACAGAAATAGCTCAGGCCTAAACACCTGTGCTCTACTGCTGCTTTAGCTACAGATAAGCAACCGCGGCACAGGTGAGTCGAGGAACACTTAGTCATCAGCGCATCAATGTATCCTCTCAGCAAAGCCTCTGCTTTCAAGACCAGCCACATGTTCAAATGCTACTACAACTCTTCCTAATGTAGCATTTTGCTTCCTTCTCTCTGTTGCTGTGTTGTGAGGGATGACAGCAGAATAATTCGCTGAGCTACAGGTATTTCTGAATGTAGATCCAACTTATTACAGATCTGTTAGTAAATCATTACAGGAATTAAATAACAGGACAAGAACACTGGCAATAAACTGAGGATGCATCTTACCATGTTCAGTGCACATATATTTATTTTATTATTATATAGATTTACTTTATACAGTGTGAAATATATTAAATGTATATCTCTGTTAATTTTGTTAATTAGAGCTTACAAATACTAAAAAAAAAAACCCATCAGTTTCTGAGAAAGTTGGAATATTACACAAGACCGGTAAAATAAGATTTTTTTATACAGTACGGTATATTCACTGAATATTTGATCGAGACTCCTTTCGCATAAATGAAATGCACCATGGAGGTGATAACCCTGTGGCACTGCTTTGCTACCTGGAACAGGCTGCTGTGAAAGCAGCCTTCAGCTTTTTCTTTGGGTGTGTGTGGTGTCTTTCATTTTTCTTTATTTTTACACTGTAGATTCTCATGGGGTTAAAGTCAGGTATCCTTTTTCTGCAACATTTTTTCTTCCACTCAATTTTTCATTAGTATGCTTGTATACAGAACTCTCTTAACAGCTCTTCTTTAGCAATCAACTTGTGTAACTTAACCTTCTTCTATAGGATGTTCGTGAGTATCTACTTGGCAGCTGTCAAGTCACCAGTCTGCCTTATGATTGTGTAGACTAAACATTTCTGTATAAAGAAATATTATTGATTTTATGTAATATTCAAATTTTATGATGAACTGAGATTATTTTCAGTAACTGTTCATCAATCATCAAAATGAACCGATAAACACTTGATACATCTGTGAGTATTAAATCTATATTAAATGCTTCTCAGTTTTTGAATTGAATTATTAAGATAAAATAACTTTTTGAGCTTGTTTAAATTGACTGGCAAGGACCTGTTTTCTAAATCTTTCTAAAGTTGGATATATGTTCTATAACCTCTAATCCTTTCTAGTTGTATTTACTAATAACATATTTCTACAAACTCAATTGCAAAGTGAACTGGCAAAAACTAAAAGGGATTACTTATCGAAGATATTTAGCTGTTTTATATTTGTCCACATCCTCTTCGTCAATATCTCTGGCTCAGCTGAATTCTGGCCAGAACTTTTTCAAATGTCTGCAGAGTTGGAAGTGCCACCCACTTTTTCATGCAAACTTTTGTTTTACGCAAGTAAACACATAAACGTCAGTTCAGTGGTATAAAGCATAAGGAATATGGTAAACAAGTCATTAGACAGTTCCCTTTAGCGAGCAGAGACACGTAGACCAAATGTCACAATGGAAATTTTATGTGAACTGTATACTTAGTAACTATTATGTGCCAGCAATGCTAGATGCTCCACCCTCCCCACACAGGTTGGTGCCCTAGATGTTAGAAGAATTTCCTCTTGGGGTTTGGAATAGTAAATATTCTCTGTCTGACTGACATGACTGCAAACGCTGATGGCTGTCTGTTCTCAGCGCTGAACTGTGAACACGAGTAAAACTCTATCTGTGTTGTTCTCCTTTTGTCTCTTTCTCCAACTCAAGCAACTTCCATACAAGATGAACCTTTCACATCAGGTACTGAGACAGCATTCGGCAGCACACCTCCCACATTACATGGGCGTCTTCCAGAGAGAGAGAGTGGAGTCTAACCTTCATTTTGTGGATGTGTTTATGTGTGAATTTTATATTCCAGGGTTCCAATGATGAGGACAAGCGCTTAAGCAAATCTACCTCTCTAATAGAGAGCCAGCACCACCATCTCCTGCACTGTCTGGAGAAAACCACAGTGAGTGCACGTCTACTGGAGCTTTTTAACAGAGTACATTCTTGTATCTGTCATGAAAGTTTTTGTTTTTTGATTTTTTACAGAATCCCAATAAAATCAACCAGTGTTTACTGTAAAGTTGTTCTAAAAGCTGAGTGTAAAACCCTAGCTGAATTGATAAGAACTGAGCTATTTGCAGAGTACAGTACATTTCATTCTGATGCATTTCATTTACCTTTTGATACACTTTTGCCTTTCTACATCTCACATAGACACGCACAAGTAGTTGTTCTAGCATGCACTGATCTGCGAGGATCCAGACTCGTGTTTTTCAGTCTTATCTGTGGAAAAAAAATACCATGCAATAATTATTATAAATATTTTTTGTTTGTTTCATTCTGTAAGGGGAAACATTACCACGATTACAATTATGTGGACAACACTGAACACTGTAATTGTAGATCTGTTGTAAAGTTAAAGAATATGGAGGTCGTCTTACTCAGTATTGTTTTACCAGTACCACAGTTCACTGGTAAATAACACTATAGTATGAGACTACCACCACCATGCCTGACATTTGGTACAATGTTCTTACGCTTGAAAGGCTCACCTTGGCTTCTAGTCATTCTTCTTGTAACTGTGGGCAAAAAGCTCAATCTATGTCTCCTTTGGCCATCAAACGTTTCTCCAAAAGGCTGGTAGCTTGTCCACACAGACAGCGGCAAAATTTTAATCATTGATCATTTTTGGGATCATCATTTTGGGTTTTTTACATGATGTTAAAATCATTTAACTGTAATACTGGTGTTCCAACAGTTTCTAGTTTAGGATCCCCTTTAGCTTTCGGTATTCATGGTCGTTCCTGAACATTCTGTCTAGTTTCCTTTCATCAGACAGGGACAGTTTTGGTCAGAAGGGTTACAGTAAGCTTCTGGCATGGCCAAAATAAACTTTAGGAAACATGCTTAAATACTGGGTCAATAACAGGAAACCAACCACTTTAATTAGGTTCTCTTTAGCTGCCCTTTCAGATAAGAACAGTGGACAAATATCCAGTCAAAGGTGCAACATAGAGACATTTAAAACAAATATTTGTGGTGATTTATGTATATGTTTTAGTCTATATGTATAATTTTTATAACTTAGCTAAGTTTGCTGCTGGTAGATAAAAAAAAAGATTTAAAACCATCAATAAAAGCTTAAAATGTAGGATGGTCTTGCCAGAGATAAGTGAATGCAAACCTCTTACCAGAGTTGTGTTACATTCACTCTTCTTTCGCTTTGTTTTACTCATCTGCTACTCTTTAGTAAGATGATGATAATAAATGAAACAGTTTGGTATATTTTACATTGTGATGAACCCTTTTATGTGCATGCAGTTATATAAAGATTTCACAAAAAATATTGATTTCAACAGTTTTAGGAGAATCTGACTAAAATAAGTAGGCTACAAGTAGGGATTCGCAGCTGTCAATCTGAGAGAAGTCTTTGACTTACATACAGCTGACGCTTTCTCCCTGCTTTTGCTCTGTAGAACCACGAGTTTGTGGATGAGCAGTATTATCAGCAGAGTTACTTGGAGGCGGGGCTCCAGAACTATCCGTCTCGTAGCCCCTCGCTGTCTAGCCAAGATGGTGTGACGGGGACGTGCTGCACCCGGCGAAGCAAAAAGCAACATCACACCCCTTTACCGAACGCCAGCGCTCCAGCACACATGCAGCCTTTGAAACACACACAGACACACCCACAAGGCTTGCAGGAGCTCAGCACCATCCACATCCAGTCCTTAAATACCAGGTAAGGTTAAAGTTGTCAAAAGACCCAACAAAGAATCAGAAGGTGTGCTAAATGCATTTTTTGGAGAGGTTCTGGGGTCTGATTAAAATAAATTTGATGTGGGGAAAGTGAGATGACTACAACCCTAAGACCATCATTACCACTGTGAAGTATGGAGTGGCACCATCATGCTAATTGTGTTTTGCTGCTGAAGACACTGATGAACGTTACAAAACAAATGGCCCCATGAGCGACAAATTTTGTGTTGACATATTGAAGCAACAGCTCAAAACATCAGCCAGGATGTTAAAGGCTGGGCACAAATGGGCATTCCTAATGGACAATGATCATCAGCATGCTGCAATATCAGTGAAGTGGCTTAAGTAAAACAAAGTTGATGTTTAGAAGTGACCTTCACATAGCCCTGATCTCAGCCCTACACATAAATTGTGGTTAATGCTGAAAATGTGTGTGCAAGAAAGGTGGCAAACAAATCCGACTTGGTTACAACAGTTCTGTCAGGAGGAATGGGGCAAAATTCCAGCTAACCATTGTCAGGAGTTTGTCAGAGGATTACCAAAACATTTGACACAAGTCATTGTTGGTATGTTTATTTATATACATATATTGATTATTTGCACATATATTACATTTGCAAATTCAATGAAAAACTTGCCCAGTTTGGGAGACATTAACATTACCAGTTAGCTGCTTTTGAAGCCTTTCTAGAAACAGCTGAAAATATTTATAAACAACAAAAAAGTGTATCGGCAATGATGGACAGTAATTCAGTGACTGTTTGAGGGGACATCGAATGGAGTCCTGAACTTTTCCTCAACCACCAAGGCGGATGGGGGGGGGGGGGGGTTCCCACTCCCCTGAAGCTTCGTCCTTTTTATAGTAAAACATTTCTCTAGGGTTGTTCTAATCCATGCTTTGCTATCATTCCCTCCCTCAGCCGCTCCAGCCTAAACATGCGCGTAGAAGAGCCTGCTCTTCTGAACTGCCAGAGCAGCCAGATCACAACAGCAATCATCAGCATTCCCACACCGCCAGTGACCACTCCAGAGGGCGATGCTCACCTGCCCGCCGCTCCCACTCTTCAAAATGTCGTTAAAGTGTCTGCTCTGTGAAGAAAAGACTGCAGCAGCAATGCATAAAAAGATGAAGAAAGACTCATAGAAACAGACTGAGGAGGACTAACTATGATGGAAAGGGCTTTCAGAGACATGACCTGGACCTGGTGGAGCCTGCCCTCTGCTGGTCATGTGTTACATTGGCACGGACTCCTATACACATGGAAGATGGACTTCAGACACAGTATCTTCATGTTAGTGGTCGGCAGATGTGTGTTCGTATGTGAATGTGTGAGTAAATGAACAAGAAAGATTGTTAGGGAATCATTTAGTATGAGGACTGTGTGCCTCCAAGTGTCCGAGGTAAGCTCCCAGATTTAGTCTTGTGTCACTGTGCACAAAAGCACCTTTTTATCATTTATGCTTGAGTTTAACTCATTTTGGGCAGGAAATAGAACGGGCAAATGAGAACAACCCAAAGGGAAAGGGGAAAAAACAAAAATGATCCCCCTCTGATTTAATGCCTTTGAAATAGAGTACTGCCCTTTTCAGCCATTTTGGTCCACTAACCTCCTTTTCAGGTAGAGCATCATTCCACTTTAGTATAAATTCTTAAAAACCCAAAAAGCAGTAGGTGTCTGTGCGATGGCATCAACAGTGATTGTTTGTGAATGAGTGGTTGTAACTTTAAGATTGTTAAGTTGTTCTGTTTCTGAAAGGAGGCGTGTGTGCGTGTGTTTCTCTCAATTGATTGAAAACTTGTATTTCAGTTCTTCTGGAAGTATCTATGGCTCAGTATATGATATATGACTAGCTGCCACTCTAAAGGCTTCTTTGCACACATTTCTGTCAAAAAATTCTCAGCTGCACAGGTTTCACAGTTTGTGGATAGTTTGTAGCACTAAATATAGGTGGGGTTTTTTCTATTTTTAATTACATCCTATTTGTTTTGGCTCTAGTAGCCTAAATGGCGTCAAGAAACACAACCTATTTTACAAACAAACCAAAAAAAATTACTTTGAAACCAGATCTCCACAATGAAAAGCACAAAGCATTTGCTGAGAATTTGCTGACAAAAATCTGCCCTGAGCCTGTGATCTTTGTGAATATTGTTAATAGAATATTTTGTAATATTTGACCATCATTTGGCAGAAGCAGTGAGTCTGTCCTCTTGTTCTTTCTCTCCTTTCTTCATCCTTCTCCCTCTCTTGTTGTTGTCCTGTTGTCTCCCTGACTTCTGTGTGAACAACAGTATGCTTTTGGTAGTTTTATAGCTGTCAACATTTATTTTCTTCCCTAAACTCAGCGAGCATTTTTCAGAGTTGTTGACTATATGTACGTACTCCGTGTGGTTAGCAAACTTGGTGTTTGTACTTTTTGTCCTCCTTGATGTTTTAAAGAATTTATTTTTACTTTATCTTTTGGATACTTTACAGCAGGGAATTCTGTTGTAAAACTGACCACAGGGACCTAGAAGATACTAGATTAACAATCTTTTGGCCTTTTTCCATATTAAATGTAATTTTTAGGTTCCAGCAGCGTTTGAAACCGTCTGTTGTGTTTTCAGATAAATGAGAACACTATCAGGAGTTTGTTAAAATAGGGAAGAACACCTACAGTCACAACAGACTAACTGCCCATTTCTGTAGGTTAAGGGCTCATATAATCTTTTTTTTTTACTTTTTCTTTTCAATTTAGTTGCAATAGTAGATCACAGTAGTTACACTATGTTTATTTCCATTACCATTGTCAAGAAACAGTTTTTCTTGAAAATTGGCTATAGGTGTTGCAGGGTATGTATATGTAACACCAAATCTGGACATAATTGCATATCAAAATTAGCAAACGCAGCAGGGATTATGTAAAACAAAGCAGCAATGAATGGAAGCAGCTGGAAGTCTCACTTTTAAACACTGTCAGTCAGTATTTTTCTCATGGGGTTTAAATTGCACTATAATGATGTAACTATCAAGACATCTCAAGGACACAATCTGTCATGCCACTCAAACCTCAGTGGCTTGCAAAAGTATTCGGCCCCCTTGAACTTTTCCACATTTTGTCACATTAAAGCCACAAACATGAATCAATTTTATTGGAATTCCACGTGAAAGACCAATACAAAGTGGTGTACACGTGAGAAGTGGAACGAAAATCATACATGATTAAATTTTTTTTTTACAAATAAATAAGTGAAAAGTGGGGTGTGCCTAATTATTCAGCCCCCTGAGTCAATACTTTGCAGAACCACCTTTTGCTGCACTTACAGCTGCCAGTCTTTTAGGGTATGTCTCTACCAGCTTTGCACATCTACAGACTGAAATTCTTGCCCATTCTTCTTTGCAAAACAGCTCCAGCTCAGTCAGATTAGATGGACAGTGTTTGTGAACATTAGTTTTCAGATCTTGCCACAGATTCTTGATTGGATTTAGATCCGGACTTTGACTGGGCCATTCTAATACATGGATATGTTTTGTTTTAAACCATTCCATTGTTGCCCTGGCTTTATGTTTAGGGTCGTTGTCCCGCTGGAAGGTGAACCTCTGCCCCAGTCTCAAGTCTTTTGCAGACTCCAAGAGGTTTTCTTCCAAGATTGCCCTGTATTTGGCTCCATCCATCTTCCCATCAACTCTGACCAGCTTCCCTGTCTCTGCGGAAGAGAAGCACCCCCAGAGCATGATGCTGCCACCACCATATTTGACAGTGGGGATGCTGTGTTCAGAGTGATGTGCAGTGTTAGTTTTCCGCCACACTGCGTTTTGCATTTTGGCCAAAAAGTTCCATTTTGGTCTCATCTGACCAGAGCACCTTCTTCCACATGTTTGCTGTGTCCCCCACATGGCTTGTGGCAAACTGCAAATGGCACTTCTTATGGTTTTCTTTTAACAATGGCTTTCTTCTTGCCACTCTTCCATAAAGGCCAACTTTGTGCATTGCACGACTAATAGTTGTTCTATGGACAGATTCTCCCACCTGAGCTGTAGATCTCTGCAGCTCGTCCAGAGTCACCATGGGCCTCTTGGCTGCATTTCTGATCAGCGCTCTCCTTGTTGGGCCTGTGAGTTTAGGTGGAGGGCCTTGTCTTGGTAGGTTTACAGTTGTGCCATACTCCTTCCATTTCTGAATGATCGCTTGAACAGTGCTCCGTGGGATGTTCAAGGCTTGGGAAATCTTTTTGTAGCCTAAGCCTGCTTTAAATTTCCCAATAACTTCATCCCTGACCTGTCTGGTGTGTTCTTTGGACTTCATGGTGTTGTTGCTCCCAACATTCTGTTAGACAACCTCTGAGGCCGTCACAGGGCAGCTGTATTTGTACTGACATTAGATTACACACAGGTGCACTCTATTTAGTCATTAGCACTCAGGCAATGTCTATGGGCAACTGACTGCACTCAGACCAAAGGGGGCTGAATAATTACGCACACCCAACTTTTCAGTTATTTATTTGTAAAAAATGTTTGGAATCATGTATGATTTTCGTTCCACTTCTCACGTGTACACCACTTTGTATTGGTCTTTCACGCGGAATTCCAATAAAATTGATTCATGTTTGTGGCTGTAATGTGACAAAATGTGGAAAAGTTCAAGGGGGTCGAATACTTTTGCAAGCCACTGTAGGTTTGTCTCTATTTGTTTGTTTTACAACAAAAGCTGTTTTGTCAGATAAATCACTTCAAGCTAATGATACTCATGTGGTGGTTTTAAGGTAAATAAAAAATACTGATAAACCTAATTTATGTACAAAAACTTGACTTGCAACCAAAGTAGATGGCCTGGCTGCTGAGCGCTAAAGCCGTCTGTCATTGTGTAGCATTACCTTCCTTCCCCTAAAGATAAGATCTCAGTTATTTCATTATCCTTGGGCAACACTTCTTTGGAACAGAGAATCAGCTTTTGGTGGGTGATTAGAAATTTGTTCTCTTTACCTGTTTACATGCACAAGCTTTACCCACTTTTTTTGCAGAGCAGGTTTTTTTTAGGAATGTAAGAGTTCTCAATCTGTTGTTTTCATGTTTCCAGTGAGCAAACACACTTACATTTCACATATTTATTTTAGGAAAAAAAGTCTTATTTTGTCAACAAAAAAAACTATATGTTTTTGGAAGTTCTATATTAAACATTATCATCCATATATATTGATGCCTTTTTAGAGAGGTGTGGCTCTAAAGGCTCTTTGTGCAAAAAAAAAGTGTGCTTTAAAATGACTTCTGCTTTTAGAAAAACAGTTGAAATACTGATTGTGATTTTATGTTTCATATTTTCAAAATTCTGACCATATAATATGCTGTTTGCCCTTTAAACATGGCGATTAAGAGCACACAGACTGAGCAACAGATGCATTTGTATCTGCCATTTTGAAAGCAATACTAGAAGTGGTGTAATATCTGCACTCCTGTAAATGTTTTTTTTTCTTCTTATCCTGCACAAGTGAACTTTTTAACAGTACAGTCATATTGGAGCATTACTTTATGAAACTTTAGGTCAGATTGACCCCTCTGTTAAACTTCCATTCTAACTTATCCAGACGTTAGTAACAACCCACCGAAAGATCTATTATTCTACAGAACTGGACCAGAATGAGTTTGACCTCTGATATTTCCTAGTATTGACCTAGTACTTTTTTTGGTAACAGTCCACAATGATAACGGCCTTCATCCACTATTTGCATCACTCAAATGCGCAAATTAAAAATCACAAGCAGCAACTGGAAACGCTTGTTTGTTGTATTTAAAAAAATGAAGGGTATAGAACTTGACTTCACATTAAAAAGTTTAGAATCTACTGAAATCAACCAGGTTAGGTGACGGAAGAAGTAAGGCTCCCTGTTTTTGCTGCTGGGGAAACTTTTTTTTACTTTGTTACATTCCTGCTGCCTGTTTTCACAACAGGTCACTTTATGTCAGCTCTACTTTTAATTGTAACCGGTTTAAATACTATGTAAGCATATGATACGCTATTAGTTTCAAACGGTCAGATTTTTATTTACAAACAACAAAAATAGGTCTGTGGTTGTGTTTGTCCGTCTCTGTTACGTACTCTACTTTGTGTCTTCTCTCTTTCTGGGCTCAGCCTCCCCTTACTCTTTGCTTTGCCCTCCTATGCCACCTGTTGTTGTTGAGACTACTGCAGTTTGTATCTTGTCATGTGTTGGATATTATTTATGACCTTGTCTTGTGTCCCAGCTGTGAAACGCCTGATAAAATATCTATATCTGCCTAAAAACCCTGTTGTTTGTGGGCTTTTTTCTTCACCGTTAAATCTTTTCAATGCGTCTGAAGCTGGAAACACCGTTTAATGGCAAGAAGACATACAGCTTCACTGCTTTTATTCTGCTCCAAATGTGCAGACTATGTGGTAACCCAAATTTTTCCATCAAAACATTGAACCTTTAGTTATTTCTTTTGACCAGGAGAAGGATCACGGAAAGTCAGGCCAAAACTTTGGGTCATTTATATGAGATGAGTTGCTGCACAAAGTGAGTCACAAATGCACAACGTGCATAAGAAAAATTTCTGTAATGCATAATATTTATTGGCTTCTCTGGACAAGATGAGTGGAAACTTTAAAATCTATCTTTTACTGCAGTGCCTTAATTTCAAAATGGAAAAAATTCTAAAAATGACTGTTTGGGAGGCATATCAGGAAAAGTTTTTTTTCTGTCCTAACATCACAAGTGCTCTGTGTGGAGTGTGCTGCATGCTAACTGGAACCATATGCTTCACTCAACTGAGGTTTTTAACGACAAACACTTCAGTTCGTCTTGGCATGAAATAAATATGTGAATATATCAAATACTACGAGTGGGGGACCAATTATGCTGTGTGCCAGTTTCTCTTCCAAAAGACATAGGATCCTTGTTAGTAAGGACTAATGATCATGGGCTCTTTAAAATACCAAGAGATTTGTCTGACAGAAATCAGAAAACAGGTCAAAATAAATTTTCTTTTACAGGATAGTGATCCAAAATATTTGGCTAAATCGAAACAAAAATCACCAGACCACCTTCTATGGTCATGTCAGTCTCCAGGCCATCGTGTTAGGACATGGGACAGGACCAAGGACTTTGTGCAGTCTAGAAAGATTGTCCAAAGAGGAGTGAACAAAGATCCCTCGTTTGTATGATCCAACTTTGAGAACTAAACTACTATAATACTATAGATGAAGTATAAGTGCTGTCGTATTTATAAATAGGAGGTTATACATGGATTTTGACAGTGAGGGGAGCAAGTGTGGCACCAATAATTTTACTAAGAATTACTTGATAAAATAATAAAAAACAGTTTTTATTTAATCACTCAAGATTATCTTTTTGCATTAATTGTATTTTTTATTACAATTTTTCACCAGAGAGGCCAATAAATGTGGAAGTTACTGTGTATATGCCATGCTGTAACTCCTGTTCTTCCGCTA
The DNA here is from genome assembly GCA_963556495.2 of Valencia hispanica. Lineage (NCBI taxonomy): Eukaryota > Metazoa > Chordata > Actinopteri > Cyprinodontiformes > Valenciidae > Valencia > Valencia hispanica. The sequence continues at coordinate 32,614,178 of OY747709.1, forward strand.
TGGACTTTATAGGCAGTACATTTTGCAGCTACAGCCCTCAGCATGGTTGGGATTCACATTAAGTGAAAAGGTATTTTAGGTATTGGCTCAGATCGGGGAAATGACAGTTACCATTGGTGTCTTCAGTTACAGCAACATCAGGTAAAAGTTGCACATCATCAAAACTGTCATGAAAATAAAAATGATTTATTATAAGTTACTAACTGAGATGGCTTATGATGTTTATGTGGGTTAAATATGCTTAATATTTCCAGCTTTTTTGGAAAGGGCATTTAAATCTTTACAACTAATGTATCACTGCGCAGAAGCATTCTGGGACAAGATCAGTATTACCAAAGCAGATGACACATTTATGTGGAGCAAGTCATTGTCCAGCGGGGAGGCAGCAGTTCACATCAAACCTGAAGAGGGCCTGCTGAGATTACTCTGTTGATGAAGAAGTGGGGACGTGGCCACCCACAGCTGGACTCCATGCTGTCAATGTTGCCTTAAACCTTTGATTATCTGGACAAAGTGCACAACAGAAACAAAGGACCAGTCAGCATACTCCCTGTTTCAGTGTTATGTACGCGCCAGACTAAATTTGTCTTAGAAATGCTTAGACTAAAATGTTTTTTTTTATTAGCTACTGAATTCCTCCTAGTTTGCTTCCCTTTTTGACAGCCTAAACAAAATCATAACGAAAAAAATAAGTTAAATTTTTCGAATGTAAAGGACAAGGTAGGGAAAAAAGGTAACATTAAGAACCCAAGTTTAACTAAAATTAAGCTGCCTGATTAAAATCCAAACCAAAACCAAAACTCTTTCTTCTGCTCTTGAAAGGACATACTGATATTCACTAAGCATTTCTGACACAACTGTATAGATAAAAAGATGCTGGGTGCACATCAACACCTGCCGTTCTCTCCCACAGAGCAGACAAGAGAGTAGCAGCAGAGTGCTTCAGGAAGTCCACAGCAGACCAGAGGAAAAGCAGTAACTTTTGGTCCCGCATCTTCATCCTCTTCATCGCCGACACCCTGCAAGTTTTTTGGAAAACTAAATTTTGCACAAAATAATTGCAACAGAAACATGTATTGTCACATCCTTAACCATAAATGTGTAAGTTTGATCTCTAATCTCACCTGCATTTTGTGCATCCTCTGATAAAATCTCTTTCATACATATCTAAGAAATCCCCTCATTGCTGTTGTTTATTCCACTTAAATCAGAAACAAAAATGCTACAGTTGAAGAAATTAGTTCAAGTGCTCTTCCAATTTATTTTCTCGAGTGCCATTTGCCATTTCCATTGATTGGTGTTGCCTAGCACTAATTGGGTGAATTGGTTGTTAGGTTAATTGGCCTGTATTCATTGGAAGGTGGAGAGAACCTATAGAATATCACACTTGAATATTCTTCTGGAAGTTTACACCCTGCATACAAACCATACACCTATATGATGACTTTAAGCAAACTTGACAGAACAGAATGTAATTAATTATATGAGCTACAACACTTAATTTCCCTCTGGGATCAATAAAATATTTTCGAATTGAAACACAGTAAATGCTGACTCAGTGTAATTTATTACAAAAAAATATTGAGACAACAAATGCTGTATGAATTACCTAAGGAATGTACAACTACAGTCCATTGTTTTGACCCAAAGCACAAACCCTCTCATTGAATTCATTTCATGCAGAAGACATTTAACAGACAATGATTGTAGGCATTTTCTGCCCCATCAAAATGACCGGAATTGCTGAATTAGTGTTTCATTAGTTCCTGCATGTAGATCACATTCATGCGATAAGCGGCCATCCAGTTGTGAGCTACACTGTAGTAGCTCTGGTAGCCATGCTCGGGAAAAACAGACAGAGCAGAGTAATAATCGCTCCAGGCTTCATAGCAGGCTTTCCAGTACATCTCAGAGCTCCATTCCTCCTCGGTCTCCATGAACTGTTCTTCATCAGTCTCCCTCTTTAGCTCTCCCTTAATCTTCTCTGACAACTTTCTGCTGTCTTTTATTTTTGTGGACTTATCCCAGAGATTCTGACTCGGTGGATTCTGATTGGCTTGCCTGCATCTTACAGACTTGTTGCTCTCAGGCTGAGATGGAGCTCCCAAGTTTGTTTTGCAGGTTGTCTTGTCATATATTCTGGGTGCAGAGGATTTGGGAACAGTAGGTGCTGTTTCAGTCACATGCCTAAAAACTGTCTCCTGTTCAGCTACTCTGGAATCCTGGGAAACTTCGAGTCTGACACCAACACCCACATCAGTGTGGGAGCTGGAGGAATCAGAACCTGACTGCAACCGTTCACCACGTTGGGTCAAAAGTACGGCCCCGTCGTCCTGAAGTGTGACGTACTCATTGTACCCATTCTCATCGCCGCACTCTCTACCTCTAAACTCTCTGATGATTTCCACTGTCCTCCCCAAACCTGTGGTGATGAAGGTGTGGAAGTCAATCTCGGCCTCCTCAAACGTCACAAACTTAGACAGGCTGTTCTTGAACGAGCTTAGGGGGGGGATCTTCGGCAGGGCGTCTTGCAGCTCTTTCCGAGTCTGCGCCACTTGAGAAGGACGATGCTGCAGACTCTCCATCTCGGAGGAAGCCATTTGCCTTTTATGTTCTTCTTCATTCTGAGGTATCAGGGTTGCTGTCTGGGTTTTATCTGGCCTCCTCTGATCGCTGGACTCTACAGCTTTATTCTCGATGGGATCAGACACTGCTGCTCCGATCTTTGTACGCTTTTTCTTTACAGTTCGGGAAATATGCTGAGAAATGGTGTCTGGAGTGGCAGCCTCGGAGCACACGTCCCAGTCACATGGCTCATCCATCAAACCAGGCTCCAAGATGGCTAAAATGAAAGCAGACACGTGAGACAAGAACCATTTTACTTGATCTCCTTAAACAGAAAAGTTTCTCAGGGACTCACATGGTAAAGCAGACAGACTGAGCCCACACTTCTGAGCAATGGCCATCATCTTGTTCTCCTCTTCTCCATGGCAGCAGTAGGTCACGGCCATCCCCTGAGTGCCTACAATCACAGACAGATTATGAAGAGGACCCCTATAATAGCAGGAGAGGGGTCAAAGAACGAGTGAAGGTTGTGTAACGAGGGACACTGACAGTGGATGTAAGGTAAGATTTAATAATGCTTCCCTTTACAACACAAGGGTTGGGTCAATGTAATTCTAATTAATGCAGATTACCCAGAACCTTTTGAACTTGCTCAGTGTTTAAAAGCTGCTGGTACTGAAGGGAACAAAACTAATCTTCAAAACGGCATTTAAAGGAGTCACCATGATGTGGGTCGAGCAAATAAAATTCAGTAACACACTGCAGGCAGTCAAAATGTTGCGCAATCAAAAAAGAAAAAAAGATTACTGGGTCAGTGAAGAAATAAATTTTTCTGAAGCTCTAACCACAACTTCAATGCATTCTATGGGGGTTTCATGTGACAGGCCAACACAAGGTAGCCCATAATTGTGAAGTGGGAGAAAAACAAATTAAATAAAAGTTTCAAATATTTGTTCATTTAATCTGATACCTCTAAATAGAATATATTTGCAAGGTATTGTAATGGTTCTGTTTTTATTTTGCCCGTCTGCAACGGGAAACCATTTGTTTCCTGGAAATATGAAGCACACAGAGTTCACACTGCAAGAATGATGCAACCTCTCGCAACCAATTGAATGGATGACATGAAACGGCACATATTTCTGGTTCCCTTTAATTAATGGAGACCTACCAAACCGCCCAGCCCGTCCGATTCTGTGCATGTAGGTTTCCCAATCCTGTGGCACATCCAGGTTGATCACTAGGTTCACTTTCTCAGCATCTATTCCCCTGGAAGTCTGCCTCGGAGGAGAAAAGGACAAAAACAAAGATATTCATGTGAAAAACCAGCCAAAACCTGATAAAGAATTACAGAATCCATAAGGAAAGTGATTCATGGAAAACGGTTTGTCTCACCAGGTCGGTGGAGATGAGCACTCTGCATTGATACTGTTTCAGTTTGGACATCGCCTCGAGTCTCTGGTCCTGACTCAAACCACCTGTATGGATCATTACTTGTGTTATAACTCAATAACCTCACATCACATGTTTTTTCTACTTTTCTTGATTTTGATCACATTAATTTAGTTTTAAATGTGATTAAGAAGCTTTTTTTTCTGCTAAAAATGTAAAAACATGCCTAAGGAGTACAACTGCAGTTTTTCAAACATCTGAGTGCTGTCTTGTTAAATCTCAGAGCCTCTTCGTTTTAACTGTCGACCTCTTGAGACAAAGCAATCAAAGCTAGTGCAATCAGAATATGTGGATATCTACATCAGCAATATCACTGGTGACCACAAGGTGTTGTTTTAAAAAAAATCAAAGCCGCATCAAAAATATATAATTGACTAATTATATGGTTTTAATATTAAAATGATAATTTTTTTACTATGCTCTACATTTCTTAATGAAAACTTAAACTTTTTTTTTAGACAGAAGTAAAAAAAAAAAAAAAATTATTGGTTATACCTTCTTTTATATTTAGTTATATATTTCCTATATATGTCCTTTTATCCTGGGAGTTTAATCCCAATATTTGGCAGCATTTATTCATGCTCTAAAAATAGAACTTAACTAACACAATTGGCTCCTTTAATATATCTATAAGTTTACTTTGTGCATTACAATGGTGCATTACATAATAATTATGTTCAATCATATTTTGAAACATAAATCCTGAATACTTCATATAGCAATAGTAACAACCCCAATCATCACCAGTTTTTATGATTTCCAACCATCCTCAATATATTCTTCACCAACAACATTACAGAATTAGGCATCAAAATATTTTTCTCCAGATAGAATACAGTAAACAGTAATATATGGTCTATTCCCAGTACACAGGGATGTACTCTGAAGCTGTAAAAGTGACCTACAGTTATGCTGAGGCTATTGTCAGTTTTTCCTTTCAATAAACATTTCCCATGTACCCAACTGCTGTGTCTTCATGATGAAATTAAATGAGCCATGCACTAAAGCAGATTAAGCAAAAAAAATAAATAGACATGAAGTGACATTTAGGTCTTTAGACAGAAGAAATAAATGCTGACAATTCACAATAAAACAAAAGTTAAACTTAACTGTTATTGAGAAAAGTATAAACTTAGTAATATTAGGTAAGACATAGTTAGACTCATTTATTTTCATTGCCAAATTTAACCCCAGGAAATCTTTTTTGCGTTTATTAAAACATATCCACATCCACCTTGGATGTTAGTCGTAACCAGTCCCTTTTAATCGCAGGTTGCTTCCTTAAACCAAACAATGACTGATATGTGAACAGACCTATGCATTACAATTTTCAATTTCAGCTAGAGTAAGGACTTTTTTGTATCTTTTCCCTTTCTCTTTACTTTATTCCATATTACAGTTTTAACCTCACCTGAAATACAAACTGCTGGTAACCCTTTGGAGGACAGGATGTCTGCCAGGTGCTGAGCCCTGAAGGAGAAATCCAGCACGACAGCATGTCAGTATTATATCTTAATTTGCCCACCTAAACCTCTTTTCTGCATTGTGATAAAGATATTCAACAGTAGCTGTAAAAAGGAGTATGCAGATTAAAGCTGTTATTACCTTGTGTGCAGGTTAGAAAACACCAAAGCTTGGTTAAATGGGATTTTACTGAACAGCTCAAGTAGGTGCTGCACTTTCTCCTCAAAAACCTTGTGAGGTAGTGGATGCGACTGCACCAGCTTGTAATACTGCTTTAGACCTGAGCAAACGCAGTGGATAATCCTCATTTCAAAGTCAACAGCTGTTCAAGTGTCAGAAGCTTGGCTAGAAGCCGATCCTAAATCCATTAAATGTAATTAATTTCCATTAAAAGAGTATTACCTTTCAGGCCCATGTCAGTCGGATTGAGTCTAACAAAAGTGGGTTCGTTCATGTAGCGGGTAAGGTGTTGAGCGAGGGATTCTGGGTAGGTGGCAGAGAGTGCAAGCATTTGCTTGTTGACAGGCAGAGAGGAGAATATCCAGCTTAGAGAGAGAGAGAGAGAGAGAGAGCACAGAGATCTGTAAATGCATCAAACGGCTTTTAAATTTCAGCAACAATCTGCACCGAACTGATCTCACTTTATCTGCTCCTGGAAGCTGCCCTCCTCCAGCAGCTTGTCTGCCTCGTCCAGAACAAACAGTCTGACGCTGGCAGTGGACAACATGCCCAGCTCAATAAGCTGCTTGATGCGACCTGAGAACACAAACCAAGAATATGGTCACCAAAAACAAACATCACCATAACAACATCAGAAGATCATATTCAAGAATGTCCCTCAGCCCTCTTACCCGGGGAGCCCACTGCGATGTGGCACTTCTTCAGATGGGCTTTATCCTGGCTCACAGGCCTGCCCCCGATGAAAACGTGACACTCCAGACCTTCCATGGCGCAGCCGATGGCCACCACCACCGAGTGGATCTGCACAGCGATCTCACGCGTCGGAGCCAAAACAAGAACCTGCAGGGGAAGAAAATTGATTGAGGAAAAACAAAAAAGAAATTATAAGCAGATTCCGGATAAGACCAGAGCTTACATGGTTGGAGGAAAGTAGTGCAGGATAAATAAAACCTTCTCTTTCATGATAAGCAGCTTACAGTCATCAGGTAGAGGATTCAAATCAGAGTGCATAGTGCTTGTAACCACCTGTCTACGTCTAATTACCTTAACTATCTCAATAGATGATGCACCTGGTCCTGTCTGTCAGTCTTTAACCCTGTCTCCTAAACAAACAAAACAAAATTCCTAAACAAAACTAAACGTGAAGCTTTTGCTGCTCCCTTTCATCCTATTGCCTTTTAAATCGGCTCAGAGCTTATCCGTTAAGATGCGTTTCTCTCCCAGATGAAGCCACTAGAGGAACTTCTACTGCCAATAACGTTTTACTTTTCTCAAACACCTCTGGATCGGTGCTTCTGTTTCTTTTTGCATGTATGCTCTGTATTCACAAACCCCCAGTCGCTAGTAGAGGATGGCTGTTGACACTGAGCCAGGTCCTGCTGGAGGTTTCTTCCTTTAAAAGGGGAGTTTTCCTCTTTGCTGTTGCTACATACATGCTCAGTATGAGGGAACGCAATCTGCTGGGTTTCCTTAGACAGAAAACTTTTCTTTAACCAATTTGAATAATAAACTGAATTTGACTGCATTGTTTAATGGCTAGGATCAATTGAAATGTATGTATGACTGGATGGAATTGACTTCTTTTTGTAAAGTGCATAGTGATGACATGTGATGTGAATAGGTGACATAAACAAACTGAATTGTAGCAAAAATAGAGTAGATTTAACAAAAGATCCATACAAACATGGGATAATACATACATATCTTATAAAATATTACGCCATTTAGTACTTCCACTCACCTGAGTGGAGGGATTTTCCAGGACAAGAGAGTCCAGGGCGATGGTGACGAACACGCATGTCTTCCCTGTTCCAGACTTAGCTTGAACAATCAAATCTGAAACAATGTGAACAATAAAACATTCTGACGAAATACAGAACAAGAGCAGCAAAAATAATAATTATTCATCTAAAATATATTTATAACGACTGGGTGCATGTTTTCTCAACAAGTAAAGCTCCCCTTTCTATCACAGCTAATCATTTTATCTTTAATTACTGTTCAATCAAAATACATGTAACAACAGGCGTGACTGTTAATGTTTTTACTCTGAAGCAGCATTTTCCTGTCTCTATGATCATCAGAGACTGAATGATTTTCACAAAAACCAAAGGAATACTGCTTATGTCCTTGCATTGATTGGATTCAAACACACAGTCTGTTTCTGATCCCCTGTTTTCTGCACATACCGAGTCCACAGCGGCCCAGCGGGATCGCCTTGAGCTGGATCGGGGACGGTTTCTGGAAACCCGCGGAGGACAGTCCGTCCAGCACGGCCTGAGACAGCAGCAGTGAGCCGAAGTCAATCCCCTCCGCCAGAAGCACATCGTCGGTCCTCTTTCGCGCTTCTACGTCGTGAGCTGCTCTCCTCATGAAGGCAGCCATATTTGCTGTTTACCACCGGTGAGCCAACCAAATTGAAAGGGCCTCCAGCACTGATTTTAGCGCCCTCTAGTGTCGCGGAGGAGGAATAATAGGTTTCACCGTTAAAGAGATGCCAGGGTCACGCTGGTCAGTTTGTATCCAGCGGCGGTTCTGACACGAATGGGGCCAGACGTCTCCTTGTCGACACACAACCAAACACAACAAGTCAAAGCTCATTTGGGTAAACAAACCTTTTACTTTGTAATTTATCACAAACACCAAGTCCTCTCTAAGTCCAAAGAGTTTGTTTGTTTGTTTGTTTTTCTATTCTCTAAATACTTGGCTGAATGTCAGATTTTAGCAGTCTGTTCATCCAAACATGTTTGTTGGGACACAGAGGTGAGAGTATGCTTTGAAAAATATGATAAATGAACATTATTTTAAAAAAGCAGAAAAGTTCCAGCTTTAAAATTATTTACTATTTGTGGAGAGAAGTTAAAATTTTGCTAAGGTTTTTTTTGTCTGATGTTGTAGATATTATAATGTTGTCTTGTAACTTAATCTCACTCGGGTCTCTCCTTAAAATAAGATTGGATGATCCAATTAGATTTACCTGCATACATAAAGTTAAATTAAAAAATGTAATTGTTTGGAAGGAAAAGCTAATTTTATCAGAAGCCAAACATAGCACAATTTCCTTGCAAGCAGTTATTGTCATCAAAGCCAGCAATAATGGAAAGTGCAATCTAAGAGGATATGCTTAGCATTATCTTTTATTATCTGGATTAACAGATTTAATCAACAAGAATTATAGCTCATCTTATTAAAGCAGCCCCATCTTCGTGTCTTTTCCAAAGATATTGCAGCTCACCTGTCGAGTAGAAGAGGATGTAACAGAAAAAGAGCCGATGCTGTTGTGTGTTCTCTGTGGTCATGTTTCTAGAGCCTGCTTGATTTAAAACATTTAAATCTTAGAAGATTTGGATTTGAGCTGCTGATTAACGGCATACATTTGTTGGTTATGGCTTATTTTTTAATTCTTTTTTTTCACCCTGCAGTTTATCTCTGAATTAAAACACTTGGTCTAAAATGGAGCAAGTTATTCTCACTGGAAACATCTCGTCTAACACTTTAATCCACACAGACCTCTTGTCTAGAAGGGGATACACAATACTGGCCATAATCATGGGTGTGTTCTCTTTGGCGGGGATCATCCTCAATGTCCATGTGATTGTGGTGACAGTAAAACACCCAAAGTTAAGGCAGCCGCTGAGCTTTGCCCTGGTTAACCTCGCTGTATGTGACCTGGGCTGTGCTGTGTTTGGAGGCCTTCCCACCACTTTCAACAGTATCATAGGACACTTCAGCCTGGGACGTTTGGGCTGTGTATTTGGGGGCTTTGCCGTTTCCTTTTTTGGTGAGTCTATTCTCTTTTATTTCAAATCTAACATTTAACCTGCAACCCTGTGTAAGACTGATTTGCTTTTAGGTGGAGGCCTAATTTAAGCTGAGCATTTTGATGAATAAAGCAAGGAACATCACTGCGCTACAGTTTGTCTTGTAATTCAGATTTACTAGTCAGAACACGCAATGCATCATAATGTGTGCAATTTATTCCAGTATCCGTTGTTTTATAAAGCAAATCCATAGTTAATGCATCTCTGCCAATTCATGTTCAGTGAGATCAACATAGTTTATTTTACAACGTATAAATTATAGGATGCATACAAATACTGAGATGGTTTGTCAAAAAAAGTCAGAGAAAGAAAATGTACCTGGAGGTGGCACCACTGCCTGAAAAAAGCATTAGCGTCAATACAAGAAATATAATTTTTGCTTTTCTCATATTACATCACTAACATGAACAACAAAGGTTTTAGCATTTAAAAATATGCAAAAAAATACATTTTAGGTAAAATAGTTTTTAAAGCGGCTTACTTGTTGGTTTTAGTCACTCGAACATGCCAAGATTCATGTAGCCTAGTGCTACTTTCGCAGAAGCATATACACAGCAGCTGTTTTAAAAATGTATCAGAACTTTTATATGAAATCTTAAAACAAATTGCTCTAAAAAGTCTGCGTCCCACAACAACATAGTATTAAATTCCCAAATTACTGTTTAGACCAAAAAGTACTTAAATGTTAGAATAATGTGACTTTGGTGGTTAGGAATTACTCTTGATTGCAAATGGCAGATGTTTGGAATAAATCCAATAAAGATGAACTGAAATATTTAGTGAAGCATCAAAATTTAAGAATGGCTTGTTTAGCTGAATGAGAATTATTTTAAAAATAATTTTATATAAATAATTGTAACTTTAAAAAAAATAAAAGTTCTAACATGTTCTTTTCTTCCTCTCACAGGTATATCAGCTCTGTGTACAGTAGCTGTCATTTCTATTGAACGTTACATTGTGGTGTGTTATCCCATGGGGGCTGTTCTTTTCCAGACCAGGTGATATGTACTAATATCCCTAATCACATTCTTTCTATAAAAACTAGAATAATGTTTCCTTCAACATGCTGTTCTTGTCTTCCACAGGCATGCAGTCGCAGGTGTGGTCCTTTCCTGGGTTTGGTCATTTGTGTGGAACACCCCACCTCTGATTGGCTGGGGAGGTTTTCACCTAGAAGGGGTTAAAATTTCCTGTGCACCAAACTGGTACAGTCGTGATGCTGCTAACATGTCCTACATCATCATCTACTTCTCTCTATGTTTTGCGGTGCCTTTTACCACAATCATGGTATCCTACTCCAGACTTTTATGGACTCTACATCAGGTGAGCAATGCAGATTCTGGATGTACATCTTTGCCCACTGTTTGTCACAGTAAAGTCCTCTGTCTGGTTCTGTAGGTCTCCAAACTGCAAACATCTGAGAGTAGAAGCACTTATCGTGTGGAAAGGCAGGTTGCAGGCATGGTTGTGGTGATGGTTTTGGCCTTCCTGATCACATGGCTGCCTTATGCAGCAATGTCTATGGCTGTAATCATGGACTCCAGTCTTTATATAGACCCTGTCATTGCCACCATACCTGTTTATTTAGCCAAAACCAGCACTGTCTACAACCCCATCATATATATTTTCATGAACAGACAGGTAACTCTTCATCACTATTTATCTGCACACACAAACAACCACAAAGCAGAAAACCATGTACACCAAGGTATTTGTCTTTCAGTTTCGAGGCTATGCTGTTCCTGCTCTTCTGTGTGGATGGAGCCCGTGGCCCTCCAAAGCCCAAATATCTGATGCTACCACTACTGTAGTCAACAAAAACAACAAAGTTGTACTGGAACAATTTTCAAAAGAATAAAAAGACTTTTAAAAGCTGTACTTAAAAGGTGGGTAGGTAGGTAGGTAGGTAGGTAGGTAGGTAGGTAGGTAGGTAGGTAGGTAGGTAGGTAGGTAGGTAGGTAGGTAGGTAGGTAGGTAGGTAGGTGGGTGGTTAGGTGGGTAGGTAGGTAGGTGGGTAGGTAGGTAGAATTACTGTTAGTATTGGTATTACTGTATATTGGGGGGAAAAGGACTTAGAAAAGTGTTTCTTCTGCTCAGTGTTTTTTATTTTAGTTGTTAAAATACTAGAATTTCTCCATCACTTCATATTTTTGTCTGTATGATGACAGCTTTAAAAATATTAAATCAGGTGTTACTCAGTACTTAAGTAGCCTTTTTACCAAATACTTTTTTACTCTTACTCAAGTAACAGCTACTTTTTACTTTTACTTGAGTAAAGAGTAAAAATATGCTTAAGTAATGCTCCTCTTACTTAAGTACAATTTTTGGCTACTCCCCCCACCTCTGTATTTTGATAATATTACATCCAAACAAACTGAACAGAAAATCCACATGCCATCACACATCAAGCATAGTAATAGGCTACATGTAATAGTTATGAATATTTCACCTGCTGTGGCCTGAACGCTCTGCAAGGATCTGAACTGCGCTAGGGAGACTGAATCCGCACTCTATTGCCAAAGTTTTGAACTCAGGGAACATTTCTTCAACTGAAGTGATTAGAAGTTGGCAAGACTCACTGATGGACTGCTTTTCTACGGAGGAGGATTAGGGCCACTGAAGAAAAAAAAATTGAATTCTGAGAAAAAAGTCAGAATTCTGAGATTAAAGTCAGAATTCTGAGATTAAAGTCAGAATTCTGACTTTAATCTCAGAATTCTGATTTTTTTCAGAAACCTTAAACAAACCAAATTTTTTACAAAGGATTTTTTTTTTCACTTCCAAAAAAAAGTCAGAATTCTGACTTTAATCTCAGAATTCTGACTTTAATCTCAGAATTCTGACTTTAATCTCAGAATTCTGACTTTAATCTCACAATTCTGACTTTAATCTCAGAATTCTGACTTTATTCTCACAATTCTGACTTTAATCTCAGAATTCTGACTTTATTCTCACAATTCTGACTTTAATCTCACAATTCTGACTTTATTCTCAGAATTCTGACTTTATTCTCACAATTCTGACTTTATTCTCACAATTCTGACTTTAATCTCAGAATTCTGACTTTATTCTCACAATTCTGACTTTAATCTCAGAATTCTGACTTTTTTCTCAGAATTCTGATTTTTTTTCAGAAACCTAAAACAAACCAAATTTTTTACAAAGGATTTTTTTTTCATTTCCAAAAAAGTCAGAATTCTGACTTTAATCTCAGAATTCTGACTTTATTCTCAGAATTCTGATTTTAATCTCAGAATTCTGACTTTATTCTCACAATTCTGACTTTAATCTCAGAATTCTGACTTTATTCTCACAATTCTGACTTTAATCTCAGAATTCTGACTTTATTCTCACAATTCTGACTTTAATCTCAGAATTCTGACTTTATTCTCACAATTCTGACTTTTTTCAGAAACCTAAAACGAACAAAATTTTTTACTTCTGACTTTATTCTCAGAATTCTGACTTTAATCTCAGAATTCTGACTTTAATCTCAGAATTCTGACTTTTTTCAGAAACCTAAAACAAAAAAAATTTTTTACAAAGGATTTTTTTTCATTTCCAAAAAAAAGTCAGAATTCTGAGAATAAAGTCAGAATTATGAGATTAAAGTCAGAATTATGAGAATAAAGTCAGAATTATGAGATTAAAGTCAGAATTCTGACTTTTTTCTCAGAATTCTATATTTTTTTTCTTCAGTGGCCCTAATCCTCTTCCGTACTTTTCTGATTGCATCAGCGGGAGAAAATTCCAGAGAATGTGCTCTTTTTAAATCAGTGGTTAAGCTGCAGCGATCTGTCATCGCTGGTCTGTGTCCGTTGCAGTCACAGATGCTCTCCAACGCCTCCATAACTCTTCTTCGTGCTGTCAGCTCCCGGATAGCAAGATGCATTGAGTACGGTGTCCAGATCTGAGACGATGCTCTAATGGGAATTATATATTGTTGATTCAGTTACCTGAACTCTGTGCTTAAAGTTAGAAATGTCTGCTTGTCTGCACCAAGTGGTCAGGGGTGTGAAATGCAATAACTCAAAATAACCTATTGCCGTCACTGTTTAAAAAAATGGCAAAATATGGAAAATATACAGTTAACGTAATTAGGGATGTTTGATATTGTTTTTTACTGATATCTGATATTGACCAAATCTTAATTTCTGATATCAATGTAAACTTGTAACCCTGACAGACATCTACCTAAATGTTCAAGGTTGGCACAGAACTGCAGAAGCCACAAAGCAAATTGCGAGTTCTGCCAAACAAAGAAAAATATCCCAAAAAGTACCTCAGATCTGTCATATTTTGACATTTTGAGTGAGAGAAGAGGCAGCTAAAGAGTTTGATGTATAATATGTGCATAGTATGAAAGTAAGGTCTAAATGTTCTGTCATTAAAAAAGTAAAAAGCGATATTAATAATTTCTGATATTACATTTTAATGCGAAATTATAATTACTATTAGGTTTTGTTATGAAGTGCTTTCTTGATAGCATAAACAAACAAAATGGTGGGTCTGGTTGTCATGCAGTGTCAAGGTAGATTTAATTGATAAAAGGAGAAGAGGAGCCCTATTGCATCAATAAACTGCAACTCAACCCCGAATCAACTTTTTTTCCTTTTAAACTGTATAAATGAGTGGCTAATAGTGCTGCTTACATGTGTATTCATTATTGTGGCATTTTAGTGCATGTTATTTGAAATATACATTTTCTGCCTAAAACCATGAATGTGTTGCCCTCTTCCAGTTAAAAGGCTCACCTACACTTGAATTTGAAGCAGCCATCCCCATTGGCTCTGTGGTGAGCTCTGAACTATGATGTCAGCTGTATTTAGGGTGACCAGATCCCCATCCAGCAAATGTGGGACAATGTGAGAAACCTATGCATCAAGATAAAAGTGTAAATTAGGCTTTAAAATGATAAACTTTCTATTTTGCCCCTTAGCTCTAAATGTAAGTAACTTACCTGTGTGTTTCTTCAGATTTTTGCTCCTGAAATGTGGCCCAAATGATTCTTTTTTTAAATACAGATGTGCACTATCTATTACATCCTAGAGCTGCAGTGAATAATTAGTCAATAAATCAGTCAAAATGTTACCCGAGTCGTTTATTACTCAGTGATTTTAATTCGCTCTGCTTTCTGTTCTGAATTTAAGTTGCACTTCTTGTGTAGATATTTTAAAATAAATGAAGACAGAGAAGTAGCTTTAATTAGTTAGAATTATTTGTATGTTTTATGTTTATATGTTTACATCAATCTTTGACCTGATGCCTGTCACTCAGTCTAGGCCCCGTCCCCTTTGTATAACAGCCCTGGTGTTGATTTGGGCACCCTAAAATCACCACTGGCCACCATTTAGCCCTCTTTGAAAACTTCCTAGATACACCCCTGCTCAGCAGTCTAGATTAAGTATTTTAAGGTTATATAAACATTATTCAAGCATTAATATCTGTAATCATTTTGAATATGACAAATTGAGTTAAACTCACTTTAGGGTTAAACAAAGCGGGTCTGATGCATACCGTTATTAATTCAAACTCTCAGGAGTCTTTGTTTCTTTCCGATTTTTTCACGTTTGATTTGTTTGTTCTGCTGCTGAAAAACCTCCCCATAGCTGAAGTCTATGAAGTTCTGGTGCTGCTAAGGGGAAAAGCAAAGCGCCAGTTATGGGCCGGAAGCGAGCTTGCAATGAGCACACGTATTTTTCTTTTCATTTTTTGAATGCAGGACTTTGCGGAGCTGTAGTGAGAATAACAGATAAATGGGGAGACGCAGACAGGAGCAATAGGCTAGAAGAGACCCAGTTCTGTTTGAACTGGAGTCTCGGAGCTGACCAATCAGGCTTTAGGCCAGTGTTAGAAACGCCCACCTTATTAGAATACACTTCAGTAAATAAATAAATGTGAAAATAAATAAATAAATGTGGACATATATATATATACATATATATATATATATATATATATATATATATATATATAAATAAATATGGAAATAAAATAACATTGTAAATAAATAAAATGTGGAAATACATAATTAAATTTGTAATTTATTCCCACATATATTTATTTTTAATTGTATTTACCAATTAATTTATTGTTTTATTTATTTATTTACAGATGTATTTTGAATTTTATTTATTTACAAATGTATTTCCAATTTTATTTATTTCCACATTTACGTAGTTATTTCCACATTTATTTATTTACAAATGTATTACTTTATTTCCACATTTATTTATTTACAAATGTATTACTTTATTTATTTCCACATTTATTTATTGTCAATTTTGGCAGGGACGGTCCTTCATAGGTGATGGTCCTCCATAACTGTGGGGTATAAAAGCAGCCGAGTGTTGGCCGCGCCTCCATAGTGAGTTCATGTAGTGATAATTAAATTTAAAGCATGAACAGCATCTTACTAAAGCACAAAGTGGCAGCCCCAACACAAATACTCTATTTTTTTTCTCTTCCTTTTGAACATTTCATATCTTCTTGGAATTCAGAAACATTTAATTTCATCACTATGGTATGCTTTTTAAAGTATATGATTTAAGCTGACAGCTGGAGAAAATCAAGTGTCCATACTTTTCTAAACTTCACATTCTTTTTGTTTAAGCTGAATGAAGTTATGATTATAATGAAAAAATATATACTGCATTTTTAAATAATCTTCACAGATGTTAGTCGATCTTAATGTAAGACATTTTTGGTCCTGAAAAACCTTTGTCACATTTTTATGACTTCAGTGTGTTCAGAAAATTAAATCTGATATTTGCATGGTCAAGTCTCACAGTTTGATCAGAAAATCATGTGTCACCTTCTCAAATAAACAAATATGCAATCAAACAATTTCCATGGCTTTTTATTGATTACAGAAATATTGCTAAGACTTTTAATAAAGAAAAGCAAAAGAGGAAAAAAAATCTAGAATGTGAATAGCTGTATCAAACCTGTACATTTCTGTATATACAGAGTGAGGGATCATCTATGTACATGCTACATACTGTCACACTCTAGGAAAATAAGTAGTCCTTATGACAGGCAGAGCCATGGGATCACTTGACTCGTTCTAACTCGATTTCAGAGAAAATGCACAGATAACCGAAGGTCAGCATCAGAAGCAGACAAAACTCTGGCGTACACCAACAGGCTCTCTGACAGATGCAGCACTGGTTGACATTTCAGCTAATTGGTGTGTAAAAACAGTTGTGTGCTTGAACACCTGGTGCTTGGGAGGAATGATGTTGGTCGCCCAGGTTATGCCAGCCTGTAATATCAAAATGCATTGAAGAAAAACGCTTCGCCCTCCACACATATTGGCACACAAAGTAAAAATGTGTGAAAACTGAAATTAGTAAAATAAATTACTTTTATCGCAATAAGAAATTTTCAAACAGAAAATTCTGCAGTTCTTTAACAATGAGTTTTACAGATTTTTTAAAAATCTCTCTTTATGCTAATCTATAGTGACAAGATGAATGTAGATCCTTGCTTGCCAGCTTCAGTTTTAATCCAATCAATTGTTGAGCCAACTATAGATTTCCTGAATTGTGCACACATATAGGCAATTGCCTTATTAAAATGACATGTTCTCTTGTCTTACACATTTTGAGGAGGGACTAAGGGAAGGTCACCTCACATGTATATTTCAGGGAAAAAAGAAATCTTGGATTGCTAATTAAAAGTTATTACTATATTCAATTTGAAATCCAAATAAAAAAAACAGCTTCATTTACATTTAATTCATTGAAATAGATAATTTTGTAAAAAGAATAAAAATTAGGTTTTGTTTTTCTATTGTTAAAATTAAGTCCGTTTTTTTCTACAATTTCAAATTTATTTGAGATTAGACTATTGCAATAAATGAATTTATTTTCTCTATTTTAAATCAGTTTTAGTTGATTTCGCTTTGTACACCTCTTTACTAAGGCGTGGCAGGACATATGGAGGGCGCTGCGTGTTTGAGTGCTAAAATACTGTTTCAGCTGACTTAGATTTGTTGCACAACCCATCTGCTCCCAGCCAGCACTTCCCACTTTTACTTTACACTGTGTTGTCATTGTCCTTGCGATGTTTTTGGTACAGTCTTCAGGTTCATACTATGTGTTGTAGGGTGTAATATTCATGTGATAAAATCTCCCATGCAACACTTCCTGCAGCAGCTATTCCACAAACCAACATAAAAAACATGTGTTTAATACAGAAACATGCTTAAAAAGATGACAAAAAGGACATCATATAAGGTGGTCTCTAAACAGCAATGTTACAGTGGATTTAACAGAATGAGTGACAACACAGATTGAAATTGTTCACATACAATTTAAACCAGCATTGCAAAGGACTTCGGACCATGATTTGCTCTACTGGGCAGATACAAGATCAGCTGCGCCTCACAGCATCCACAGAAAGAACACGAGCAAAAAGTCCTGAGCTCAAGGAATGTGCAACATGTCCCCAGCCAAACACCCACTTTTAAGACTGAGAACAGCATCCTGGAATAATCATTGCTTCTTCTGACAAAGTAAATCTCAAGATCATATATACAGTAAAAAAAAAAAAAAAAAAAAAAAAAAAAAAGTAAAACTGTAAAAACAAAAGCACATGAGGCTTGACAGAAGATAGTTTTTTTTTAAGGATCTATTCATGAGTTAGAGGTAAAATCAGATACAAAGAGGACAGTTTAACATTAACACCTGCACATGAGACTACAAATAACTTCAGTCAAGGCAAAAAGGACGAGGGGAGGTGTGTCTTGGAATCAGCAGGTGAGGATTTGT
The DNA here is from genome assembly GCA_963556495.2 of Valencia hispanica. NCBI lineage: Eukaryota > Metazoa > Chordata > Actinopteri > Cyprinodontiformes > Valenciidae > Valencia > Valencia hispanica. The sequence continues at coordinate 32,632,434 of OY747709.1, forward strand.
ACACTTCCTTTACGTCTTCAGTGTTATCCTTCTCAAAAACAGTTCGACGGCATCCTGCAGTGTAGTATTCGTTACAGCACTACAGGAATCCAGGGTATGTTCAAATATAAAGTACCGATGTAGTGCAAAAAAAAACCACCTCATCCATGTCCTATTTTAATGGGTTCATTTTTGGTTTCTCAATTGATTTATGTTTAGTGTGTACTTGGCATCCTACTCTGCTGACCAATGAGGTAACAGAAAGACAGCCACCCTGACCTCTCCTGGGCAATAAGGTGCAAACGTTTATCTCTGTAAACTCCAATCATCCACACTCTCGCCATTTTCAAGTGAGCCATTAGTGTGAGTCAGTGTGTTTATGATAGGAATAAAAAAAGACAGAAAGATAATTTAAGGAGTTATGTAAAGGTTTAGGTTTGAGGTGCAATGCTTTGGAGTTTGGATTCAGGCAGAGATGTGCTATGAAAAAGCAAGACTTCTACAGCTTAGTCTATCTATGTACAGCAATAATTTGAACAGAAAGTGAAAGTGGACACCTCTTCCCCTCTTTGCCTTTGATTCATGTTTACTTTGACTCCTTCCTCACAGCTCACTGATACAGCAAGTTCTGTTTTAAATCTGAGTCAGCTCACATAATGCTGCCCTCTTCTGGACAGCAGTGATAGTAGCAGCAAGGAGAACCATATATTCCCCCACTTTTATTCCAGCATCACACTTTATTATTTCCATCTTTAGGGTTGAACTGAGTCTTTATCTACAAGTTAAAATTCTTCAGCCATAGATTTAAGTCGTTTTGTTATCACATTTCCTGCATGAGTGTGTGTGTGTGTGTGTGTGCATGTCTCTTTCTTTTCCTAGTAGGAGTGTGTGACTTTATGTGGCAGGGTGTGTGTCGCTCCTTCAGTTTGTGTATGGCGGAGTCGGTAAATATTTGTTTTGATGAGACAGTTCCACGTTTCACTGCCCTCTGCATCTCACCGTCCCGCCATCACTAAAACAACACACTCTGTCTCCTGTTTTTCCCCTGGCCTGAAAGAGAGAGAGGGAGCGATAGAGAAACAGACCGAGAGAGAGAGAGAAAGATAGAAAGAGATTAAAAAAGAAGCTTGGATTCCTTTTTGAACACACAAACCACACTACATGGTTGCAAATTTATCTTTAAACCACAACAGTTCTGGTAACACTGGGCATGCAAGACTGCAACAATTGCTTATTATTATTATTATTATTATGCATATTTAAACAACTGATTTTAATAATCATTCACTTAATTTAGCAAGTTGTTCCAATATAAAAAAAATAGTGTTCCTACATTTCACTGGAACATCCATTAATCTGATTTAAGTAACAATTTCACTTCCCGGGTCCAGTTTTTACGTAAAAACAAATAATTTGTATTTTTAGTGTCAACAAAAACTGCAAATTATACATATGACTGCTTTCTTTGAATTAGGTGTAGCTTTTAATATGGCAACTTTGATTTTGTGTTTATTAAACATTTACATTACAAAACAACAGCAATAGCATCAGCTTCCTCTCTAACAGCTAGACATTCCATCAGTTTTTAACCTGGCATGTCGAATTTGCTCAAACTTTAAAAAAAAGGTAGTGATCTATGGAGGACTACGGGGGTCATTGGAAAAGCAATACAGCATTTTGACGATGAGTGCTTAATTGTGAATTAAAAATATAGATTGCTAGATATAATTGAATGTAACCAGCTCTCTCATTGGTTAGACAGCCACATTTGGGTGGACCTCGCCGAGCTGCACAGCTCGTGTCTAACCAATGAGAGAGCTGGTTACGTTTGAGGAGCAGCTGTGATTGGTTGAACTTAGTTTTCAGTGTGCTCAGGGACCAGGATTTATGCTAACAGGAGAGGGTAAACCATTTAGGAAATGCAATTGCAAAAATGATTTGAAAATGAGAGCTGGAAAGAGAAAACCGATGTAGAAAAGGGAATAACTTTTTTAAATGTATGAAAAGGAAAGATATTTACAATCTCATTTATTAATTGTGTTATTTAATTCTCCATTTTGAAATAGGATTTGAAAAACGTTTTCAAATCACAGTATTGAATAATCAAATAAATACAATTTGCAATTCCTCTTTAGTATTTCAATTTAAAATGTGTAATTACAAAATGCTTTTCAAATGTGTCTTTTTTTGTATAAATTAATTGTTGAATTTGAAATTATATTTAGCAATCTATATTTTTAATTCACAAATAAGCACTCATCGTCAAAATGCTGTATTGCTTTTCCAATGACCCCCGTAGTCCTCCATAGTGATCATGCAGGAAGAAAAATCTGGATCATATAAAAGTTGAGACACCTTTGTTGAGGTCAGTCTAAATGTAGGAAATTTAAAAAATGATTGAATACTGTAAAGCAAAATCCTTACAGTTGAAAGCAGACAGTGCTTTGCAAAAGTAAGAAACTTTGATGTGTAATTGGATTTTAATAAACAGAGCAAAACATAACTGAACTGAAAATGATAAATGGTCTATATTTTTAACAAATGTAAAAAATCTATTGGTATTCACTCTTATTGTATCAGCATGTAATCAAATCTGTGTATGAAGACAGGAAGCCACAGCATTTTGCCAAATGTTGAAGAAAAAGCATCATGACGACAAAGGAACACGCCAGACAGGTCCGACTTAAAGATTAAAAGCAGGTTGAAAAAATATCCCACTATTTGAACAGAGCACTGTTAAATAAATCATCAGAAAATGTAAATAGTATAATACAACTTGCTGCCCACCTACACAGCCAGGCCGGGTAAATAGAATATTATTCAGAGAAGCAATCAAAAAGCTCATGGTAACTCTGGAGGAGCTACAAAGATCCATAGCTCAGGTGGGAGACTTTGCCAGCATAACTATTCGTCAAGCACACCATAAATGTGGTCTTTGTGGAAAAGTGGCAGGACTAAAGAAATCCATAAGAACAACCATGAGACACCACAAACATGTAGATGAATATGCTGTACGTGACAGAAAAATAACACATCCTAAGCATGGGGGTAGTAGCATAATGCTATGGGGTCCCTATTTCTTCAGGGAAGTGGGTCAAAGTAGGTGGGAAGACGGATGGAGCCAAAAACAGAGTGATCCTGAAGAAAAAACTGGAACAGCACATAGACTGGGATGTAAGTTCACCTTTCAGCAGGATGGAAGTCAGGACCTAGGTCCAGTTGAGAATCCTTTACAATACAGAAAATTGTTGTTCACAGAAACTCTCCATCCAATCCGACTGCGTTTGAACTATTTTGCAAAGAATAATGGGCAAAAACATAGGTCTCTGGATGTTCTCAGGTGGCTCTATAAATAATGGACTTAGAAAGGTTAAATAAAAATTCTCACTGCTCTACTTTATCTTGGTCTATAACATAAAATCCCAATAAAATTACTTTGAAATATGGGGTTTTAATGTGAGAAAATTAGGAAAAGTTCAAGGTGTTTGATTACTTTTGCAAGACATCGTACTTGGTGTACATGCATTAAAACCACAGCAAAGAAAACTTTGTTATTTGTGTCAGGGTTTCTCTAATATCTGCTCATACTTACCAATGGTTGTAAAACAGCAATGAAACAGTAAAACACACATTCCCATGCTTATAAAAAAAAAACAAATGCACTCTTCATAAAATCTAAACTTACAGACTCGTGATAATGCTAATTCTCCCACTGAAGAAACCTAAACAGGACTGCAAATGAAAACAGTCAAGCAAGACTCTGATTTGTTTAATGTTTTTGCACCACAGCTTCATTGAATCCTGAAATAAACACATACCGGCTCGTTAAGAAAAAAGGATACCCACTTAAGAGGAAGCTGAAATTATGCTTCAAGTTTAGGGGCTTAAAGTGTGGCAAGGTAGAGGAGAGAGGAGAAATAAACAGCAGAGAAAACCTCTCAAGAGACAATTAAAAAGGACCCTTAAGGTGATAAACGTATTAGAGAATGGAGTTAGGGAACAAAATGTGATGAAAACAGTGATGTAGTGTGGTGTGAGGTGCACAAAAAGTAGGTTTGCAACAAAGACAAGGTGCTGAAAGAAGAAGAAATGCCAAACAGTAACAGGAGAAGGATAAGTGAATAGAAGACAGTCTGAGAGAAAGAGACAGTATTTACCAGATTGTTAGGGCCCAGTCAGCCAGTGGAAGTGGAGGAGAGATTGTGACTCTGAGCCCTGGGATTGGCTGCCTCTCTCTGGAAGTACTGCGAGGGTGCAGAGCCTAGCTTATGGGCCACCACTTTTTTAAGGGTCAGGGAACAGGGAAGGTTGGGAATATTGAGGTGTTATGGAGGAGTTTAAGGCAGGAACACAAGGGAGATTAGGGGAATGATTAAGAAAAAGATGAACAGAGCAGAAGAAGAGTGCATGGGTACCAAAGAGAAAAGACAGTTTACTTGAACAGGACAGAAAGACAACAGAAACAGTAAAACAAGACGCACAAACACAGAGACTAAAAGACAAACACTTGGTAAAATTAAAGCAAATGTTGGAGCCAGTACAACAGTATCCACCATCACCGTTTAGCTTTTTGCAAGCTGAACAAAAAGCTAGACAATTAAAGCAACAAAAACTAGCATAAATATTAGATTCATTTTGTTTAGCTCATGAAAAATTATCAAAGAATAAAATAATTTATTTCCTGCTCCTGGCGGAGGGACAAAAAAAGGAATCCATTTCTTCGCTGGCCTTTATTAGCAAAAAAAGTCCCTTCGGACAATTGTTTTTTTTATATATCCAGCTTCATGGACCAAATTTGAGTGCAAAAAGTAGATGACAACAACGCTCCATTCACAGTCCAAGAATTAGGGCCAGAAAAATTAACGCTCCTATGGATGCTTCCGGAAGCTTTTTTGTGTTATTGAAATTTTCTATCGCAAGGATTTCTACATTGAGTTGTGTAACATACAGGGTTGCTAGGACCAGTTGGCAAAACAGTTGCAGTAGCCTTCATGTCCTTTTGGTTATGTTACAACCACAAACTTCAATACATGTTAATGTTTTTTATAATACACTAGCACATAGTAATTTACGATTTTGATGTGGAAAGTAGATTATATATTATGTAATGTAATTTTTAATTTTTACAATACTTTCTAACCCCTTTCATTCCAGTTTAAGTTGCAGTCTTTTCGAGTGTTAAGCTAAATAACCCAGCTCAGTCAGAGTTTACATGTTTAGGACCACTGTTTGCAGGAAGCTGATTATCCGCTGCAGCCTCAAGTCTCCTGCAGCCAATGACAAGCTTTCTTCCAGGATTGTCCAGTATTTAGCTCCATATATTTGATCTGCTGCCCTGCTCCCGTTGAATGAAAGCATCTCCTCAACATTATGCTGCCACCACCGTGTGTTGCTGTTGGGATGGTTGCGCTCATCATAATGTAAAATGTTTGTCATGCAGCCAAAAGGTCACATTTGGTCTCATCTGAACAGAGCGCCTGAAGCAGGGGTGCTGGAGAAATAAAATGCATCTAAAACATGAAGGACCTGGCCCCAGACATGGCCCTGAAGACCATGGTTAAGGAACAACGCCCTAAATGACCTGAGCAGAAAATGGGACTTCTTATGGCTGTCTTTCTACACAGACTTTCTTCTTGTTACTCTTCCATAAATGCCAGATTTGCAAATTGCACTGAAAAATAGTTGTGCAGTGAACATATTCTCCTACCTAAGCTGTGGATTTCTGTAGCTGCTCAAAGGTTAACCTTGTAAAGTTTAGAGCTGGACCCTACTCTTTACGTTTTTAGACGATGACAAACAGTGCTCTGTATATTGTTTTATAATATAGCCTAGCTCTAAACACAAATATATTTTACAAATGTATCCCTAACCTGTCTGGTGTGTCCGTTGGTCCTTATGACCGTTTGCTCACTAATGTTCTCTAACAAAACTCTGAGGCATTTCAAGAAGAGCTGTATTTATACAGAGATTAAAATACAAACAGGCAACTCTTTTCTCTAAGTAGGTGACTTTTGAAAGCAATTGGTTCCAATGGATTTTAGTTTGAAGTTTTAGACTAATAACATATCCACACCACACTTTTTAGACTATTTTCATGTCAATTTTTGTTCTATTCTCATTGCACTTCATATACTACTCTGTTGGTCTACTACATAAAAACCAAATAAAATACATAAAAGTTTGTGGTTGTAAATATAAGACGTCTCCCAATTCAAGGGGTTTGACTACTTGTGCAATGCACTGAACTAAATTTGCCACCTAAAGATGATTACAAAAGCCAACACGTAATAAAACAGAATTCATAATATGCTAAATAAATCTGGTGTTTAAAAGATTAATGAAGTACAGCTGAAGTTATGGACCGAGCCTTTACGGTTACTCATAGTAAGTCTAACTCCAGCTCTGACTAGAATTTATTCATTAGGCTCCATCTGGATAGACTGAAGATCCATTATGGTAGTTCATTGTAAAAGGTCATAAATGGCATACAAATGTTACGACTAAATATCTCAATAATGCAATGTTGACAGTGTAAGAAAAATTTCAACTTATTATCAAAGTGGAAACAAAAGACAATAGAAGTTATTGTTAGAATGTAAGTAGTAGTGAACTGAATTCACAGTAACTGTCAAAGCCTTTGGTTATTATAGCCGTTGTGCCTCTATGCTTGATAAATATTTACATTTAGGTTTTGGAGGATGGACCTAGTGTAGAAGTCAATAGTTTTGCATGACCACAGACTGTTATGAGACACAACACAAAGGCAACACTTGCAGAGAAAAAGGAAAGCGAAGAGGAGAAAGACAGGGAACAAGTCCTGTTGTCCTAATTAAGTAAAGTTGTCCTAAATGTTTGTCTTTCCTTCCTCTGTTTATTATAGGGGACTTACTTGATTCTGGGTGAATTGAAGACCTCTTTCCGGGATCTCTATGCAGTTGGATGCCTTTTATAGAGAAGATGGAAGCAGCTAAAAACACAAAGACACAGAACTGATGACACAGTTTTTGTAATAAGTTGAATATTCAGTTCCTAATATTAGCACTCACTGTCAGCCAGCGATTGAACGTGTTCTCCTAGAGTTCTGAAATACGAGTGTCTTAGACCCTCCTCAGCAGATACGCGATTCTTTGCTTCAAACTAGTGATAAAGATAAAAGGGATGTTAATTATTTATCATGTTCTTGAAGTTTATTTTTCCTTAGAGGTTCTTATTATCATTAATAAACAGAAAGGTACTTTACCTGTAAGAGCTTTAACAGCAAGTCAAGACCATCACTGTCTATCCTGTGACAGAGAGAGAGGAAAAGTGGATGAGAAGAAGGGGAGTGAGGTGCTGAATAAATCAATACAGAGAGGTCTATTGCCAAAAATATCCTTTGAAGTCCTTTATTTTAAAAAAGTTCACTTAATCTTTTTATGTCTAAAATATCACAGGAACTTTAACTACAAACACAGTTGCTGTCCAACTCAGAGGGCTTTGTACCTGGGTGCATGGTTAACAATGGGTTCTGCATGGTAGCGAGGGAAATTGTAAGTTTTGAACTCTTCACTTGTTGTGATCCCGGGCCATGTCTCTTCTGTGGGAGTACCTGTTGGGGGAAAAATATGAATGGTTAAAATGAAGTGTACACAATTAAAAACATAACAGCAGGAGGGCTGCACAAAGCAAGAACCCGTCCGGATCTTTTGGATTTCCCACCAAGAATACGAAATATGAGGTGCAGTTCATCCTCCACAGTCGATCCAGGGAAGAGAGGTCTGCCTGTGATCATTTCATAGAAGATGCAGCCGACACCCCTAGAGAAGTAAGATAAAAAAAAATGCAGGTAAGAATTAAAACATGTAAGCTGAAACAAACTGAATGCTAGTTGAGATAAATATGCTTTAATATGATGATACTTTACAGGACTGAGTTTATTGAAAAAATTGCCAGCATAAATTTGAAAAAAAAAAAACAGCTTAAATCTAAGGGAGCACAGTGATTCTATGCATAAATATGGATAAGGAGAAGTGTTAATCAATGTTTGCATCGTTGCAAAATCTGTTCAAACATGCCTGAAACCCTTAAGAATCTTTTATATTGTCACTAACTGTTAAGCATGTTATTTTGTCACTTTTTGTAAGTTTTGTCTATTAGCAAATGCTACACTTCCCAAAAGTGCAGCATGAACCTCTGGAAAAATAAAACATGCAGATACAGATTTGCAACATCAGCTGGAAGAGTGATAAAACGTTAGATTTGGACACCAAATATGTCTACATGTGCAGAGAGCATTTGAACCGGAAATGCATGAGCTAGTTTAAGGTGACCACAACTTACCCATCACCTTACCACTAATAAAAGTTGTGTGAAGGAGGAAAGGGTCACAATGGCAAGTTTCAAAACCTACAACTTTCAAAATCTTAATACATCTCCAATATATAGAAAAACATACACAAAAAATACAATTGGGAGTCAATTCAAATTTCAAGAATCGATTCGATTCCCATTCTCAAGAATTAGAATTGATTATCACAATCCAATCTGTTCCAATTCAATATTGATATGGGTCAGTGCTATTAAAAACTGTTTTTTGAGCTGTTACCTTAATTATATGACTGTAATTCAATGACGCAACACTGGGTTGGGTTACAGTTCACCGCGGAAAACAGTATTAACCCTTTCAGACATGAGCCTTAAATTGCCAGTCTGGACTTTTGCCTCCTATTTTAGCTGTAAAAAAGGCAAACAATGTTAAACGATTAAATCCATTTTTTGGATATACAAATCAATTTTTAAGAATTCCTATACGAACCGATTAAGAATCTGAGAATCGATTTTTTTTCCAACATAGCACTGATAAAAATACAAACAATGAATATCTCTGTGTTTGTTTAGCTTTTATATTTTCTCACCACATATCAATGGGTGTGGAGTACTCAGTTGAGCCCAGGAGAACATCAGGGGGTCGGTACCATAACGTCACAACTTCATTTGAGTACGTCTTTGTTGGGACAGACTTGGCCCGAGCCAAACCTAAATGAAAACACAACTTTTTTCATCATATATTAGCACAATTTATTTAAAAAATTTTGATAATGAAATATATTTCCCTTTATGTAATTACTAGAAAGTTTTTCATTTTAACTATTTGGAGATTACTTCCAACAGATTTATTTTAAGTAAGCCTGTCATCTTTCATGTTATACCAAAAGAGGGCAGTGTTGAGTAGTTTTCTACAACCAGTTTATTCTAATTATGGAGGAGGTGAGGATACTGTAGTGGGCTGTTTGGTCTAAGGAATAGCCTTACCTTAAAAAGTAAAAACTGAGGTTTTCACATAAAGTGTTTCAATTTCAATCTTCAAACTGTGGCAATAAAAACCAATCGTATCTTAATAACAAAATATATTTCCTAATAAAGTGCAACAAGGGCCATTTGTTCCAACTTAAAGGAAGTGAATATTCAGCCACTAATCCTCATTTTAGTACATGATAAAAGTACACCGAGTAGTTTTTTTTTCTCATTCATATAATTTAAATGTAAAATTTTATTTGAGGACTTTTTCCAGAGGTAAAGGTACAGTGAGTTGAAAAGGGGACAGAGCACATTGTCTTCGTAGTTAGTTAAATGATGCCTTACCAAAATCTGCAAGTTTGAGCTCTCCTTTTTCATTGATGAGCAGGTTCTGGGGTTTAAGGTCTCTGTGGAGAACCTTCCTTCTGTGGCAGTAGGCTAGACCTCTTAGAAGCTGGAATAAGAAGATCTGAAGAGGCAAAAAGAGTATCTGACTTTTAAAAAATCAGTGGTATGAGTGGTGATGGTTGTTGACCACTATGTACCCAGCGTAGTGAGGGGGTGCTAAAAGAAAGCTTTCTATTGCTTTTTTTTATGTTAGCCATTGTGTTATGCCTAGTGAAAGCATTGCTAGAATATAAACCATACTTGTTTATTAAAGTATCTCAATCTTAGCTTCCATTTCAGCCCTATATTACTATTTTTCAAAGGAATCTAGACTGCTTTATCATCTCTCCTTCATTACCTAAAATACTTAAACTGATAAGACTTGTTTAGAGTGCAGCAATAATTGCAATATATTCATCAACAAGCAATTAATAAAAAAAGTACAAATTAATGTAACTAATTAAGAATACTAATTTTTGTCACTGTATTAATTCATTGAATCCCTAATTTCTGTTATGAAAAAATCCCTGAAAGCATCTTTGACCTTTTTTTTTTCTTTTTGAAGGTTTGAACAAGATAAAGATAAAAACATCCCACAACAAGGACGCTATCTCTCTTCAGTAATAGAAATAGATGGTTTTTTTTTCAAATAATGTTTTTCTGTACTGAGCAGATGCAAAACTTGAAAATTACCTTGACGTTGTGAATACTCATGATGCTCCCACAGTCATCCATATATTGCTTGAGGTCTTTTTCCTGTTGAAGGTGGGAGGAAGATGCAATGGGTTATGAACATTACTGTCCTTAAAATACGCACATTATAAAGGTTTAGGTGACACCTACCAGGTACTCAAACACCAGAGTCAGGCACTTGTCAGTGTGGATGATGTCATGTAGAGTGACAATATTGGCATGTTTCAAGTCTTTCAGCAGAGACACTTAAAAGAGGAAACAAAATGAGCAATAAACCCTTCTGCTCATATCTCTTTTAGAAAGCAACTAAGCCCATTTTCTCACACCTTCTTCTCGACATATTTATCATGTAACTTCTATGTTCGGGTTAGCATGAACTTTTTCATTGGAGTGCAGTACCTTCTCTTATGGCTGTGCAGGGTGCGCCCTCCTCATGCTCCAGGCGTATCTCTTTCAGAGCAACCAAATTGTCTGTCAGCTTGCTTCGGCCTTTAAACACTGTGGCGTAGGTACCCTACACAAATGGAAAACGTGAGTGCATTTGTAAAATCAGAAAATCTGAAAGCTTAAAAATCGATTGATCTCATTTTCATTATTGATCTAACCTCGCCCAGCTTGTCCAGTTTGATGTACGTCTCAAGTTTCCCAAAGCCAATTTCAGACTGCAGGAGGACAGAAAAGATAGGTTAACTGGTTCACTGGATCTTGTCACATTGCCACGGGGCCAGTTCGGATTTGTTTTCAAGGCATCCTATTTGCAGGTAAAGCAAGCCTTTAGTACTTCATTAAGCTAATTATCTTCTGAAATTCTCTGTTGTGGTTGTTGGAAGTAAAATTCTGCTATATCTGATGTGTGGGAAGAATCTGAGTCACCAAGCCCTATTTTAATACATGAATACAGACCCTTTCCAAAAAATTAGAATGTCATGGAAAGTTTATTTATTTACATAATTCCATTCAAAACGTTAAACCTCCACAGATTACAGATTCAAGGCCCACAACTTAAACAATTTAAGGTATTGAGTTGTTCATTTGTACATAATTTGGGCTTCCAGCTCATAAAACCCACAAAAAACAGGAATTAAAAAAATTAGAATACTGTGAAGAAATCACTGGAGTTTAACGTTTTGAATGGAATTATGGAAATAAATAAACATTTCCATGATATTCTAATTTTTTGTAAAGGGTCTGTATATTTGTGCTTAAAAAAGCTTTTTTATACAGGACCTGACATCAACACAAATTTACATTTCTGCTAAATAAAAACATTTTTATATGCACTCCATGGTCACTTTATCAGGTACACTTTGCTAGTACTTGGTTGCACCCAATTGTTGCACCGGAATGGCCCTAATTCTTCATGGCATAGATTCAACAAAGAGTTAGACACATTCCTCAGAAATGTTGGATCATATTAACATGATAGCATCTTGTAGTTATTGCAGATTTGTCAGCTGACCGTCCGTTATTTGAATCTTCACATCCCAAAAGGTCTGTGGAGGCCATTGGGTAAAGAAAACTCACTGTTGTGTTCATGAAACCAGATTAAGCTGGTTTGAGCTTAATTACATGGTGGATTGACCTGCTAGAAGTAGCAATGTACACAATAGTAATAAAAAGATGGACATGATCAGGAACTATCCCCGGGTAAGTTGTGGCATTCAAACTATAGTTAGCTGGGACTAAACTGCAAAGTTTACCAATACGTTACTGTCAACATAGTGCCACTACTATTCTCTTTAAGCTGTAGTAATGATTGTGTGTGAAAATCTCAGTAAATCATCTGATTAGTCTGTCTGTTACCAACAAACATGTCACTTTCAATGTCCCTTAAATTCCCTTTTTTCGCCATTCTGATGCTCAACTTGAAATTCAGCAAGTCATCTTCACCAACTACAGGTCTAAATGCATTGAGTTGCAGATATATGATTGGCTGATTTGTTATTTGTTTTAACAAGTGATTGAACAGATGTGCCTAAAAAATTTCTGGTGAGTTTATGCATTTATCGTAACACCTTAGTCAGCCTTTTATATTTTTTTTTACATAGTTTCCTTTTTCATAACATGTCTGCAGGCCTGTTTCTAACTAAACTGATGCAGAAAAAAAACATTTGAATTAATTAAACTAAATATAGACATGCATCATTACATTTATTTTCACAAACAACCAAATATGTGAAAATGGGTACTGCATGTTTACTTTAACGATTTCTATAGAGATCCTCAGGGTATTCTCCCCATCTGAGTAACTCTGCATTAATCCTGTCTTAAGTTAATAACCAGCAGGTTCGACTGTCACTGTATGTCTCCCCTGAGTTTCTTGGGCTTGAATAATTAAAGGTAAGCTACATCAAGCCGTGATAGCCACAGGCTTGTCAGGGTGTATCCCCGTCTCCTGCTCTTCTTTATTTGTCTCTGTCAAACACGTTTAAACCATGTTTTAACTGCCTGTGCAACAAACCCATCCATACCATCATCGCATACATGTGAATGCCAGGTCAGTGCATGCATTTGCGCTTATGAAGGGGGGAGGGATATCCATTGACCAACTTAGCTGATGAAGCATGTGATCTCTTTAAGAGGGAGTGCCAACATTTCAGTAAGTTCAGAAACAGCATCACAATGAAGCAAATGATTTTGTCTGTGGGTATTCACACATATTGATCTGTGTAATTTAGCTAATTTAATCAAATTTGCTATAAAATACACTGCTTTTATACTTGTTGGCTATGACTATGACTTTGTGAACCTATGACCCTTGCTTAGGAATATATTGGTATCTGTCCTAAATCTAATTCAATAGTGGATAGATGCACAAAGCAAGGTCCATAACGTCATAGGCAAGCAAATCTGTTGTGGAACTACTTGACTGGTTTGCACAAAATCCTGATCTTAACCTGTTATACCACCTTTGGGATGAATTACAGTGTAGACTGTGAGCCAGAGCCAGGTACAAAGGGTGGGCCAACTTCATATAAAACCCTATAGATTATGGATAGGGATGGGTATCGTTAAGAATTTATCGATACTACTACTCTTAACGATACTCCTTATCGATCCGGTACTTTATCGATATCCTTATCGGTACTTTATTTTTTGAAAGACTAAAACAAAAGGGAAAAACACAATTAATGAACTGTTGTTTAAGAAAACATTTTTTAATTTAGATAAGGAAGCTGTTCAAAAATATCCAGCATTTATTAATTGTAAGAATAAAATAGCAGGTAAACTGTAGTTTAAGAAAAATTTTTTTTTATTTGGATAAGAAGGAAGCTGTTGTTCAAAAATATCCAGCATTTATTAATTGTAAGAATAAAATAGCAGGTAAACTGTAGTTCAAGAATAAATAAAAAAAACTTAGATAAGAAGGAAGCTGTTGTTCAAAATATCCAGCATTTATTAATTGTAAGAATGAAATGGCAAACTTATGTCCATGCTTCATGTGTTTGCTTTGCCTACAAACATACGTATACCTGTTGTATCGGATTCAGGGGTTGTTGTTGCTGCAGCACTCAGGCTGTCAAACACCGTGCATCTTTCGGTTTGTAGTTGGTGTATTTTGGCAAGGTGTTTGGTCAAATTACTTGTGTTCCCGCCTTTGCAAGCTTAACTTTTATTACATATTTGACAGCGTGCATTGTCGGCATCTATTTTCGTAAAGTGAAGCCAAATTGTGGATCTTTTCGTTCACTCTGCCATCGTATCTGTAAGGCGAACACACACGTGAGCGCGCAGCAGTCGCCACTCCGTCCCTGCAGCATGTGTGCTTGTTAAGGAGGAGTGGGCTGCAATACAGCGTTTGGCTTGGGTTTATATCTCCCGCAAAACATGAATACGACCTTAATTTTACCGTTAAGAGGACCGATAAGGCTGAAGCTTATCGGTCCGGGGGGACCGTCGGAATAAGCCCCGGGGCCAATTTAATACCGGGTTTCGGTACCCATCCCTAATTGATGGATGAGATGCACCTCAAGTTTAACTGTATGTAATGACGAACAAAACAAATACTTTAGCAGATCTGTCACTGTCAAAAAAAGGGGAAACCATAGTGTCTGGTATGCTAATGTTGAAATGTAGTGTGTTATTTTACAGTGGTATGAAGGTCCAGATTTGTTAAAAATATTTATGTTGTTGATTTTATTAAGTATACTGAAGTCTCCATCTGAGACTATGGGAAGATGCCTTTCTTACTTGGATCAATATCAGGGACAACCCCCCCCCCCCCCCAACAATCTGGAGATTCCTAAAACACAACCCCATTAAAACACACAAAGCCTTGTTCCTCTGCAAATAAGGAACTGCACTTTCTAGCTTCTGTTATATATGGCAAGTAAACACAAAGAAGAAAGAAAGAAAAACATGCTAATCCAATCTCAGAATCTGTGACAGCAGCTGTCAGAAAAAAATGGTTAAAGCTGTTCTGCCCTTCTGGCCAAGAGTCATTTTCATGAGCAAAACTCAACCTAAAAGTGCTAATAAAATCTACATTATCACCAAACTTCTTCAGTCTAATTCCATTTCAACCCTACACTATAAATAATAATAATATTTGAAAAATGCAGACATGATTTTGTCTACTTCAAATATTCCTACAACCAAGACAGACTTAGGTTTTTACATTAAGTGTACGTCTTTCAAATGGTTTGCCCTCTGAGTACCTAATGCTTTGCAAGCAGTGTGTGAGTGAGTGTGTGTGTGCTTGCATATGCTTTCGATGGCAATGGGTTCATTTCTTTCCCAACGCTTCAGTGAGCTTACTCAGCAGAACTAGGTCAGAACAAGTTTTGGAGACAAAATTAAAGTAACAGGACAATATGAGCATGTGCTTTGCACAAGCCTGTGCAGGGACAGTGGAGAAAGATGTATAGATGGACCTCAAGCAGGAAATGCAATAGCTGAAACGTCTGCAGCTTTGATGAAAATGCGTAGTAAGAAAACTCAATTTCTTCAACAACATTTCATTTGCAATTACGGTTCTTTTATGTGCTGCTTGTAAGAACGCATAATGCTGTGAGAGAGATGGATTAAAAGTGTTTGAGTGGGAGAAAGAAAATGACAGCTTTTTGCAAAGAGGAAGGCAATGAGAGGTGGAAGTAAAGAAAAGCCTTTTATTAACATGACATGTCCAGGTCATGTTAGGACATTTACACGTTTGGTCTAATTGACCAAACCTGTAAACATGTTGAAGTATCACCTTTATTCATGCAAACTCCCTGGTACCATAGAACAGTTTTAAAAATAAAAAAATAAACATTCCAATCCAAGCTACGTTTTCTTTTTTTTTTTTCATTTTACCAGCTAAAGGAGAAATGTGACAGACTGTTATATATATAAAGTTACATATATACACAGTGGCTTGCTAAAGTATTCGGCCCCCTTGAACTTTTCCACATTTTGTCACATTACAGCCACAAAGGTGAATCTATTTTATATGACTTCCACGTGAAAGACCAATACAAAGTGGTGTACACGTGAGAAGTGGAACGAAAATCATACATGATTCCAAACATTTTTTACAAATAAATAACTGAAAAGTGGGGTGTGCGTAATTATTCAGCCCCCTGAGTCAATACTTTGTAGAACCACCGTCTGCTGCAATTACAGCTGCCAGTCTTTTAGGGTATGTCTCTACCAGCTTTGCACATCTAGAGACTGAAATTCTTGCCCATTCTTCTTTGCAAAACAGCTCCAGCTCAGTCAGATTAGATGGACAGCGTTTGTTAACAGCAGTTTTCAGATCTTGCCACAGATTCTCGATTGGATTTAGATCCGGACTTTGACTGGGCCATTCTAACACATGGATATGTTTTGTTTTAAACCATTCCTTTGTTACCCTGGCTTTATGTTTAGGGTCGTTGTCCTGCTGGAAGGTGAACCTCTGCCCCAGTCTCAAGTCTTTTGGAGACTCCAAGAGGTTTTCTTCCAAGATTGACCTGTATTTGGCTCCATCCATCTTCCCATCAACTCTGACCAGCTTCCCTGTCCCTGCTGAAGAGAAGCACCCCCAGAGCATGATGCTGCCACCACCATATTTGACAGTGGGGATGGTGTTTTCAGAGTGATGTGCAGTGTTAGTTTTCCGCCACACATGGCGTTTTGCATTTTGGTCTCATCTGACCAGAGCACCTTCTTCCACATGTTTGCTGTGTCCCCCACATGGCTTGTGGGAAACTGCAAACAGGACTTCTTATGGTTTTCTTTTAACAATAGCTTTCTTCTTGCCACTCTTCCATAAAGGCCAACTTTCTGCAGTGCACGACTAATAGTTGTCCTATGGACAGATTCCCCCACCTGAGCTGTAGATCTCTGCAGCTCATCCAGACTCACCATGGGCCTCTTGGCTGCATTTCTGATCAGCGCTCTCATTGTTCGGCCTGTGAGTTTAGGTGGACGGCCTTGTCTTGGTAGGTTTACAGTTGTGCCATACTCCTTCCATTTCTAAATGATCGCTTGAACAGTGCTCCGTGGGATGTTCAAGGCTTGGGAAATCTTTTTGTAGCCTAAGCCTGGTTTAAATTTCTCAGTAACTTTATCCCTGACCTGTCTGGTGTGTTCTTTGGACTTCATGGTGTTGTTGTTCCCAACATTCTCTTAGACAACCTCTGAGGCCGTCACAGGGCAGCTGTATTTGTACTGACATTAGATTACACACAGGTGCGCTCTATTTAGTCATTAGCACTCAGGCAATGTCTATGGGCAACTGACTGCACTCAGACCAAAGGGGGCTGAATAATTACGCACACCCCACTTTTCAGTTATTTATTAGTAAAAAATGTTTGGAATCATGTATGATTTTCGTTCCACTTCTCACGTGTACACCACTTTGTATTGGTCTTTCACGTGGAATTCCAATAAAATTGATTCATGTTTGTGGCTGTAATGTGACAAAATGTGGAAAAGTTCAAGGGGGTCAAATACTTTTGCAAGCCACTGTATGCACAAGCGACCTTTTCACTGTATTAAAAAGCTAAAGGCTGAATTTTTTTTCAGTCTGAGATATAGTGAAATGAAACATGATTTTATTTAAGGTTTTTTACACAAGTAACCAGTTGCAATATTGTGGAATTGTTACACTCTGAAATAAAACACCAAGTTATCTCACAGCACCAACTCAATGCCCTGCCTTAAATTATTGATTATCTACTGGCAACAGCTATGACCGAAAAATGATACCAACCAAATTCACTTGCATTACACAGGAGAAGGCTCGGTGATCAAAATACAAGGTTTCAAATAAGGATATCAGCTATGTGACACCAGACACATGGTGTCTACATTACAGTAACAAATGACAAGCACACCAGCAGCACAAAGAAATTTACACTGATATTTCAAAACAGAATACAGACTTTGTTTAGCTGAAGGATTTTTTTTTATGCAGAAGCATGTTATTTAAAATATTACAATAATAAAAGAATATCTACATAATTCTAGCTGTCATCTGACTTTCTTAGCACATTTTAAGATCAGCAATGGGTAAAACCTTTTTAAACAGAGACATTCTGTTTGTAAGACTATTGTTCCCTTCTCATCCCCTTTCTGTATTTTGTTTCCTCTTATCTTTGCTCAGTGGCTCCCTTCAAGGTGTCCTGGAGTGAAAACCTATTCAGGAAAAGAGCTGCAGCAGATGACTCTGACACTGCTGCTGAATTATTGATTGATCTATTACATCACATACATTTAACAACCCAGAGGATCCACAGCTACACACACAGGTAGACGGAACCAAAATAGTCCACATTCACACGCCTTCATTTTTCAGCAAACTTCTGCAACTATAGTTTTTCTCCAATTCAACTTTTCACATTCTACAGTATAGATTTTATTATTTTCCAGCAAACCTCTGAGGAACTATTGTTTGGTTTAATTTTTGCAAGATTCCTGCAGAAAAGCCAAATTGCTAAATTACTTAAAGGAGGGAGCCAGAGGCAGGGTAATAGCCTTGTTTAATAATTACAGCAAATATGTCCGATGGAGGTCAAATCGTCTTGAATTTCAAGACATTTAGTAATCTGATTTGAAAATATGTATCGGTGCAGAAGACTGAATTTGATTTAAAACACATCGAATGTGCGGCAAACAGAATTATTGAAACACAGTGCAGCGAGCAAGGGTAACCTGATAGTGTGAGACGCTAGAAAAAAAGAAATCTAATCTAAAAACCAAGATGAGTATTTTTCTTTTATTTATTTATTTGGGACAATGCAAATTAATGAACATCTGCATTGAAACAACAAAAACAGACGTAAACATGCCGGATTATAGCCACAGGGCTAATTTACATCCGTAGTCCCTAGGCAGATTACAATATCAAAGGAATAAAAAGGCAAAAATGTATAGGAACATTTTGCATATGAATAACGGTTTTCTATTCTTCCCATCATCCATTGCTTTTTTTCATCCAGCAGTGAACTCCTCCCCTCTCCAGCACCCCTCCCTTTATACCCACAATGCTCTTGTCCTGGATACATAATGCAGAATATCTCATTCATCCCCCTGCTGAGGCATTGTACATCCTGTAGCATAACTCAGTGTGTGCTCAAAACTGGGCAGCGTCTCTCTGCTTGCTCTCTGTGCTTATAATATAATAACATTGGTCAACCATTACAGTAGCTCACAAAGTCCCAGATAGCTAATCTTACATTTATTTTCAAACAGCACAGGGTCAAATGAAGTAGCCGACACCTAGGAAAACTGACCAATGGTATGTCTAAAGATAGCACATATGGACAAAAGCATATCTATTAATATAAACACAGAACAAAATATCTATTATACTTCAATTTACACTGACCAGTGATGCGCGTCGAAGTCTGCGGCTCATGGGTTTGTCAAAAGGCGGGCTGTTCATGGCAAACTTCTCTAAGTAGCCCTCTGGCAGTCTGATATCAGCAGGGAGAGACAACCGCTTGTTTATGTCCTGAGAAAGACAAATACAAAGGGAGAAAGAAAAAGACATTTAATAACTAATTTATAACCATACAATTTTTTTTCTTTTTGACTGAGGAAACAACCGTCCAATTAGAACATTAAAACTAAAACTACGAAAGCTTACAAACAATAAAACATTTTTGAGCTCTTTGAAAGATAAATATTCAATATTCAAAAACACATTTTTATATTTTATCAGACTTTTTTTTTTTACGACTTTCATATACAGCAACAGTATAGCTAAAAACTGCACACAGTTGATTTAAAAACATTTTTCAACCTATTGAGAATATAATAAAAATATACTTATTGTCCTTCAGTGGGGATTATAGTTCTTTGAAATTTAAAGTTGAACAAGTTTCATCTTTTAAAAGCTTCACTGGGGATTGGCTTACAAGTGGACAGGACTTTCTGTTTTGTTTCTAAATATAATAGGGCCTTTTCTTCTAATTATTATTAGTATTATAAAAAAATATATATATTTTGATTAATATGGTTAATTTAAAAGGTTAAAATTGGGATTAATAAAATGGTCTTAACAGAAGCTAAATCTTTCTGAATTAAAGAAAAGAAGGGTTTCAACATTCACATAAAGACCAGCTAAAGAATCACAAAGCAAAAATAATAAACATTCAGCACAGTAACTACTTCAAGAAAATTGGTAAATGTAACCAACATAAGATCTGTACTTTTGGGTTTTATGAAGGTAAAATAAAAAAACCTTTTTTTAAACTAATGTAGTAAACAAAGACTAACTGTTGTTTTTTCATCTGTGTTTATCAGCACTGAAACACCTCAATCAAGATGGGAGCAAATCCTGATTATTGGTGGAATATTTTTTAAATATAACAGCCAAAGCCTATTTTTTTAAAGGTTAACATAGTTTTTATTTTTACATAAATGTGTGGCTACTTTCAGGCACCATTAAAGCGTGTGCCATTCCGACAAAAAGAAATCACAGGATCTGAAGCAGCTCACAAGAATTTGGATTAGCTGCAAATGACTTTGGCTGCTTAACAGTTCTGCCTGGGGACCTCTAACAGAAAACATTTAGTGCATTACAAAGCCATATTATGACAAAGGAGTTGATGCATCCTTGTGCTTTTCAAAAGGCGTCAATCAATAGATCAATAGAAACCAGGAATACATTTTTTATAGAGCGACTAAGTTTGTCAGCAGGTGTCCTGCTACTTTAGCTATGTTTCTGTTTAAACATACCAGAATTAAATTAGTATGTCACAACCAGGACTCTGTAGAACTTTACTACATACTGAGGAGGCAGTTCAACTATTTGATTCAGGTGCTTGACCAGGAAAACATCTAAAACTTACAGGACCGCAGATCTCAAGAACCAGTGTTTCAAACGCTGGGTATCTTATAAAAAAAAAAAAAAAAAAAAAAAAAAATAGTTTATTTACATTGAGTTTAAATGCTGATGCAACATTTTGAGAAACAACGATAAGGATTTTCGGGTTTTTTTTTTGGTCCGACGTGCGGATTCCCCTTTTGGCCTATCCAGATTTTTTTATTTCCAAGGACTATAATGTATAAAAGAAGAAAAAAACAGCAATTTTTTTTAATCCAATAGAAAATAAAAGAATACACTATAGGGATGTATGAAAAAAATTGATACTCCGATACATCGCTATATTTTATTTCCCGATATTGTATCGATATTAAAAAAAAATCTTTTTTTTTTCTTTTAGGATTTGAATGGAACCATTAACGATGACAGTAATTTTTGTAGTAAAATTAAAGGCATGACTGGTAGTTTGTGGCTGTTATCACCTTCTTCGTTCCAGTGGATAAAATAGATGGATGTGTTAAAGTATGAAACAGGTTGGGGCGTTTAGAATGCTGGGACATTTTCCTACTGTTAAATTGAGTTTTAAAAATCATAATATATCGTCTTACTCATAGTATTGCCTCCCCTGTATCGCGATACATATCGTATCACCAGATTTTTGCCAATGCACATCCCTAATACAGTATCTGATTTTTAGTAACCTCAGAAAAGTGTATTAAAGTTCTTATGTTTGGTTGATGCATATATTAATTGAAATTGTACCAGTTTTTATGCGTTTGTTCTCTATTCATTTTATTATCCGTCAAGGAAATATTGAACAATTCTGATCTCAGATAAATGGATTTTTGTATTTGCAGATCCCAACAATTTGGTTAACAGGGTCATACTTGGTTATTTTAATTGAAAGTATTTATATTGTAGATCTCTGCAGTAAATTTCTCCCTGGATGATAATATCATCTGACCTATTCTTTTATTATAAATCAGGTCACTATAGAGATGCTCTTGAATAGTGCTTGCATGCAGCTTACTCCTAAACAACTAAAACAACTAGTCATTTCCCACAATAAATTGCCTCTTATATGTTCCCTATGTAGAACATCTTCACTAGTGCCAATCACAATTTGTTTCCATGGCAGCTGCGGCTGATTGGCCAAATCCCAAACACCCCCACAGTGTGACTTCTTGATATGAGCGTTCAAAATAATCTGTGTAAATTCACAGGAGAACATTAGCTTCAGGCTACAGGAGTGTTTGTATCTTTTAAGATAAAATAATAATAATAATAATAAATGGATTTTAGTGATGTTAGAAGTTTTATCTGAGGTGATGTTCTATCAAGAAGAGTAACAGCAGGCATCTCAACAACACAGATGCATAATAAACATTTAATGGTGTGCTTAAGGCAATACAAATGAATAATAATTCCAAGTAATAAAAAACAACAAGATATTGTAAATACACATTTGAACTTCAACAAGCATTTGCATGAGAAATTGGAATAGAAAAATACAATGTACTTTATAATAAGAGAAGCCTTCATTCATGTTAGCTGAATAAGGGTTAACAATGGTCACAAGTTCACAAACGCACTGGGACTCATGCCCTCTCCTTCACTACTACAGATTCAATAAAGCCCCCTCCACACACAAATACATGTGTGCGTTCCCAATACTCACAATGCAGATCAGCTCTAGTAGCTCCCTCATTGTCCTCCTCAAATGTGGTTTTCAATGCACTTACACACACATGTGCTTTCAACAATGTATATGTCTGTGACCTGATACATGACTGCACACACTGAAGGAGAGAGAGAGAGAGGGAGGGCTGGCACTGTGGTAGTGTGCCATCCACATGCTCAAAAAAGGAGGAGGAGGGGAAGGAGAAGCAGAGGAATGGACAGATTCCTGAGGGGGAAAGGCAGATGGGGGGAAGGGGTGAATAAAGGAGGGGTGATGGATATGGAGAGAAAACATTGCTTTTATCTAACTTTGCCCTTCATTTCTCAATCAACCTCCTCTAGTATCCACAGATCTAGAACCGTAATCCTCTGCCCGTCTTCCTTATAGCAAGACATATTCCCACATCCATAATTACTCTGTCACCCCAGCATGTTTTGCTCCCACACTATTCCCTCCATCCTCTTCCTGCCTCTCCTCGTGGTAAACATCCTCTAAATTAGTCCTTTCCACTTTCAACAGCAGTCAGAAGCTGGACGTCCACAGGCATTTCCAGTAATACTGCTGTGCTCATCAGTCTGTAGCTCCTTCAGGAAGATGCAGACTGACTGAGGCTTGAGGGATGTACTACATTAAAAACAAGGTTCTCAACAGGAACTATAACTAGGTGCCGATAGCCCAGGCGTAGTTAAAGACCCACTCCAATGAAAATTGTGTTTTTCGTGGTAACATGTTCTTGGGGCATTTTTCTAATGCCAGATGACATATCTTAAGAAAATTAAGCTCAAAATTGCATTTCTGAGTATTTCTGCCTTCAAATCGCTGTGAATCAGTAGCAGACGCAAAAAGGCAATCTAAAACAGATTGGGTTTGTGACGTAGCAACCCCATTGGGCGGGCTACAAGCTCCTGCTCCGCTCTGCCCCTACCCAATCAGGTTCTGAGGAGTAGAGAAGACTGACTGATCAACAGATGTGTGCTGCAGTGGGGGCTGCTGGCAGGGGGGGGGGGGAGAATGGGCTTCGTTACTAAACTACTCTTGAAGCCGGGTGCCGTGCCTTCCATTAAGACACCATCTATGGTAGCCTGTATCTTTACTGGTAAGTTTATTCTTTTCTGTCGGGAACCATCCGCTTGTTTGTGAGGGGCTGAAAACTAGCAGGAGAGCTATCGTAAACGTAGAGCTCTCAGCAACGGGGAGAGGGACAGTTCCGCCCACAACACAGAGGTGAATTTTAATGAGCTACTGTCACTCTTCGGAGCTATGTCCTAAAAAATGGCACAGGTTTTGTGATTTTGGCTAAAAACGGCATAATTATAATTTAAAGACCCCTGAGAACACTTTAAAATAGCTCAAAAAGATGATCGGAGTGGGTCTTTAAAAACAATGCTAAATGTAAAGTCTGTTTCTGAGATTTGTTGGGTACACACCAACATTGGACAGAAAAATGATAAATTATACTAGTTTCTTTTCCATAATTAAATGAAACCAATTAAGTCATTTTGTCAAAGCCCCTGGCATCTGTGAGAAACACAGAGGGTGTCTTGTGACATTTGTCCTTCATGTAGCAGCTCGCAACATAGTTAAGTGCCTGACAGCAAATGCTGCATATACTCTACAGTTTACTGGTGATAAAAGCAATAAGCTTCTTTGGTTGGCTTTAAGGGTGTGGTGTGAAGTTATAGGACCCTGACATGTAGATAATCATTACTTTCTTCTAGAAATGAAACAAAACATTGATCCGAGAAACATATCTGAGGATTTTTACTGGTGACCAGCCCATCAGAAACCTAATAAATCTTTTTTTCTGGTAAGCAAACACTAGGAATTTGTGCTAACAACAACAGTCTTCGCTGCTGAAGTTGTTATTGAAGGAAGAAGACTCAAAGTTAGCCATTTTCAGTACGAGTGATGTGGGTAACTAAAAAATAGGAAGCATCAGACAATAATGTAATAATTCTAGCCAGTCTAAATAATAATATAAATTCCCCGTAATAAAATAAAGCTTTTGAGCCAACACCGCAATAACTTAGTAATACTGTAATAAGTTATTATGTTGTTGTAACATAAAAACAAAATATCCTGGAAAATATAAAGTGCACCCTATAAGGTTATAATGCACAAATGGGACTGTATATATTGAGTATAATACTTTTTTCAGTTTTTGTACAGTTTGCCAGTTACAAATAGGCATGGCTAGCATATTCATCTTATCTATTCATGTAAGCATGTGTGCTAACCAGCACTCTTTTTCTAATTAGGATCACAAGATCCAATTGGAGAATTATCCAATATATAAAATCTTTATTTAAACTATTGCTTAGTTGTTTAAAAATATAAATGTATTATTTATTGTATGGCTGACTATATTACAATATAAAGTGAAGTTAACCTTGTAGTTCTTTCACTTAGTGGAGTGGGCCACGGACATGAGACTTGAGGTATGCAACAACAAGGCCAGTTTACAATAATGGCAATAGTACAGAATGTTTTTGCATTTACTTTTTCAAAACTATGAAATTATTAGCGGGCATTATTTTATTTGCTATCATTACATTATTGGTCCCTATGAGATTTTTAAGAATGACATCAGAGGATGCAGAAAATGTGCAAGAAGCTTTAGAAAATAAAATGTATTTTACATGGAAATCTTTCAGCAATTTATTCAGGATACTAGTTTTACAAAAAGTGTGAGAATTCATCAGATAACAGGAAGGCTAACCATTTAATAGCAAAGTTAGCCCTGTTTTATGCTTCAGAGCTTTCAACTTGTCTGTTAAGAAATATGCTAAACTTGGAAATGTAGGCAACTTTTTGAAAGTCTCAGTTTTGTTGGGATCAATATTCTGTAGGGAAAACACAGAAAGCCGGCTGTTTATAGTTCTGAATGCTTACCGCTCTACCTCTAATATCCTAATCCTACAGATAATATAATATAATAAAGAATAATCTAAATTTTAATTTTGTCACACATTTGGCTTTGTTTTGAAATAATAGAAAAACAGTTTTGGTGTTACTCCTTTCCAAAACAGTATGATGCTGTTTCTGCTCTACCTATATGAATAATTAACGACCTCTCATGGAAAAAAGGCTAGAAAAATTAAAAATCCTTAACTACAGTAGAAATCAGGAGTTGGATAAAACATTGGTATTTTCAGAAAGAGGTTTACGAAATGGGAGAAATATGTTACAAAACTTTTATCTGGCTATTTCTACTTTATTTTCTTTTTTGTTAATTAGCTCATACCATACCATGCCACTTTATTTCTATAGCACATTTAACAATGGCACGTGGGCCAACTAAAGTGCTTCACAAGGACAAGATGAATTAAAAAAAATAGGAGAACAAATCCAAGCAATAATAAATAGTAGAATAAAGGAGGAAAATAAGGAAATTATTAAGAGCAATTAAAAGCCAAGGAGTAAAAATAGGTTTTAAAACGAGACTTAAAGGTCATGAGGAATGGAGATAGTCTGATTTCAAGAGGTAGTTGGTTCAAAAGTGCAGGGGCACACACTGAAAAAGCACAGCCTTCGGGACTTGCAACGAAAGGATTTAACTGTTAACAAATGCTGATCTGCAGACCTGAGGGAGCGAGAAGGGACATAGGGGGAAAGTAAATCAGCCAAATAGGTAGCTCATCACTTTGGCTTTCACTTACTTTTAATCACTGCTTTATTAGGGTTTAGTTTGTCAACTATCGGCACTAAAACTATTCAAGAACCAAACCTACTTGGTCAGGATTTGAAAATGTGGGTGATTAAATACCATCTTACACGCTACTGCATTAGGTAAAAGTAGTTTAACAGAATAGTGGTACTTCACGTTATCTAAATAACACGACTCTGGATACCAGTACAGCAGTACCAAGATCAGTACTGTTTTGATTTATTAGTATGCTCAAACTATCAAGATAGCACTACAATCTGATACCCCTTAAAGTTCTGGTACACAGCGTAATAGATGGTAGTGGAGAGAAGATCTTCCCACAGCCTCTGGTGTCAAATCTCTAATGAATAATATGTCCAGGTGTTCTTTCCTCAGAACCAGTTCCTAAGAGCAGACTGTCAGGGGTAAAAGCGTTAGTGTGTCTTTATCTCTGAGCTTCATGTACCTCATTAGATATGCGCCGATGGTGATTGTTCCTCATGCGAACCCTCACTGGACTCTGAACCTCATCCGAGGATGTCCCAGATGCTTGATCACTTTCACCATCTGAACCCATTTTCACATTTTCATGGACGATACCTGTAACACACAAACACATGTACAAGTTACTCTTTAATCCAGGAACAAACCAAATATACTTAAAAATAAATATAAATACTTCTACCCATACGACTACAGGCTTGTTTTTGATTTGTTTATTAAAATAAGCCATAATAATAATAAGCCATACTAATAATAATAATAATAATAATTATTATTATTATGCAGCGCCTTGCAAAAGTATCAATTTTATATATATATTGTTATATTACAAACACAAAGATCAGTGTAATTTATTAGGATTTTACATAATAAATGAACACAAAGTACATAATTGTGAAGATAGAAAGTCACGCAATATATTCAAATGTACTCCATAAAATCTCCAATATGCAAGTGTTTGATTCAACACATTTTACTCTGATATCCCTAAATTTAATCCAAGTCAATCTTGTGCCTTAAGGAGTTATATGTTTAGCAAATACAGTTCAATGTGTGTCATTTAATCAGAGTTTTAATAAATTTGGTTGATGTAGGACTCAGAGGTTTGTTTGAGTAAATTTGTAAACAAACAGCCTCGTGAAGACCAACCAACACACCAGACTGGTCAAAGATACAGTTGTGGATAGGTTTATGGCAGGGTTAGCTTATGAAACGAGATCCTGAGTGGCAGAAAACACTGCAGATCACCCTGAATACACTATCTCCACTGTGAAACATGGTGGTGAATCATGTAGTTGTGTTGCTTTTCTTCAGCAGACAGAAATATCCCTAGAAAACTGATGTGAAGATGGATGGCAATTAAAAAAGAAAACCCATTAGATGCTGCAAAACACCTGAAACTGGGGTGGAAGTAGTTGTTTTACCAGAGCAATGACCATTAGCATACAGCCAGAAAAAGAATGGAATGATTTAGATCAAAGCATACTCGTGTGTTAGACTGGTCTAATGAAACTCCAAACCCAAATCCAATTGACAATGTGAAGAGTCTTTTCAAAGAAAAACAGGCAAATATCACCACTAATGTATAAAGCTGGCAGAGATATACCCCAAAAGACTTCTAGTTGTAACTGCAGCTAACTGTGGTTTCAAACTTACAAGTTTTTGGTTGTAACACAAAAAAATTTGACAAAGTTCCTTGGGTATGAATACATAAACAAGCCTCTGAAATACACTTTTCTTCTTAGATTTAATTACCAGTTCTATGAAAGGCAAAGGCCGGTCTCAAAATGATTGATTGTGCCACCAGTAATAGTGTGTATAAAATGGCACTCATAAGATGAGAAGGTCAGAGATCAATGTAACTGCATGGAACAGGAGGTTTCCCATCTCTGCTCCAACCGCCAACACCTTCATCTGGCCTACAATCCATCTGATTAATGAGTCACGGTGCAACTGACAAGACCGCCTTCATCATGTTGGATTGTTGGAGGTAAATGTGGGGGAAGGGACAACATGGACTCAACTCACTGTCAGAGAGTCTGGGTCATGTACGGCACATTAAATATGTGTTTAAATCTCTATGCTGGTGTTCATGTTTTCACTGTGTTTATTCAAAGAAGATGGAACTTGTTCAATAAAGGGAAAGCATTTAGAAGTAATCTGCCATGAACTGAACCGTTTACCTTTGATGCAGCCAACCAGCTTCAGATGAGAGACATACAGACAGAGATTAGGAGGTTAAATGGTAAATGGCCTGTACTTGTATAGCGCTTTATTTAGTCCTTCAGGACCACAAAGCGCTTCACACTACATTCAGTCATTCACCCATTCACGTACACATTTACACACTGGTGATGGCAAGCTACATTGTAGCCACAGCTGCCCTGGGGCACACTGACAGAAGGTTAGGGATGGAATGAACATGGAGGGAAGAAGTGATTAGAAAGAAAGAAAGAAAAATAACTTCCTTGACTGACCGTGGCACCTCAGCCATGGGATATAAAAACTCTAGGCCAGAAAACTACGGCGATTTGTTTCAGTACGCTGGGCTGTCAGTTGTAGATTGGCTAGGTTATTTGTTTGTATCCATTCCTGTAATAAGTATACGAGAAAGACAAGTCGCACACTTTGTCATAGTGTTTGAGAATGGAAAATATAGAACAAACCAAATAAAAAATCTAAATACAGAATTTAAAACATCCCTCCAGAAACGATTTAAAGAAGCTAATATAGACTCTAAATTTGTCCCTTTACTCTCATTCTTATTTTTTCTATTTCTGGTATTATATTACTCGAAAATCCTCTCAAGTCTGTGTGATGTCACCATCAACATCTCACACTTTTTAAATCATGAGGCCGAGTATGCCACATCGCCAGCTTGGCAGACCAATAACGATTTAACTGGTTGTTAATTTCAACAATACTGAGATATTCTATTATTATAGGTTTTATAAATTTATTGTTGCTGAAATTATCAATGACAGAATCTAACTTTGTACTGAGGAGTAGCAGTCGATAAGCTATATTGATGTTATTCAATGAGCATAAATATTCCTAATCATAATCAGTCTACTAAGTTATTAAAATTTATATCTAAATGATGGATTTTTTTCTCCCAAGTGAAAAACATTTTTCACAAATTTACAGATTCTGTAGATTTCTAAAATTATAAATATGAAAGCCTTGCAGCAATTTTAATCAAATATAAACAAAGCAAAGAGTACGATGCAAACAAAACATTTGTCAAAACCAAATCTGGCATGAAGAACAGGCCTGTGCCAGAGTTGATTGGGCAGGTGTTCGGCTTCTACTGGACATGTAGACATCAGTTCTGAGTGTCACACTGCCAGACAGGACACATGTAAAAAAATAATGGAAAAAAAATATATACTTATTTGGAAAAATGAAACATGAAAACAGGTTGGCACCAAGCTGCAAGAATCACTGTGTGTAGTGCTGAAATGAATAATTGACTACAGGACTGATAAGAAACTAGAAAACTTAGCAAATTAATTATTGAAGACCATCTTGTCAGACTATTAGCATTACATTAAGATAAAATGACACTTTACTCTATATATTATCACATTTATCTGTTACTAATCCTATACATTTGTTTATGTCTATAACCATTGTGTGCATTGGTGAAAAGCTGCAATGTTCAATACAATGGTTTTGCCATCAAAGTTAGTTTTAAAAACAAGATTGCTAAAAAACTCACTGGTATACTATTATAACTAAGTTTATACTTCTGTATCTAACTTGTTAAAGCTTTAAATATCATTAATAACAAAACAAAATTTTGTATTAATATGTGATTATTGAAAAGCAGTAGTAATAGTTGTAGTATTTTTGTTTTTGAATAAAATAAATAAGGTTATATAAATATTTGGGAGAGTTTTTTTTTTTTTTTTTACTTCTACACTACTTTCTCGAGTATTTATAAGATCAGAATCTGATAGGAATACATCTCTAATATAAATACAAGGATTTATAGACAGTAGGGTAGCTACCTATCTATAAATGTACACATACAAGCAACGTAGAAACTTCACTGGCATCAGTTTAGTTTTTACCTGACACTAATATGTAGTTGCCACACGAGATTATTTTAACATTTAATAATCTAAAAGGTCTATAAATTGACAAAAGGAACAAATGATAAATAGTCAATTTGTGTACAAAAGGTTTAATCACCATTTGACACTTCTGATGTAAAAATACAGGTAATAACAGCAATAAAGGTCAGAAGACTGAGCAGCCAGTTACATAATCAAGAATTAACTTTCACAACCCAGATGGTGAAACCTTAAACTGGAGGTAACTGATACCACAGTCAAGGGGAACTGATACTGGACATCTACAAACGAACAGAGCTGACAATTTCACAAGGTTGTAACAAGTGAGTATCAAGTATTCCAAATATAACAAAGAAAGCCCTTTATTACCTTAAGAAGGCCCTCAACTTGCTTGTTTGCGTAAACAGTCAAGCAGATGAGGGTGAATGAAATAAGAGAACATAACATGGGAGGAAATTTCCATCATAATGCAAAACAACCCAACAATCAGCTTACATTCAGTACAAAGCAAAATGTCCTGCTCACACACACTTCTAGTCCCACCGAAACATCATTCTAACATCTCCTGGAGCTCTCCTTTTTCCAGTTTCTCAGAGGACAAAGAGCAGACAGTAAATGTCACAAGTTACCCCTGCGTCCCTGCATGCAGTCCGGTTGGCCTAGTTACTGCTGCTGGCTCCCCTGCTAGAAGACTGAGCAGGCTACTTTTAGGACTACCTCACCCATCTCTGCATGTGCTCCAGGAAGCTGACAATCTATACCCAAAACACAAAAAAAGCTTCAAAAGAGGGATGTAAAAACCTGTGAGGAGTAGCTTCAAACTATGAAGTAAGGCCAAGATTTATTTCAAAGACTAATGGAAGTATTATGAGTCTCCGATTGATAAGATTGGTTGGCACAATTTTTCAGTAGTGCTAGACCTCATCTGTTCAAATAAACATTTTTTGTTAATTGCTCTTACAAGCTAAAATATATGAAAACATTTTTAAAGCGTACTCTTCTTTTAGGGTTTAAGAGTATCCCTTAGGACCACATTCTAAAGGGGTAAACCATTGTGATTTTATTGTTAGAGCATCCTTAAAAATAGACCAAACTGTAATATAATTGAGAAACTACTCGCAAAAACAAACTTATTTGCAGGACATTTCTTTTATTTTAAATGTTTTTACCCAGCAGTAAAAGTAGTCCAAAGGTTGCCATTAAGGATGCAATCAGAAGTCATCTATGTGTTTGGGTGGCAGAAAGACAATTTATATATAGCCAATATTTTTACCTATATTTGAAAGTGTTTTACAGTTTCAGTACATTCTCAGATATTGCCTTGGATTGATGGGTAAGTAGGATCAGGGTGCAGATGAACTGCTGAGTGAAGATGGACTTACCGATCCGGTTTCCTGGTGGGCGGCATGAATCCAGCATTCGAAGCATACGGAAAGGCGACAGCCTCAGTGGGGTGTCTCTCTCCCCAAATCTCATCCCTTCTCCCATTCTAGCCTCTCCCAACTTGGAGTCTCCCACCCTGGGAGCAGGTCCAGAACACCCTTGAGGATTGTCTGACATATCTGTTCTTGAAGAAGACTCACAGCACTTGCATTTGGAATGCCTTTAAATGTTCAGAAATGCAGATCACAGCGAGAAAACTAAATCCAGGCCATTTTAAGGAACTAAGATAAATTCAGACGAGTTTTTGGTCAATAGATCTAGGCGGGACTCTTCTTTTAGTAGCTGTAGATTATTAAAGATCCAAGCTTTCCGGCTCACAAAAATCCAATCCACCGTATTACCACAGGAGCTCCAAGCAGAGGCGAACAGGTCTACGATTGTGAGGACAGTAAAGGCGCACTACTCACAGCTACAACTCCCTCAGCTGCAACTCTACTTTAACACGCTCTCTCTCTTTCAGTGTATTTTTCTGTAGACTCACCCTCCCTTCACCTCTCTTCCTTCTCTCTGCAGTCACACTCCTCCTGCTGACTAAGGAAGGTCAAACAGCGAGCAGGTAGGTAAAATGCTGCAGAGATTGCCCAATGCATGCTATGTCTCAGAATAACAGGTGCTCTGTCTTCATTTGTATCTTCCTGACACATGCAAGCAAACACGTGCAGAGGTTCACAACACATTTAGCTTACCCCTCCCAGTGAATAAAACAGCTTCATCTGTCACATGCTCAACTATCTGACCTCATCGGCTACCAGATCTTCTCTTCCCCTACATCACTCGTTACTTTTCTTGTCATGTACAGTCCTGATTCCTCTTCTCCTTGATTTTCTTCTCCTGTTGTGTCAGATGTTTTTCCTCATCTCCTCTGCGGTCTCACTGTTATTCTGCTTTCTTCCTTCCATCTCCCTCTCTCGATCACGCCCTCCTTGCCTTTGGCACTCCTATCAGTGCTTCAGTCCTCTCGCTGCCTCCCTTCACCTTGCCATTATTCCCCTCCCTCTCGGGTGATAGCAGTCATTTTCTCTCCGCCTCCTCTTGTTACCATCTCTCCCTCGCTCGCACCGAGATCGGAGATGGTATTAAAGATCAGTGCTGTCTTTCGAGGAATGAGCTGATGACAACATTTTCTGCATGATCAGCCTCTTTCTCAATCTTATCCCTATTCCCCTTTCTCTCAAGTTGACTGGCTCTCTACTCTCTGGCTCCTAGTTTTCACCACTCTTCAAAGATAAAATGAAACCCTGAGGCTTTTTGATGGATGCCTCTGGCATCCTAGCTGCTTCTTCACTTTTTCTCTCTGCCCTTCCTCATGGCCATGACACAGCTCAATGTTCTGGCACAGAGTATCACAGATCATCTCCTTGACATCTCTTACCTCACACACAGGAACTGTTCCCACTTAAAAAGATAGATCACCTAGGTGACTGTTTAACTTAACTAATGGACAACAGGATTTGCACAATATCAGGAAAACATGTAATTCCTATACAGGTGAATATTTAGACAATGTCCAATCTTGGAAACTAAACATGCATCAAGGATTGCAGAGAATGTTCTTCAAACCGAAAGAATATATGCTTACTTTACATGCATAACTTGAAATATAATATTCTACAAAACATAGTATCCAAGCAGTGCTTTCCAATCCTGATATTGCAAACACTAATATTGCAATTTCAATTTGGTATAGTGTGCCATATTTCTTATACAAATACTGAACAAGTATTAGAATTAACTAAGACTATCAATCAATGCAACTTTAAATGAGTACTGGAGTCAGGCTGACTAATCTGAAATCACAGTACCTGTTGTTGTACGTCTGCAATTTTGTCAGCCACAAATATAGACTGCAAGAGAGTTTTGTGGGCTTAGTCTCATTTGACCTTCTCTTGTCCTTTCAATGATGTTCACAGTGAAAGATACTATATAGGGTAATGCAGATACTGCTCTGTCTGTCCGTGCTAAGACAACTTTTCATGTGGGGGTTGAAATTTATTGAATCTTCAGAAGTTAAAAACAACTACAAAATAAGTTAACAAAACCAGAAAAAAAAAAAACATTTTCTGCAGGTTTTGTCTCCATCTAAACTTGAAAGGCACCAAAATGTGCGATGATCTCAATTGTCATCGACTTGTCTCAAAAAAAGAGACTTAACTACAGTTAGTGTCGGGCTTCAGAAAACTTATCAGCATGACAAAAGTATCAGCAGGAGCAAGGCAAAGTATATATAGTATTATAGATCTTTTCGCACTGAAAATAATGGTTTCAGAGGAAACACCTTCAGTGTTTTTCTGTCTTATACACTTAACTTAATGGTAGTCCCCTGTTTAAGTATGAGTGTGTGGCAGGTGTTTATATATTTGTTTGTTTTGGAGAGTAGAGATCAAAATGATAGCTTCACACCTAAGGAAAGAATCTCAGAAAACTTTGCAGGTGTGTAATTAAGTCTTTAAGGTAGACTTTAAAGACGGATGTGATCTGGCCCATTGGTGCTGAGAGCTCCTATAATAATGTGTGTTGATGACTAAATACTCATGGGTGCCAGGTTGCTGGCGGTAAGCTCCTTTTTTGTCATGCACATTTCCCTTCAGGTTTTTGTTGGAAGATGGCTCCTCGACACAACAAAAGATCACACCTTAAATAAGTATTTACACAAAGCAGGATGTCTTGGATGGATACTGCATTCAAATGTCAACAAGATAAACTCATAAAAGGCCATCTTTCCTCATAATTAACACTATAAAGAGCTGATCCACAAGCCGCTGATAGATAAAGCCTCACATCCTCCTACACACTGGTTTTCAGGCAGTCTTGTAAACATTAACTAAGAAAACACACTAATGCAGAGGCTCACACACCCTACTTGTAAATAATGATGAACCTAATATTCATCCATTCCTAGCTGATACGGTTTTATTCATTGTAAATTTATCAGCTGATAAAAAGTACTTCTTAAAATAACAGAATACATTTTCTTTAGCATGTCTTGGTGTGGAGGGGAAACTAAAAAGTATTTGTAAAAAATGTAAGTATTTTGGTGTTTACTTTTAATAAGACCAGCATGCCATGTTTCTTTAGTCATACTCTTACTTAGATTAGAGTCCTGGCCACTTACGGGGCTGCAAAGAAAGTGAGGATTTCTAAAGATGAATCCTTTCGCTTTAGGCTGGATACAACATCAAGGCCACTCAGCCTTTCACCCACCACTGTTTCCACGTCACTTTACATTCATAGACACAATGTTAGACTTTAAAGAATTGCAGCCATTCCACACAGCTTTTTGCTCCCATATAGGCCTCTATGGCTGTAATTTCTTACTGCCACCTTCTTTTAAACAATTCGAATTATTTCACATTAAACATTGTTGTCCCATTTTCATTCTAAAAATACTATATAATACAGCCAGTCTCTAGACTAATCCGACAATAAAAATCAAAGTGCATTTATTATCCCTGAGGAATATGCATAAAAGAGAAACATACGCACAAGCCTTAGAGGGGGTGGGAGATTTTTAGACTCCAGTAATTACCTCTAAACCTCTTATCTGCATCTAAGGAATCTTATTATTCAATTACTGGGACTAGAGTGCCTCCTGTAAGCTTCTAGCTCGGTTTATGTTGATCCCCAATATCCCAAACCCCCAAAGAACAAATTTGCACATTCGGCTTTGGAAATTACCAGCATTCATAGCAACCCATTGCTTAAGGCTCAAGCAAGTTTATAGCACCAACCACAGAAAAGGAGTCCACCCCATTGTTCTGATCAAATCAAATCCAATCCAAGAATGTGTAAATGGGTAGCAGGGAGGTCAGGGTATGAGGGAGAGGTCTCCAGCTGTTAATGCAGTATTATTGTGTTACATTTGATCCATTTCACTGATGAGGTCTCTTAAGGTTTGCAAATTGCAGGAGAAAAAACTTTTATCTTTACATTTAATATTTAAATTTTTCATTTCATGTACACAGAGGGAAAGAGAGGAAAGGGGGGGGGGGGGGGCGGAAGAAGGAGAGGGGACATCTGTGCCATTATCAAAAATAGCAGCTTGCGATGGGTTTGGAGACGAGACGGCAGCTCTTAGCGGAGTTGTTCTCTCTGTGAAACCGACAGGATGGCCGATTAATCCTCAGCAGTAGAACTACAGATTTTCACACAAACACAAAGCCAGAGATGAGGCTGAAAACGGCATCGCTAATCGTTCCTCACTGTATGTGTGGGTGTTGACCCATTTAGCAACCGATTAATGAAAACCTGTGAGTCGGGCACACACCTCTAAAGAACAAACAGTATCATCGTGAGGGCTATGTTATTTACAGACCTATGTCTGTCCATACAGTCATGATAAAATGAATACAATCTCTTTCAGTTCTAAGGCTTTGTAACTGTTTTTACCCAGTCAAGAAATCAATTACATACAGTGGCTTGCAAAAGTATTCGGCCCCCTTGAACTTTTCAAATTACAGCCACAAACATGAATCAATTTTATTGGAATTCCAAGTTAAAGGTCAATACAAAGGGATGTACACGTGAGAAGTGGAACGGAAATCATACATGATTCCAAAGATTTTTTACATATAAATAACTGAAAAGTGGGGTGTGCGTAATTATTCAGCCCCCTGAGTCAATACTTTGCAGAACCACCTTTTGCTGCAATTACAGCTGCCAGTCTTTTTGTT
This sequence comes from Valencia hispanica, assembly GCA_963556495.2. Lineage (NCBI taxonomy): Eukaryota > Metazoa > Chordata > Actinopteri > Cyprinodontiformes > Valenciidae > Valencia > Valencia hispanica. Next base: position 32,668,528 of record OY747709.1, read on the forward strand.
TTAAACCATTCCATTGTTGCCCTGGCTTTATGTTTAGGGTCGTTGTCCTGCTGGAAGGTGAACCTCCTCCCCAGTCTCAAGTCTTTTGCAGACTCCAAGAGGTTTTCTTCCAAGATTGCCCTGTATTTGGCTCCATCCATCTTCCCATCAACTCTGACCAGCTTCCCTGTCCCTGCTGAAGAGAAGCACCCCCAGAGCATGATGCTGCCACCACCATATTTGACAGTGGGGATGGTGTGTTCAGAGTGATGTGCAGTGTTAGTTTTCCCCCACACATGGCGTTTTGCATTTTGTCCAAAAAGTTCCATTTTGGTCTCATCTGACCAGAGCACCTTCTTCCACATGTTTGCTGTGTCCCCCACATGGCTTGTGGCAAACTGCAAACGGAACTTCTTATGGTTTTCTGTTAACAATGGCTTTCTTGCCACTCTTCCATAAAGGCCAACTTTGTGCAGTGCACAACTAATAGTTGTCCTATGGACAGATTCCCCCACCTGAGCTGTAGATCTCTGCAGCTCATCCAGAGTCACCATGGGCCTCTTGGCTGCATTTCTGATCAGCGCTCTCCTTGTTCGGCCTGTGAGTTTAGGTGGACGGCCTTGTCTTGGTAGGTTTACAGTTGTGCCATACTCCTTCCATTTCTGAATGATCGCTTGAACAGTGCTCCGTGGGATGTTCAAGGCTTGGGAAATCTTTTTGTAGCCTAAGCCTGCTTTAAATTTCTCAATAACTTTATCCCTGACCTGTCTGGTGTGTTCTTTGGACTTCATGGTGTTGTTGCTCCCAACATTCTCTTAGACAACCTCTGAGGCCGTCACAGGGCAGCTGTATTTGTACTGACATTAGATTACACACAGGTGCGCTCTATTTAGTCATTAGCACTCATCAGGCAATGTCTATGGGCAACTTACTGCACTCAGACCAAAGGGGGCTGAATAATTACGCACACCCCACTTTTCTGTTATTTATTTGTAAAAAATGTTTGGAATCATGTATGATTTTCGTTCCACTTCTCACGTGTACACCACTTTGTATTGGTCTTTCACGTGGAATTCCAATCAAATTGATTCATGTTTGTGGCTGTAATGTGACAAAATATGGAAAAGTTCAAGGGGGCTGAATACTTTTGCAAGCCACTGTATGCCTAAAATAAATAAGAACTGACCTTTTACACTGTAATTTATACAGTAAATAAACTGTCAAACCAGTTGTAGAGGTGCATCTTAAGGGTCTCGGGTCACAATGTTTGAAGAGTTTCACCTGCTCATCTTTACAACTTTGTTTCGGTCTATTAAAGTTGATAGGCTATTGTTTATGCACTGGCCTTTGTAGTTCCTGTCCCAGCAATTTAAGTAACGATGTCCACTGGCTATAAAATAACTCAGTGTCATACTAAGTGTAGTTTTTTGTTTAATTTCAAAAAATGGCACTCTGCGATATGGATAAACATTTCCACCAAGCTCTCATTTGCCCAATCAACATTGTTCCAAAAGAATTAAATTTTTCTGAACCTGAGCTGTACTACTTTGTTCTTTTAGTGAGTTCTACATTTCTCCTGGGATTTCTTCAAAACATTGCATACTTGTACTTCCTTTTTTAAGAGTACTATCAAGAGGTCTAACACAGGGTTCATTCATACTTTTGACTGATTGCATGTCGGACGGACGGACGGAACTATAATGACTGTATGATTTTATCTAAAAGATACAATGTAAAAAGCATACTGGTAACAGTTGCAAATATTTATCAAGTAGACAATCGGAGAGGAAATAAAATGCATCTCCATACTGCATTTTCTTTTCACATATTTATTCCTACACTTAAATCTAATTTCAAATTGTTCTATTTTCTGTAGGAACTATGTTTACAACAAACAAACTAGTTGAGGACTGTGGATTATAAGATGTAGTTGAGAATTTTTATGGGCTTGGACAGCATGACCTTAAAAATGAACTTGCTTAAACAACCAATTTTTGGAAAGATTAGCAGCTGTTCTTTCCACTTGTGAGAGATTGTTTTCCATGCATAATGATGGACCAAGAAATGACATTATAAACATTACTATTAAGGCAGCAGCAGCTCACTCGCTAAGACCCCTGTTTATGTCTTTTCTCCTTTGAATTATGTTAACACACACCTAATTCTCCAGATCTGAAAACTGCCAAAATTTCAGCTTTAATAATGATAATCAGATTTGGAGATGAATCACTGAATCATGTGCATTTGATTAGCGCCACCTGGCTGCAACCAATCCTCCTAACTCCTATGAAAGAAGGCTGTGGCGAGGTTATAGTCATATAATTTCAAGACATGATAAGCTCTGGGGTAGTAAAATTTTGATTGAGAATAGGCATGGGCATAATTAATCGACGATCGATTAATTGATCATTAAGAATTTCATCGATTACTTTTTTTTTTACCGACCAATTAATGCATGTTCTGTTGCGTAGTGTGAGTTTTGAAGGAATGCAATTAATTTTGCTATGTGGCAGTAATTAAACATTTTACCACATGAGGGTGATGACTGAAAATAAAACCCACAGGGCGACTCAGTTTCTTGCCCGTTTCTGTGCATTTCAAAAGTAGCATTGTCTTGAAGAGGTCGCAGCAAAGTGTGGCGTGGGGCCACTTTGACTAAAAAAACAAACAAACAAAAAAGTCTCGGTTCACTGCCAACACTAAGCTGTGTATAAGTAGGCTACTTGAACGCACTTCCAACCCTGGTTAGAAGCGGAGCATCCTGCTCTCGGTCTCAACCTAGCATCAAGTCGGTGTTAGTACGGAGGAGCCGAGATGCACAACCAGCAGAGAAACTTACAGACAGATTACTTTCTGAGGGAGGCTCCGCCACCCCTGGATTGCACCCCTACAGACTGGTGGAAAATGAATAAAACAAGATTCCAGAGGCTTGCCAAGTTAGCACGGAGGTATGTGTCTCACAGCGACGTCTGTCCCCTCACAGCAGGTGATCTCAGCGCTGCAGGTCAGACGCGACAGCAGTCTGATGACCGTCAGTCTGCTCACCAGGCTGCTTTCGCTTCTGACCCCAGCACATGTTAACATGCTCATCTTAACAAAAATCAGTAGACTGATGCTAAAGTTGTATACAAGTTACGGTTCCTTTTGTTTGTGTGTCTTTTTTACTCTGTTAATGAGCCTAATTCATTGTTAGGTACGCCGATCTCTCATCCTCTTTCTCGACTCTTTTTGCCAAATGTAACACAAAACTATCAGACCTATAAGTATTTGATTTTTTTTTTATTAATTTATTGTTTAACATGACTTTTTTTTTTTTTTTTACTTTTTTGGAGAAGAAAACAATTATGAGCGTCGGTTGTTTTTAATGAGTAGCGTCTTTTAGCTGTCGGCTCCGCTGCTTATAGCGCATATTTTCTTTGTGCAACTACCGTGAATTAATTCCGTTTAACTTCCACAAGAGGTGTCCCACTTTTAATGAAGATCTCAATGAGGAAACACGCTATTTTTCTATTCTCACTGCATTTTAATATAGCCTATGAACACTGAATTTTAATATAAAAATATCAATGATTAATCGAAAATCGATCGTTAATTCTCCCGATGATCGATGAAGACAGTTTAACCGAATGCCCATCCCTAATCGAGAAAGTGAAAGACAGAGAAAGGGTGGGTTATCTTCTTAGTGCAGCAGGACAGAGAGATTGCATCATGTCACTCAATTAAAGGATGCAATGTGCACCGACTGTCGGATGGCACACAGTGAGTCAGCAACACTGACCAGTGGGCAACACACACCCACAGAGAGTACCCCATAACATTTCAAACTACACCTTATCAAGATTTTAATAATAGAGTAGCATATATTCTAGGTTCTGAGACTTTCTTGCAAAAGTATTCAAGCATATTAGTATATTAATATCATGTATATTAATGTAATTTTAATGTGACAGACTAACAAAGAATGCATAGTTGTTTAGTATGTTAATTATACACGGTTTTCAAAATCTTATACAAATTAAAACTTATTCAGTCCCTCTAAATCAAAACTTCATTAAAAAAAAACACTCCAAACTACAGCTGCAAGTCTTTAGAGTTATGCTTCTAAAAACATCCTCCACACAGTGAAGGTATTGTTCATTCTTCTTTGAGAAATAGCTCAAACTCAGTGAGATTGCACGGGGAGAGTCTGTGAACGGCAATTTTTCAAGTCTTGCCACAGATTCTCAGTTAGATCAGATCTGCATCAATCGTTCTAAGACATGACTAGGGTTTGATCTAAACCACTCCACTCTTTCTCTAACTGTATGTTTTGGGTTGTTGTTTTGCTTAAAGCCAAACCCCCACCCCAGTGTCTGAGAAACTTTCTTCCGAAGATCGACCTGTATTTAGCTCCATCCATCTCCAATTTTAGTTATTTGCCACACAGTGTTTTACATGCAGGCTAAAACTATTTTCCTTAAGTGTGTTTACACATGGCTTGTGGCAAACTCTAAAAGGGAGATAGTGTGGCTTTAAAAAAAAAAGCAGATTTAAAGATGTATGAAAATAACTGTCCTACAAAAAAATTCTCCCACCTGAGCAGTGAATCTCTGCAGCTCCACCAGAGTTACTATGGGCCTAAAAATATTTTGAAAACCTGTTATTATTTCCTGTTCGCTTTAGAATTTTGCGCTAATTTATTTTAGTCTATCACATAAAACCACAACAAACATAACATAACAAATGTGGAAAATTTCAAGTTGTGGTATATTGATTAAAACTTAGTCATATGCATATGTGCAAGAGTAATGGCTTTCTTCTAACATGCATCCATTTCCAACTGTGTCTACTGCATTGCATTTCTACACATGGAACCTTCAAGATTCGTGAAAACATCCTTGCTTTTTTCCCAGCTGGCTTTAAATAAACTCATATGGTGCAGATACAGCTTTAAGTGTTGGGTTCGCTCTGCAATACGCTCAGGGGATGCACAGCACAAAGGAAATATGATTTTTAAGGTAGCTGATGTCCACTGCTCTCCTGCAGATCCACAGAGAGAGAGGTCATCTACAATTTTATCCTCAGTTCTTCTAGTTTCTATTAATCATTTATTTGTATTAGTGTAAGCCTGCCATACTAGTCCTGACATCAGCCTTCCAGCCAAACTGAGAAATTAGATTACAGGGACCCATAAAGCCAAATGCAACATTACATAATGCAGACAGAAGGAATGCAGACTGTATGTAAGCAGTTTGAGTATAAGTATATATGTGTGTATTTGTGCATGTTAGATTATGGTTATTATCTTTCCACGTCATTGATAACATTTGCAGGATAGTCAAGCTCTGTCACAAGCACTGAAATTTTCCTGTATGAAAAAAACTTAAATCAGGTTTTCTATCCACAGGTGGCAGTAATGTCCAAAACCCCTAAATTAAACACAGGATCAGCAACAACAATAAAAGCCTTTACAGGTAATGAAAATAGGAATGTTTGTCTCATTAATTGTTCTGCTGGAATTCCTTGGTATCACATTTAGACATGAACAGACTATCAAATCCTAAGCATTTCTCAGTAAATATTAACACACAAAGCTACATAGAATGCGAGTTAATTGGACAGAAACTGTTTAAACACAGACTATGCAGAAAACAAGGCTATATGAAGGATTGGATTATAATTCTCTGTCAGCAAGTTTACACCCACACGCAGACGTATTGACGGAGACATTTGCCGTTTATAATTCGCTGTTGGTGTGTCAGTGTTGCAAAGCAATTCTCCACCAGGACAGCAGGGGAGCCAGAGCTATTCTGGTGGGTTTGCCTACTATTGCAGTGACATCTCTGGTCAAAGAAAGTTTATTTACTTCAACTTGTAAACACACATTCAGAGACAGAAAGCGAATTTTGATGGAGCTGGAAAGCTTTTTACTAGAAGTTCAGCTCATAGAATACTCTAAAAACGCATAGAAACAAACAAACACAGCGGTCTGTTTTGTTGTTCTCTACACCTCCTGGTGTACGAAATCACCAAAAGACCATATTAGATGAACTGGTCTTGCGATATAAAGCATCTAGTGCTCTAAAGCTGCAATGACTACTTATTACATCTACTATAGAGCGCTGCTCTGGTGAAATGATCTTGGTCTGATGTTGAGCTGACCAATTACAGGCGTGCGCTCTCCGTTTCGTTCGATGGATAGTTAGAAAATAAGGCTCTACTCAGTGCGTCCTTGCATAAGTTACAGAGAGACCTTGCGTCGACTGATAATGGCGTTGCGTCTATCCGTTCCGATGTAGACGGAGAAGTATAAGCTAGGCTTAAGTTGCCTGGAAGGGGATTTTGAAGTCACTTGTTTTTACTATTTTCAGATCCAATAAGTTAAGATAAGTTAAGCTTAAGATAAGAAATAATAAGCAAAATGTAAAGGTTTTACATCGGTAAAATTGGTACTTTTACAGTGCTTTATCTAATCCTGAGGATCCTAAAGCACTTCACACTACATTCAGTCATTCACACACTGGTGATGGTAAGATACACTGTAGCCACACCTGCCCTGGGGTACACTGCCAGAAGCAAGGCTGCCGTACACTGAAACCACAGGGCCCATATCCCACCACCAGCAGACAAGGCGGGGGAAGTGCCTTACCCAAGGACACAACGACAGAGATGGAAGGAACAAGGTTCCGGCTGCCCTCCAGTAACAGGACGAACTCTTAACTCTTAAGCCAGGATCTCCATATCAAATATTCACTATGATGAAATAAGCTTTATGACACACAAAAATAAAACAAAAGTGGCAAATAACACAAGCAAAGACCGAGATCAGGACTGCCTCTTTTAAAAGAAATTCACTTAATTTCCCCACCGCAGAACAATAAAGGATATTTCTATTCTATCCTATTTTATTCTAAAAAAAGATGGTTGCTGCAAATATCTTGTAAATAACGTGAGTTTGCAAATCAAAGGAACACTTTTATTTCTGAAGTTAACGTTTTCTGATTATCTCCAGGATTCAAATCCGTTTCAGATAACACAGAGTGGAGTGATGTAATGCACTGCTAACTTGACTCACTGCTTGACTCTGCTACTTTGGTTTGCAATCAGTCCTGTAGTAAAACATTAATTTGGGATTGTTCAATTTCACAAGAAAATAGCAAGTGCCAGCCAGTCAAATCACCAACCTGATCAGGTGACTGATTTTCAACACATATTTACTTTATAATAGCAGGCATGGGCCATAAAGAATTATTATTCCAACAGTCCATATGGATATTATTGCATTTACTGTAAAAGTAAATTAAATATTTGGTTAAATTATGATTTCCATAGTTTTTAAACAACCAGGGAAGAAGGTTGTTTACTGCAGAGGTACCCAAACTTAGGGTCATGACCCCCAACATGCAAGACCCTCCCAAAAAAAAAAACCTTTACATACAAATAATTGAAAGACAGCCATCTATTGATGGTTGATGCTGTTCTTGTTGCCATTATACAGTTTAATTCACTTTATAGTATAGTATGTTATTTAGTAGTTGCAACCTGAATAATTTGAAACTCCCTGGTTTAACCATTTTACTTTGGACGACACTATCTAATGGGAAAACACTGGTCAGGAGGGCATGTGATATCTTTAGGAAGGCCATTACTGATTCTGAAATCATAACCCCATTGAGAACCCTAGAAAGTATGGAAATGAAACAATGCCACTGCAATAAACTGTTAGTCTCCTTTTGCTTGGACCAAATTTAGATTTGAGTATGTGTGTAATCTTAGCTGCATTAAAGGAAGCCAGCTCAATTTTACTGAAAGATTACTTGGACTTTAGAATATTCACTGACACAGCAGAGTGTTACATATTTTCTTCCCCAGGTAGCATATACATTTGTGATTTATACATACAGTTTCACTAGCTACAGCTAGGTCCGCTCAAGACCAAGGTTCCAAGAAACGGGTTACATAGAAGCTTTCTTAAAACGAAAAGAAAGGTAAAGATTCTTGAAAAGCACCAAACGATGCCCTGGTCTAACAAAATTCTCGACAACGTGAAAAACAAAGTCACTGACATCTAACAGTCTGGAAAGGGTTGGAAAGCCATTTTTGAGGCTTTGGGCCTCCGATGAGCCATTATCCACCATTTAAAAAAAATATGGAACAACAGTTTGTAGCACTATTGCCTTGCAGCAAGAAGGTCCTGGGTTCAAATCCCGGCCTGGGGTCTTACTGCATGGAGTTTGCATGTTCTCCCTGTGCATGCGTGGGTTCTCTCCCACAGTCCAAAAACATGACTGTTAGGTGAATTGGTCACTCCAAAATTGCTCTTAGGTGTGAGTGTGTGTGTGCGTGCATGGTTGTTTGTCCTGTAGGTCTCTGTGTTGCCCTGCGATGGACTGGCAACCTGTCCAGGGTGTACACCGCCTCTCGCCCCTTGACCGCTGGAGATAGGCACCAGCCCCCCCCGCAAACCCTGCATTAGGATGGATGGGTACAGAAAATGGATGGATGATTAACCTTCCCAGAGTGGCCACCCTACCAAAATGACTCCAAGAGTGCATCAACAACACATTGAAAAGGTCCTAAAAGAACCCAGAACAACATTTAAAGCACTGCAGACGTCACTTCCCTCAGTTAGGTCAGTGCCCATGATCCAACAATAAGAAACAGACTGGGTAAAAAAAGCATCCATAAGAGTTCCAACTGCTAAAATCACTGCTGACCAAAAATAAATTTTGCGTTTACTTTTTTCGCTCCTTCAGGATCTGGGGGCCCTAACTGATGAAACCACCAATTTTGCTCTCTACCAAAATATTCTGGAGAGGAATTTCTGGCCCTTAGTTAGACACCTTAAAGCTGCTATACCAAATTTGCTAAACAAGCACAGTCTCAGAACTCTCATCCCTCGGCAATAATCCCTAGGCCACGCCACGCCCCCCCCCAGAGTGAGTGAAAACACCAGTAGCAGTTTTCATGAAGTAATATGGCGGAATCACCTTAAGTGAAATGGAGTGGAGAACCCAGCTAAATCGGATAGTGCGCTGGTCCGTTGAGACAGACAACCAGATGGTCCAGTCGTTGGACCGCATCAAGTTACCATGTTATTGGCTGAGGTTTTTAGACAAATGCGACAGAACCAATTTATTATTTTTTTCCCTTTTTTCTCCACAAAATATTTATAGATATACAATGTTAAAACCTTGTTAAGAGGTAATAAAAAACAATTTTTCAGCTAGCTTGTATTGCAGATTTGCAATAGCAGTTTTAAATTCAAGCAAACTTAAAACTTAGGCTTTGCAACAGGACAATTGTCTAAAGCACACCAGGGCCAATAATAACTCTGAAGGGCTTAAATAAAAACCACAATGAAAGCTATCGAGTGGCCTAGTCAAAGTCCAGACTTAAATCCAATTAAGGATGCTGTGACAGAGCCTTAAACACGACATTCCTGCTCAAATTAAATCCTCTATAGAGATGTAAAGTATAATTGACAGATGTCACAAATGAGTGATGGCAAACCAGTTATTAGATCTAGTAGGAATTTATCTGTTTGGATTGCGTTATTTCGTTTTGTAAATGAAATCATTACTTAAAAAACACCTACCTACATCCATACACTTTAAAAATATCTGGAACATTTAAATATGATAAAAACAGCAAGCAAAATAAACCATTAAGGGGGTGAATACTTTTTCTTGGCACAGTACAAGTAGCTTAACATGTGTTTACGTGTGCGTGTGTGTGTATACCCAAAGATCCAGTCCTGTGCAGGCTCAGTAAGGCTCTTTCCCTCTCCAGCCCTCCGCCTGGCTCTCTGCGCAAGGCGGTGCGGCCCAGATGACCGGCATATTGACGCAGGAAGGAGGGAGCACTATGAGAGGCAGGAGGGTGCGCTGAGCACACCACGGGCACTGAGATGCACAACATACATGGGCAGGCATGGAAAGAGACAAAAAAGGAACGAGAATGGAGAAGAGGAGAAAAAGACAAAAAAGATTCAAAAATCAGGACCAGAGAGAGAAGATCAGAAAACAGGAAACATGAAAGAAATTGGGAATAGAAAATGGGAGAAAAAGAGAGGAAAAACAGATGACAGAACGCACAAACACACAATCAAACCAGAGAATACATAGGAATAGTACAATATGGAGCAGTAACAGGTAAAAAACAGAGGACATGTACAGTTGCTGTGTTCAGGTTAGAAGATGAAGCAGCACGGGCACATAGCAATTTGAATTTGAAATGAAAAAGTGCGAGACATGCAAACTGGAACACATGTGTTGTCACAAGTGATGCAGACAGCTGACAAAAACAAGACATGCAGACAGAAAAGCAACAAGAAGCCTGAAGAAAGCAGGCAAAAAAGGTGAAGCATGACAGCCGCAAAGGATATTTACCCATTTAACCCAAAATATATTTAACCCATTTTTCAATCTTCCTTAGTAAGCAAAACTCCAAAATCTAAGCTCTTAGATTTTGTTAGAAATAATGGCACGAAGGAAGGGTTTATCATTTAAACATCAAACTCATAAACAATAACACGCATGTTTTGGGAGAATGCAAAAGCCCACAGGACTAAACTCTTAGCTTTTACACAATCCCTTTAAATAGACTTATGCCAGTGTGATTATAAAATAATAAATTTCTTTACAAAATGTTCTTCTACCCTCCATGATAAGTATTTTTTATGAGCTTTGCAAAGACACCGAGATGAAAACATGTGGGAGTTTGAGCACATGTGGGCAGGGAGGTGTCACAGCACAGCAAAAGGCCATAAGAAGATGGTGATGTAGAGCAGTTGTTAAACTTTAATGCCCCTTCTTTTCTCATCCTCTACATTACTTCCTCCAGCCTCTTTGCACTCGCCAGCTGTGCTCTCTGGAAATGGACTGACACAGCTTGAGCTATTAAAGACTGAAGAGAGGCATGTAAAAGTATATAGAGGAAAGTTAGAGGAGAGGAATGGCAGTGACTAAAACAATCAAGTAATTAAGTAGAGGGATGGATGCTGCAATAAATATTTGCTTCTAGCAAAAAAAAAAAATCAAAAATCGGCAAAGCACAATCCAGCTACCATATAGCTGAAAAATTTGTTTTCTGGAGTTTTTTGTCAGAATAAAGCATGCCACATGCCCTATTTACGTTTTTGTAAGCGTGTCCCCCACCCCACCCCAGGTTCAGACTTGATTTTCTGCCTGGTGCCAGAAAAGGATAAAGGATGCAAACACAAATACAACCTTGAAATCCTCAGTATGAGGTCTCACATTTCTACAGAGCAGAAACTGTAATCTTTGAAGATGTCCAGCAGAGGGCATCGAGAGTTTCAAGCAAACATTGCTTTTCTCAGTTTGAGCAGAGAGACACTGATTTGCTAGTGTGAAAACACAGAATATGAGGTCACAAAACTTTGAGACCTTGTGCTATTCTGTCTTTTAGCCTTGATGAACGAGTGAAATTAACACCAAAGTTAATTGTGATGAAGCTGATGAAGGTGTTGGTGGTGATGAATAGGCAGTTTGCAGTGGATTAACTTAGTGTTGTAAGAACATTTGCAAGTTTGTAAGCTTCACCTTTAGATACAAGACACAGTTTTACATCCAAACTTTGGAGTCGTAAGCACATATGAGCAACCAAATACATTATTTATGTGAAAACCAAGTAAAAAACACAATATCTGTTGGCAGCAATGAATACCTTCCCCAGTACAATTATAATGCAGCACTACATGAAATAATTCCAGTGAAGACTTCAGAGTTGCTAGTTCATAGGAAATATGAGTATTTGTTTCTTAATACATCTTCCCTCCACAATAAAAGGTTTTATATGTAACATTTAAAAACAAGAGCCAAAAGCATTTTAGTCCATCAGCAGTCATTAATCTTAGTAATAATCCTCTCCACTTTTATACTACTCAGCTGGAGATATGTTTTTTCATTAAATCCATCTTTTTCTCCAAAGCTTCTCGTTCCAGTCAAGGAGCTCTGTTATTGCCTTTGCTATCTTGAGTTCTTCCTTAAGGTCTTCTGCTTAAAGCAGAGTTTTAAATCTGCCTTTAAACAACCTTGGAGTAAGTCAAGCTGATATTTCAGAGATGAAATCAACCCCCAGCAATCATTAGCCTGCATTTATTTTCACTTGCATTGTACAAGTAATGAAATAGACTATTTTTTGGTGACTGTAGTTCTTTTAATTGTGTGAAAATGTTAGAAGGGAACACAGAAAAGACATTGGTTGCTTTGGAAAAGTTAAGAGTGTTTCAAAACCTACAGGATTTGCATAAACTAGCCTTGATTAATGATGGCACCGAACAAGCTAGATTCTCATATAAAAAGGTTTTGGAGTATTGAGAGATAAGAACTCTTCAAAGGAGCAAAATTTGGAAAAATGCTTCGCTCGTGTTATCATTCTATAAATGGTTTACATTTTGAAGAGTATTTCCACTTCTAATTCAAGTCCCTGATTGTTACTAACCTGTAATTATAAACACAGCTTTCATTTTAGCATGTCAAGGTAGTGATGGTATTTGTTGATATGTATGACGACAAGTCTCACCGTTGTCCCTGGCTGTGGATGGCTCATCCAGAGCCATTTGCTCTGCCAGTTCAGACAGGGAGTCATCGACAGGCCGTGCACTTCGTAGAGACATGGACAGCCTCCGCTTGATTATCTTCATCCTGTCCATCTTCTCAGCTCCAGCACTGGAGCTCACTGGCCTAAGGAGGAAGGGAAAAAAAATTCCAACATCATGAGTATCCTAAAACAACATAATTAACATTTCTCTAATTACAACCGTTTGCAGCCAGAACCTCGCAACCTTGATCATTTTTACTGTACTGCGAAACTGCTGCAGTAAAGCCCCCTGCGCATGTTCTAAAGTTCTTTGGGTTCCCGATGATTGTGTTTGTTCACACACCATGAGTTCTCATTGTTATGTATCCCAAGTGCAAACACTGCAGAATAAAAGACAAAGAATGAGAGACAGACAAACCCATAGAGGGAGAGAGAACGAGAGGGAACAAGCAAAAAAATGTAAAAAAAAAAAAAAAAAAAAAAAATCATGTAAATGGCTGACTGTGCAGCTCATTGGAGATTTTAGACAACAGCAGCCTTCCCAAATGAGTTGTGATTGACGCACACAGACATGCACTATTCCCTTAACTACCAGGAGTAGGGCCATGGCATGCAAAATACTGTCTGATATGCTTAAAATTCAAATTAAAGCTAATTAGTATATATGCACTATAACTGGTTGGTCCTTTGATAGTAAAGTCTAAGAAAAGATTCATGGAACAACATTTTAATTAAACCATGGAGTTGGCCTTTACTTATTTATAACATCTAATAGAACATTGAATACACAGCTGCGTGAGACAGCACCCTATTGTTAAAATAATGAGCAGTGGACGCTGTTGTGTTTTCAGTTGTAGGCTCCAGACTTGTGTCCAGGAAGACAAAATGCTCTTCAAGTGAAAAAAATATTTAGAATGTTTTAAAGTGCAACTTTGCAGCAGTTTTTTTTAAATCATGAGATTTACCATTTACTTTACTACATACAGTACCAATACTCCTAAAACTTCTTTACATTTTGTCAAATTACAACCATGAACTTATTATAATTTATAGTGATAGACCAACACAGCGTACTGTTTACGTTTGAACTCAAACAAAGATGAAACAAGGACTTCAAAGAAATCTAAAGAGTGAAGTGCATTAAGACTGAGCTCCTCTGAGTCTTTACTTTTTTAGCAAGACCCTTCGCTGCAATCATTGCTGCAACTCTTTTGTGGCATGTCTCTACCTGGTCTGCACGTCTATATACTGACCTTTTGATCGGTCTTTGTGAAAAACAAGCTCAGACTCATACAAATCAAATGGATGGCATGTATGAACATACATTTTTAAGTCTTTCCACAGATTTTTATCAAGATTTGAGTCTAAATATTGACTAGGGCATTCTATGGAATATGTTTGCTCTAAACCAGTTGTCCCCAACCTTTTTTCCGCCACGGACCGGTTTAATATGAGACAATATTTTCACGGACCGGCCTTTAAGGTATGGCGGATAAATGATAACAGACGGCATAAAAACTGGTTATTTTTAAAATTATAACAATAGACGTAAATCCAATGTGTATTCGCAGCTTTATTAACAGCGTCCTCTTAAAATCGAGCAGACAACATAACAGGAGTAACACTCAGCCCCCTAACGCTCTCTGGTCGCCATGGTAACATGTAAACACATTTAATAGTTCAAGATTTACCACAAAAACAAACACAAAGTGCATGAAAAATCTAATCAACGCTGAATCAGTGAGAGCTTTGGGCCTTTTCCCCTTTCCAAAGAAACGTTTGTTTTCTATCCATCTTGCTACATTGTGGGATGACGTGTCAAGACTGAGCTATGTAACGGGGATATCCGGTAATTTTTCAAAATAAAACAATGGTCACCCTCAGATGATAAATAAAACTGAAATACTGGAAGTTATTCATTCTTTATGTGTGGCTCGCGGCCCGGTACCACATGACCCACGGCCCGGTACCGGTCCGCGGCCCGGGGGTTGGGGACCACTGCTCTAAACCACTTCAATCAATCAAAACTTTATTATAGCAGCTTCATACAGTCAAGTGTAATAGTAAGTGTTTTACAGAGGCTGTTTCATTTAGAGATGTTATCCTGCTGGAAGATGAACCACTGCCCCAGTCTCAAATTATTTACAGCTAGCAAGTTTTCTTCCAGAATTGCCCCATATTTACCTCCTCCATCATTGATCAATTCTGCTTTCCAGCCCCTGCCTAGAAAGCATCCCCACAGTGTGATGCCGCCTCTCCTATGTTTCACAGCCCTCAGGGTGGTGTGCAGTGTTAACTTTCCACTACACAGAGCACTTTGCATGTAGACCATTAAGCTTTCTTTTGGTCTCAGATGAGAGCAACCCCTTCCCTCGTGTTTGCTATGTCTACTATATGTCCTTTGGCAAATTGTAAACAGGACTTCATTTGGTTTTCAGTGGGTTTCTTCTTGCTATTCTTCTATATAAGCCAGGTTGATGTAGGACACGACTAATGGCTGTCACACTGATGGATTCTCCCACCTCACCTGTGGATCTCTGCAGTTCCTTCAAAGTTACCATAGCCCTCTTAGCTGCTTCTCTGATAACTGCCCTTCCTGCCCAGCATGTCAGTTTGAGTGGACAGCCATGTCTTGGCAGGTTTACAGTTGTGCCATACCCTATCCATATTTGAATTACATGCAATGCAAACTCAGATGGTCAAAACCTTCAGTATTGCTTTATAACCTTTCTCTGGTTTACAGCTCCACACAATTGTGTCTCTGACCAGTTTGGTGTGTTCCTGGTTCTTTATGAGTATATATGTTTGCCAATGTTCTGTAACAAACCTCAGACATTTGCTTTCTGCTAGTCTTTCACTGAAAATGCAAATGAAATGCACCAACATTTGTGTTTGTCAAGTGACAAAATGTGAAAAGTTTGAATCATATAGAATATAAGTATGAATAATTTTCAAAGTTACTGTACTTTTCTTTGCAAGCATGTATTTTGGGGGTGGATGGCACATTGTAATGCACCACTATACTTGGCTTTACAGCCTAAACGTAAAGGCAGCCATAGCAAACCATTTCTGTCTCCCTTCCACTTCCTGCTCCCTCTATCTAATCCAAAAAAGGTTCTGGAGCTGATAAGCACACACACCAAAATACACACAAATATGTTCAGTGCCCACTGCCCTTCACTCTGAATCCATCCTCGGAGGCTTCAACAAAAGCCATTCATCCTTTCAAGCTCTCAGTCTGTCAGGCCTATTAGAGACGCAATGCGCTTCGAGGGAACTCAAACATCCTCACTGAGGACAACTGGCTTTTCTGTGCACAGAGAGAGTCTTTATTTCTAAGAACATTGTCTCTGCCAGTTCAGATGACTACGGTTTGGTTTTTCTCTCCAAGACACGAAGTTTAAGAATAGAACAAAAGAGAGAAAGCAGAACAACCCTCCATTATTTCACATCATCCGTTACTTGGATTATTACGGTTCTAACCTCCCTCCCCCCACTGTTTTGCATATTTTCCCAGACTCCATTAAGAAAGAAGCTTCATGCAAACTCGAAGCTATGATCCACAAATTATCAGGAATAATGAGTCGCATTATGAAAACCAGCTGGTACCCATGCTTTTCCTATTACCTAGGTAATACATAGAAATGTTATCATCATTGCACAGAGATGCTCCTATTCCAGCACGTGCGCACACACAAACACACTAATAACTAATTTCACAGTCTTCATTTTATCTGCGTTGATATAACACGAATAGCAATAAGAAATCCATCCGCCAGTGGGTGACAGCATTAAGGAGCACTACAGATTGGAATATTAATTGATCTGTGGGCAGATATTAGTGCTGTGCAAAGGTCTTTTGCCTTCGTTTCTTTATTTTTTGCTTCCAGGGAGGAGGCTTTTAAGAAAGGAGGCTTTCTAGCCATTTTAAAGGTTCAAACTTTTTTGTTTGGACTTTAGACCCTACTATTTTCAGAGGAAAGCTGATGATTTTTTTCTAACCTACTCAACTTTGATCTAAGAATCATTAAGGCATAAAAAGGCTCAAACTTCTTAGCTAAGTATTGTGTTTACAGATAACGAACATCTCAGGAAAGAACATATCTTAAAATCACTTCATAGGCATATTGTTAGTAGCAGCCTCTCACTAACAGTAAATGTCTTCCAATTTTCCCCCACTTTATAATGTTGCAAGAAAGTCTGAAACATTGGAAACAAGGTGGTTTAAGAAAAATCTGTAGATTTCTAAAGACCACACCCAAAATTATTCAGTTGTACATTGGATTTAGGTTTAAAGTAATCGTTTAACTTTAGCAACAGGTTTCTTCACACTGGAAGTAATAATAATATTGTGGAGTGGCCCGGCCAAAGCCCGGTTTGGAATTTGATAGAGAATCTGTATAAAGATAAAGATTAGGGCCATGGCAAGGAGGCCTTCAAACCTGGAAGATTTGGAGGTCATCACCAAAGATAAATTGTCAAAATACAGGAGGAAACATGCAAAAAGCTTGTCAGCTGTTCTAAAAAGGGTTTGATTTAGGGGTGGGCAGTATGGCTTAGAAATAAAAATCTATGATCTGTGTGATGCCAAATCTGATTTCCAAATTTTAATTGATTTCATTTTTTTTCCTCCCTTTCTATTCCTGAAAAGAAATTTAAAATGACAGAAAAAAAATTTAAAACTTGCTTTTATTCTAATCATCCTTTCTGGGAGTTCACATGAATTCAAAGTCCAAATAAATGCAAACTGTAAAACGTGAAGGTAGCCCTTGGGCAGGCTCACATCACTTTGAACTTATGAAACCCTTGGAGTGCATTGGTGAATGTTTTTTACGATTTTCTCCAAAAATGAAATCTTCATAAACAGAAAATTCAATTAATCAATAAAATCGATTTATAGCCCAGCCCTAGTTTGATTGCAGTAAGGCTGATAGACAAATTCACATGAGCATTTAGAAAGGTATGTTAAGAAAAAAAATTCACGCCATTGTAAAACAGATTTAAAAAAAGATTGAAACGTTTTTCAAAACGTAGTCCTTTTACATTGTTTAATTATCTTATGAGAGATGGCTGGCTTATCTCATAAGAAATAAGCTTATTGGTTGAATGAAAATCATGCCAAATGTAAATCTGACAGGGGTATAAATAATCTTGAATTTAACTGTAGATCTAACATCTTATTTCAGCATTTAATTTGCCTCAAATCAAAACCTAAATCTGTCAATAACATCACTTTTGAATTCGACTTAAGTGAAAAAACCAGCAAGGTTTGAAAATTGTTGTGACGCTAACTACTTTTAGCAATACAAGATGAAAATGTATTTCTTCGCATGTTCGGTGATTAAACAACAAAGGAACATGTCCACAGAATATTGCACAATTCCATTGGCACCACCAGTTTAATATCCATCCAGAGTTGCATGAATTTTTCACCTATATCTTGTAGAAATGACGAGAGCCCAACAACTGTGCAGATTATTTTCCCAGCACATCCCAGATATTCTCAATGGGGTTAAGATCTGGACTCTGTGGTGGCTAACCCATGTGTGAAAATGATCCTCAAATCACTCTTGCACAATTTAAGCAAGTTAAATCCTGGCATTGTCATCTTGGAGTGGGAAGATGAAATCCTCCATTCTTACCCTGATGGGCCCCATCCCTCTGGAACAGGGTAAATCTGGATTCATCACACCCCATAACCTTCTTCCATTACTCCAGAGTCCAATCTTTATTCTTACTCGCAAATCAAACCCTTTTTTCCCTGATAAGCCTCACTGATCCATGTAAGGTATATTTTAAGATAAAAGATAATCACCGTTTGCCAGCTGAAACAATCATTCATGGAGTAGTTATTCAACGGGTGGATTGTACCCATTTGTTTTGTGAAATCCAGGTTATGCCTCATTTTATTTTTGGAGAGCCAGTGTAGCTGCAACTTTTACAACGTTTTGGATGCAAAGCGGGCAGGAAAGATTTTGAACTCTGAAATGCTTGGGGACATTGTTGTGTTTTGGACAAGGAAGTATGAGAATGCATTTTATCAAACATAATGTACCATATCAGATAGTTTCTATTCTTATATTGAGAAAGAAAAGCATTTAGTTGGTTCAAAAAAATTAATTAAAAACAAATCTTCAAGAATTCACCATCCAAAAAAATGAAGACTTTTTCTGGTTTATGGAACATTTCAGCAATAATGGAACATTAAACATGTCTACAGGTTGTTTGGTCTTGTGTGATGCAGATGGACATTGAGAGAGTGAGAAGCTTGGCAGCAGTACATCAGTGCGTGGTTTGAGACATGTGGCTGCACACTGCCAACATGTGCAGAACACACTCACCAAACATTGCTCAACCCATGGACGAAAAGAAGGACACAACAGTTGAAAGACGCTACCCTCACTCACTAACATAAGACTTTCTGCTTTTCTGAGTTTAAAAAGCAGCACACAAGCAGTTCAGAAGTGTTAAAATTTGAGCATTGTGATAATACCAAGGAGAGGAGATTGAAGGTCAATAGGTTAAGAGTCACAAAGTAACAAAGGAATAAACCCTCTTTGTCCCAAACCATTCATCTTCACATGTTAGCCCGTGAGCATGTTTCCAAGCACATGTGGGGTGGCTTCAAGGTTGTGGTATTTTGGCAAGTGAGGTGAATTGACATACCCCGGAGAAGGACAGAGAAGTAAAGTCGAATTTATTCAAGACACACACACACACCATTTGGGTTGCTAGGTTACAGGCCCAGGCCGAATCTGCAGATTTGAGGTGAAGAAAGGAAGAAAAAAAAAAAAAAAAAGAGAGACTGCGAGAGATGAGAATTCACTTCTCTCCTCGATCTCACTTCATTCTCTCACACAAACACGTTCAAACTTGCTCATATCTGCTTGAGAAACTTTAGTGTTCTCCAGTTTATGAGGCCTCCACAGACCCTTCCACAATGTAGTGCCGAGAACCTGGTATCAAATTTCTCTGGTTGCTTTAAAAAGGAAAACAATGAATTAACCTGGGGTATGTGGGTGCCACACAAACAAACACATAGACAGCATCCATATAAATAGTCAAATTACAGGCACTGTTCCAAGGATGCATTTGTTTTCAGCCTTCCTACCTTAAAATCATCCACCTTCCCATCTTCTCACCACAAACCTGTATTTTATGTAATTCACTGACACACAAATCACATGCATGCTTGCACACACATGCAATGTGGCAGAGTGGAGCGGGCACACACTGTGGTGCTCCAAACACTGCTTTCTGAGCAGCCTCGGGATGCATGAGTAACGCACAAATCTGCCCAACTACAGAATCCCACACACAAATGCACACATAGCCAGATAATCCAAACAATGGTCCATTCTTCTAATAAACCCAATGGCTTCTCCTCGACATCTCTTCCCCCACTTAACCTAAATAGTTGGATATTAGATGATAGGAAGAAACAGTGGAGAAAAACAGCTAATGCGAATAATATACTTAATGTTTTCATAAACTATGAACTAAAGACAAAAGGATTTTATTTTTCTCAGAAATTTTACAAATTGCTCTCAGTATATTTGCATTAGTTCTGACACAGGCATGCTGGCTAAAGTCAGTATCACAGTACTATAAGGAGAAATTCTTTATGCGTCCTCGTGGCTCACGTATGCATGCCATCAAAAATTTTTAAATAACTGTTGTTGTAATTTAACATCCATTGCAAAAATATTCATACACCTTGAACTTTCCTGCCATTACCCCGTCAACTCTAACCCGCTTCCCCAACAAAGAAAAACATCCCCACAGCATGATGTGGCCATGGCCATGTTTCACAATAAGCATGGTGTGTTCAGGATACTATGCAACCTTTCCAAAGCTTGCAGGCCCAAAACTTTAATTTCACTCAACCTTTAAGAACTTTCTTCCACGCATCTGCTGTATCCCCCGAATGGGTTGTGGCACATACTGGACTTCTTGTGGGTCTTTCAACAATAGCTTTCTTCTTGCCCCTCTTCCATAAAAGACCAGATTTGTGGAGTGAAAAACTAACAGTTTTGTGTTCATCATGCTTCATGCAGTGATCAATAAATACATGTGACCCAAAGCAGTTTATAGCCACACACATTCATGCACTGCCTCCAGCACGTTTCACAGATGCTGTGTGCCATCTGGATAATGAGCTTTTTTTATTTCTGTTTAATTTTACAAATTAGTTCTACTTTTAGACTTTCAAAAGAATTCTCATGCACAGAATTATTGTATTATTTTAAAATGGTATTTCCTTTTCTAAACCAACAGGGTGTAATATGGCACTTTGAAGTAAATCATCTGCCTAAATGTATCAAATGAAGTTACTGATATTGATGTGACCATATGGTAGTCACCAAGCACTTTTCCAGCCCTTTCAATGTGACCTTCTAAGATTTCCCCATCTCTGTAATAAATAAATATTTTATTTTACACCATGAGAAGAGTTAAAGCCACAAAACCAATTTTCTCTAAATTCAGTCCTTACATATCTTTTTTTTTTTTTATCATTTTATGAGAAAAAAAATTTCTGGCAGGGCATGATACAATAAAAGGATCCTCTATGCAATGTATCCATATTCTTTGTGATTCTGTATAAGCACACACACTGAAATCAGTGCCATTTTCCTTCATACTTAAAAGCACTTTCAACTGCAAGTGTTTTGGGGTTTGTCTCCACCAGCTTTGCACGTCTAGAGGCACAGATTTTTGCCTCTTCTTTTTCAAACAATAGTTCAAGCCAAGTTAGATTGGATGAAACACATCTGAGAACAGTAATTTCAAGTCTTGCCATAAATTTTCAGTTAGATTCATTTCTGATCTTTGAGTGAGCCATTCTAACATATGACTGTGCTGTGATCCAAACCATTCCATTGTAGACCTGGCTTTAGGCCTGCGGTCCTGTTGGAAGGTAATCATTCACCCTGGGCTCATGTTTTTTTTTCTGCCCATTAACAAGATTTTTTTGAGTGGTGTTCTGTATACTACATGTTTTCATCAACACTGACCAACTGCTTTGTCGTCCCTGTTGAAGAAAAACAGCATGATGCTGCCACCACCATTGTTTAACTTCCCTTTGGGGTTAATAAAGTGTTTGTTAATCAAACTGCACCATATTTTACAGTGGGGATAGTGTGTTCAGGGTCATAACAGGGTTTGTGACTGGGGTACCCTGTTCAATGTTTGCCGTGTTTCCTAAAGGACTTGTGACCAGCTTTAAAATTTAGATCTGTTATGACTTTTTTTTTTTTTAACAATGGCATTCATCTAGCCACTCTTCCATGAAAAATAAGTTGGCTGATTGCATGGCTCCTTATTGTCCTGTCAAAACAAATTATCCCTCCTGAACTCTCCTGCAGTCATTGAGAGGTGGGGTACACCCTGGACAGGTTATCAGTCCATCGCATGGCAACATAAAGACACACAGGACAAAGCAGCCCTAGTTCATAGTTTATCACATAACATTCTAATAAAACAGACTGTGTGACAAAACATGAAAAAAGTTTAAGGATCATTAGTTTTGCAAGCTAGAGACCAATCGTAAAAACATACTCTGAAGTCAGAATGCTTGTATGCTACCTACACAAAATAAGAAACGGTTGCCTTGTCTGGATATTAATATGAAGCAAATTTTGTGGCATTATTAGCACTTCACTTTAGCCGAAATTCAAGCTATTGTAAAAGTAAACATTACAATGGGCGCCTACCTATTCATGGTTTAGTATTTGTGGATTTATCTATTCAGGGATTCTTTTGGGGAACATCCCTTCAAATTATTTGAGAAAAATCCACCTGTTCGCAGATCTTTTCATAGAGCATATCTAAATTATTCAAAGAAAATGCAGCTTGAGAAGCTGAAATACCTAGGCACAATGCTACTTGACACGCTATTGGCTGGTGTTTGCAAAGCACCCAATACAGGAGTGCCATTGATTTTGCTTTGCACTGACTGGCTGTACACCCAAGAGGGGAAATAAGGAAGACAGCAGAAATTAGCTTTTAAGAAGGTGCCAAAACAGTTTCCACTGTGAGCATTAATGCATACTAAGACATTTTAAGTGTTTAAACTACTAAAAAGGCAGTTAGAAGCATTTTAGAGGGGGTCACAAATGTTTGTGGAATTCAGCTGTTCCCATTCAGCTGTTATTCCTAACCCCTGCTAATACAGGGGGTCCACTATACATCTTACTATAATCACTACTACTATGGTGCCATTTGGTTAACACACATCTGTAAGGCATATTTGACGCCAGCAATTCTCCTTGTTAGGTGAAAAGATCTGATGTGAAACTGTATTACACTATAAAATTGTGTTTTGAAGGGTAGTAAAAATCTGCCATTTCATTTATTTTCTTTCTTTACAAATACATGGAACAGAAAATATAAATAAAAAGGCTGCAACAAGAAATAAACTACATCTATTTAAAACATTTTTAGCCATGAGCCATTTGTAGCTAGTAAATGTGATGTTCAGGTAATAAATTTGAACAGTAGCTAGTTTATTTTTCTGACAAATCATTTGCAGTGTACAGTAACCAGCAAAGAACAGTGAGGCTATGTTTAAAGTTGTAGTTCACTTAGAAACCTTTTTTTATATATACAATCGATCATTCTAACCTGCATATGCATGCTGCACACGAGCTTTTCTTCAACCCCCATTGCCTCGATTAGCTGCAGGAAGGAAGTAGGTGGGAAAATGACAGAGTCTGAAAAAGCCAGGCTCTTCTAGGTCACAGAGAAAATTGGTATTCATGGCCCCAGCCACCTTGGTTTGCCACTGCCCAGATGATGGCTGTATTTATTTTGTGGCCAGGAGAGAGCAGAGCGAGTCTCTGCTAGTAGAAGCTAACCATTAGCAAGTCCACAACATGGCAGAACACGTTCAGGCTTGTGTTATTTGTGGAGATAACCCATCATCACATTTTTTTAACCAAAGAAAGAAGAGCGGAGGAAGAAATGTTTGAAATTGTACTTTGTCACCAGCAAAGTATAGGCCTAACAGTTAAGTTATTTGTTTGAAGGCAACATAAGAGTTGCATTGCTGTTAGCTAAATCAGAGGTGAAACATTTTCATATCATGAATATTAACGAGTAAGACTCATAATGGGGAGCCTAAGTCATGCCCATCTACTTCTGGCCCATGTTTCCCCTCCCGTCCAAAAAAAAAGAAAATAAAGAATGAGAGTCAATGGAGCAATAAAAGTTATTTTCTGATCCCGTTTGAAATGTGCCAAGGATTTAACATATGATGTCTGTGAATTTTATAGACACATTTTGATGCTGAGAAAGTGTTAATTTTCGACAGACAGCAAAAGTTACTATAGTATTTGTGTCAAAACACATAGTGGACCACAACTTAAAAAAGAACACGAAAAGTGGCAGTTAGTTTAGAGAGCTTTGCATCCTTTTTTCAGGAAAAAGGAAGGAGCATTGAACAGAGAAAACCACTATGAATCTGGCCATGTGGAAAGTAGCAGCTATGCTGGGGGAGAAATAGTCAGTTGAGTGAGAGGCAGCATGCGGGACAAGCTCTGCAAGGTCTCTGAGTATTTCAAGTACTAGCTAAAGTTAACTAATATGACGTCATATATCTGACTTCTGATTTGTAGTCTTTTTAAATACGAATGTTTACAGGCAAATAAATCACAAATCGCGTGACAAACACATTCGAAACGTACATCATTAGCTATAATTTAAATTGAGGTACAGCATGTATGAGATTCAGGATGTAAAGCAAAGCAGACCAAAAATAACTTAATAGCTCTATTGACTTTTATTCTTTTGATTTTTCGGCCAGGGGACCAATTGGCTGACCAGAAGAGGAGACCATCTTGTCGTTTTCCCCCCATTCACTCTTCTGACAATCTTCGAACCTAACTCACAAGGCATTTATACTAGAGACCAGACCACAGCGAATTTATTGAAAAAACACGTGAAGGAGACCTTTAATGGACTCCATAATTAATGCATATATAAACTTATGAAAAAAAACTACCTTTAACAAGATTTGCATATAAGAAAGTTTCCGTAGCCTATTGCAGTAAGAATTTCAGTGTTAAAATCAACTTCAAGTAGTTTTGCGACAGCGCTGATGCCAAGCAACCTAAACTTCTTGACCCTGAAGCATTGTTAATGAACAGCTCATTTTTTAGCAATCTTAATCAAAAACCTTTTTTATTCTAAAAAAAATAATAATGAGATGACCAAGATTATCTCAATCATCTGGAATTTAGCTCATTTATTTGAGTAAGTATTTTAAGTATTTAAGTTAAGTGTCTAACTGGAAAACTGGTTCAAATGAAACCAGAAAAAAAAAATGTGTTGACTAATTAAATTAAATCCAATCCGTTTTGTTAGTGCACTTTATTTCTTATAGGCATATTAAAAGCAATCACCCAGCACAGAAAAAATATAATAGGCATAAGCACGCTAATAATATTGAGGAAAAACAAAGCTCAGAACTTTCAGAAACAGACACCGTTTTAGGATTCTAGATTTAACATTCTGGAGGTGCATCACAAGGACCAGTGAACTGATGGAAGAGGAATTACTTGCAAAGTGTGCGTCCCACACTGGGGTTGATATAAATTATTTACCGCTAAATGACCCTCCCACTCGCAACAAAGATTTTGTTTCTGCTCTGAACCACGTAAACTGGATTATTAGCCTGCACAACCACGGCTCGTTTTATGTGTTTTAAGGCGCTTAATTCCCGATGTTATTGACAGAACCGCGGGACTGCAGCACTGGGCAGCCCGTCTCGTTTGAAAGCGCATGTCCCGGTGATCTCTGTGTAAATATGACATGACCGGAGGAAGCGCAGAGGAGAGAAACCAAAACGCGGCGTTTCAAGTTTTCACTTTAGGCCAGGCTGGCGGAGATTCCTGCACCTTCCAGGCCTCTTGTGCTTTCGGTCAGTTTCTCTCTCCGCGTGTTTTCCTGACTCAAGTATCCGGCAGGAGGAGAATCCGGCAGGGCAGGGGAAAAGTTACATTGCCGTCGGGCCGGACCAATGCAGGAAACAGGAGCAGGGAAACCCAGAGACCGTGCTTATAAAGAAACATAAATCACTTTGCGGAGGCAAAAAGTGTCGGCAATTTCCAAACAGAATCCTTTGGGGACTTTGACTGGGTTTGGACTGCTGGAGTCACAGTAGCGCCATTTATCGAAATCTCTCAATGGTGCCACTAATTGAAAGCGATTCCCATTTGTGTAGTAAGGACCAGAGTATCCGCATTAGTTTCACATACACAACAGCTTGCGCTGGGTTACACCATTTGCTTCAGCGAGTCTAATAATGAGCCTACACCTGCAATGTCAGAGAGGGGGAGGAGGACAGAAATGGTTTCTGTGCTTGTTATTTCCACATCATCCTGGCTGGTTAAAACAGGCAGTGAAAAAGGGAAAGGGCCCAACATAAACAAATCGCACCGACCTGCTTGTGTTCCTGCTGCAGGAGACTATTGTTCCGCTTGTGTGTGGTAATCCGGTATATGATCCGGACGGCACACTGGGACTGGAGCCACTGCGACAAGTTCCGCCAACTACTTTGCTGTAAAAAAAAAAAAACACACACACAAAACCCCCCAAACTGGTCGTTTCCCCGTCCGATAGTTCCTATCCGAGCGTCAGCCGACGTGTGGCAGCGTCCCGTCCCTCGACAGAGCGCATTGTTAATCAGTAATAAACCATAATTCGGGTCAAACTTTGACTCATTTGCAGCGCCGTCCCAGCCGGTGATGATCAGCCATATCGTTCCTGCTGTGTGGATCTCAAGTGAATGGAAGCAGTGGCGTGATCCCGGAAAACACCGCAAGGGGGTTTGTGTGTGTTAGAACCTTTCACATCCACCCCCGCCTCTAACAGCCCCCCGTCTGTGTCTTAAAAAGTGGGGTCAGATGGAATAATTTGAGGGGTAACGTCACCAGGGGAAATTAACCTTCATTATCCAAACTCCGTCTCTATTTAAATATGCACCTCTGAGAAGATTCAAGTAAATAATGCATGGGAATTATGGAAATTAAGTAGTATGATTCACAACTCGTTAGCTGGAGTGAGGAAGAAATAGTCCGCAGCAGCTACCGTTCGTCTGCCCCATTAAATGCCAACTCGGGAGATTTTAAACTTTTGATTTTTTTTTTTTATATTGTGGTACACATGACGTATGGCTATTTTACGTACTTGCAGTATACCTTAAACGAGATAAAAATTTCTGCCATTCTATTTGAAATCTTGGACACTCGATTGCAACATTTCCTTATTAATTATTATGAGAATCACCCAATAGCCTTAAAAAAATACGTCGGGAGTTACAAATGACACAGCGCGATTGGAAAAGTCTCTTATATGTGCTTTTGCCGCCACCGTGTGGTTAACTAAATAGATAGCTTTATTTTCATTCTCAACAATTAAGTACTCCTTATATTTTACAGAGAATTGTGCAAATATTTTTACTTGCTTCATTTCTTCGTCAAGGCCAGGAGTCTACATCTATTTAAGACTTTCTGGGGAGATATGACAGGAATTCAAATGCAATCAGTGTGGCTGGTGACATTATTTTGAAAGTAGGCAACTTTTAAAATGTTAAACTTAAACTAACCAACAATGGTGCCCTTCCCTGTGAAGCAAGGACATAGTCGGTTGGGGTTCATCTGCTAGAATTTGTAATTTAGATTAATTACCATTTAAGCATACCGTTATATCGGTCTTTGGCCGGTAGAGGTCGATAAACAATTTACAGCAGCTCCCGAACGACGAATTTCCAGCCCATCTTGTTGTTATGCAGGTTGTCAGGGGCAGCGCATCTGTCAGTGAGCTAGCTAGCTAGCCCGGGATTAGGAGCTTTGGGGTAATGACGACACATGTATTTGTTAAAGAAAACCCTTGTCACTGCATTTGCTCACTCAATCGATGCTGCCCCGTTTCATTGGGCAACAACAGCCGACACGTCAGTGTCGTTTTTTTCTCTCGAAAAGAACAGAATTTGGCAATGGGGCTAACTCTGTAGCTAGCTAAGCTGCTCAGGTATGCTGATGTAAATAGCTAGCTAACGTCTTACAAGTTAGATCAAGCTTGTGTGTTTGTTTTTACGTTAGACTGTAAACACATCAAAATAATATCTATCTGTGAACGATGGATGACGCTCAGGAAGATTTGTTGGAACACGAAGACATAAGCAATAAGCCATTTTTGCCACCTTACAATGCTCGTTTTCGGTCCACGCGGGTGCACATCCAGAAAAGCAATGTCTGCTCTCGGGCTTATTTCGTTGTGGTCATGGTCTTCTTCCACGTTTACATCTTGAATATCATTGCCCTTCTGCTCTACGTGCACTACAACAACGGCCCCGGGGATTTAGTAAGCGGAGACTCGGCGTCTCCTGCTCCAGTCATCAACACTGACAGCAGTCTGCCTCAACCTGCTCCATCGGAGAGTGAGTTACATGTGGAGGACTACACTCAGAGCTTCAGCCTACACCGTATGGAGGGGATACGGGTAAGATCAGTCCTCTGTATAATTTATAAGTACTTTTAAGTTCCCTGATCTAATCATTCCAACTCTGATCATACATTTATTGCCCGACAATGAGCATATAGTCTCGTTCCAGAAATACTACAAGTAGAGAACACACCGCAACCCAAATATTTGCAAAATATGTAGAAACAGGGATGCATCAGCGCTTAAAAACAACCACAAGATACCTAAAATTATCATAAAGTGATACAAAGTTCACGGAGATCTATGAAAAACAGCTAAAAGGTTTGCAGCTGATCACTCTTTCAGCATAATAACATTGTTCTGTGCTCCTCCAGGTTGGACATCTTCAACACGTGTCTGTTGTACCAGACAGAACACATGAGATGAAAACACTCAGTCTGAAACCTCTGCTGTTTGGTAAGTAAATTGCAATACCTGGATGAGACCTACCATCTGTGGAAAAATATGAGTTGTAGGAGTGATGTTGCCATCTGATCCCTAAGAGTGGTTCACATTCTTATTGTCTAATCTGTACAAACCCAATGTGTGAACACGGTTTTTACGCTTAAAAACAATAGCTGTCCTGCAGCCACTTGTGACATCTGCAAAAGTTGTAGATTACACTGAGGTAGCCAGCAGCTATGTCTGATACAACCATAGAACACCTATAGAAACACTATCATAGAGGGTAACTTAAGTGTAGGCGGCAGCTATGATACAGACACGACAGGATGTTTTTCAAAGAAGAAAGGAATTTCCCCAAAATATCAACCACATTGAAAATACATTTGAGAGTTTAACAGAAATGACCTCTTTATATCTCAAAACAGTGGCTGTAGGAAGCAGACCAGATGCTTTAGGAAAGTTGTTCTCTCCAATCTGAGCCCTACCTTTAACACTCAGCTTTATAAGGATGTGGTCAACTTCCAGATTATAAACACGACATGACTGTTTGTAGCTTTAAATCAATTTAATGTGAAAATGATATTTCAGATGTAATTGCGTCTGAAATAAGTAAAACCGAGAGTTGTTTGTAGAAAAATAATTTACCTTGTCGTTTGTTAAAAAATGGTTGAAACAAAATTAAAGTGTTGCACTTAGTATTTATTTTACTTATTAAACAAAACACATAAAAAAACAGATGAGAAGCATTTTTCATAGTTCAACAAAAACCTACTGAAGCGTTAAAAAAATGTGACACGGATTGAACATTTTTTATTTATTTATCTTTGTCGACAAGAAAAGTACAGGAAGCACATTTGGATAGATAGATAGAAAACTCAATAAGGACATTTATTAGAAATATGTAAACCGGCAACATTAAGTTAAAGTTTAGAAACACAGTATGTACATTTTTTCCCTAACATCTTTCACTTAGTTTCTCTGTCATGAATATGCTTCAACTATCTGTTTCAGTCCTAAACTGCTCTGAGTTTATTTTAAGAAGTTAGAACAAGTATTTAAAGCTGTAGCTTTATGCTTCCAAATTCTATCCCCCAGCGATGGTTGATCTCACACACATTTTCTACGGCACTGCAAGACATTAGTTCCCGCATCTGTGAGCTTTCCACTTGCGCACAGCTGCAGTAAGGCTTCTGTCTTGTCTTTGCCAAGCGTAGGCCTTGTTGACCACCAGGTGTTCCCCCTGGACTGTCCCCGTTACTAGGAAGGTGCCGCCTCGTGGATGTCGTCGGGTCATGTTCCGTACGCATGTGGCATCTCTCTCTAGCCACAACTCAATCCGTGAGCGAATTTGCCCCCCTAACAAGGACCCACGCTTTAGGATGTCCAGCTTAGCAGCCAGTGAGAACTGAGATAGGCTTGCGGGACTATACCTAAGCCTCGTCAGACGCAGCTTCACAACTGGGGAGATGGTGGATAAACAAAAAGGCGTTATTGACTTTTGGTTTTGGACAGTCACGAACAACAAAAGAAGCAGGGTTTCGGCTGGAGGAGACATGCCAGTGCTCACCAAAATCGCTCCCACAGAAGGTCTCCAGTGTCTCTTTAAGGGAGGAAGCTTCCTCCAGCTCACAGTCCCGACAGCTCGCCTGAGGCACTGCAACAGTTAAACCACCAATTAAATAATTGGTACAATGAAGTCGACTCAATCACACGTGCGTGGCTACTCACCTCCCCGTGCTCCCGTGTAAACGGTTGTGTTGGTGATGGAAGAGATGCACACGAGGTGGTCTGCAGGATACTGGTCACAGCGCAGGATTTCAGGCCAGGGGTAGCCATAGCAACTCATGATTGGTGCACAGCTGTCCCGTACAGATTCACACAAGCTTCTGCAGGGGGAGATAAACCTGTCAACGAAAGCACGGAGAGGGAAAACAGACAGCAGTGATTAGATGAAAGGTTTTACATTTGTTTTAAGGAAACACACCTGTTGATTTTTCCCCGAATGAAATGTTTTAATGTGATAAGCGGGGATGATTGTCCTCTGACTACCTAGATTCTCTGTGTGAAACCATAGCCTTTTTTCTTACACTAGCACCAATTTGCATAGCTTCTAAATGGTGAAATCCTTTAATGACCCTGGTTCTTTTGCAGTGTCAGTAAAATCTTTATTTCAAAATGGTGGTTTCTGTTGAAAGTAGACTTTCTCCACCTTTCTTTTCCCTCTAGAAACCCCTTTTCTGGGGTGCATTTTGCTGCCATGCTAACAGCTTTAAGAAATGACAAAATAAGAAAGTCACTGTCTTTTGAGTCCGTTCGTTTGACACATTTTAATCTATATCACGGAAACAAGACCTACCTGTCGAGACAGATTGGAGCAAAGAGAGAGCAGAGGAAGATGCGGGCATCAGGATGGCATTCTCTGGCCAGTAGAGGCAACCAGCTGGCACTCTGCTGGACAGCCTCAGCTGGAGAATCATGGCCTAGGAGGTTTGGGATCCGCATGGTGTCATAGCCAATGTTGTGGCACAGGGCCATGCTGGAAGGGATTGGCACGCATCGAGAAGAGAAGCGGGGATCCCACAGTTTACTGTCGCTTGTTAAATGTGTGGATCTAAAGTTAGATGGAGTAGCAGGCTCCCCCCACGCCTCTCCATCTTCTGCTGCTGCCGCCAGTCTTTGCTTTGAAGAATGAGAATCTCCAAATCCAATTTCTTTCCTGCTGTTCACACTTGTCAGGTCTCTGCCCTTGTCCTTAAGTACAGATTGAACCATGTCCTCTGTCCTCGTGTGTCCGTCCAGCTGTGCTCGACCCCTGCGAAGACTCACTGGTTTGCTGGACCCAGCAAGTACGAGGAGAAAGAGCAAAGAAGCTGAGCGAGAGGACATTGTAGTTAGAAAGTTCTCTGATGTAGAAGGGCTGGAATAGAAACCAGAAAACAGGGGAAACCAAGAAGTAGTGATGATCTCTGGGTAGAAGTGGAGGAGATGTTGTTAGAATAGATGTATTTATAGTGGGCGGTGAACAGACTTGCATTGAAATCAGAAAAGGGGAGGTGTAGAGTGCTGTAGGAGGTAGGGGCGGGGTGCCAGGAGAGAGGTGCATTAATTTATTGGGTACATTTAATAGTGTTTGACAGATTTTTAGGTTTTGTAAGGGGTTTGCTTTTAATACAACAAGAAATTGATGTTCTTGATTTTTCGTTGTCTCCTTTGTCCACACCTCAAGTTGAGGACCAAATTCCACCGTTGGTAGAGAACGTCACAACCCTTTCTATATACATTTTGCTTCTGCTCAGGGCTGCAAAGAACATTTCTAATCTGAATAATTTGATAGGACTGATTAAAATGCCCATAATATTGGAGACAATTATCTCCTCAGATGCTGAGATAATTATTGACCAAGTTAATAACAAGTGAACTCTGAATAAGGCAGCTCTACATGTGCAGAGGTCATAAACAAAATGTCCCGCTGCGTAGCCATGGCCTGATTCCGGTTCTGACAAGCAGGTCACTTCCTTTCCGGGGGAGAAAGACAGACAGCCATGGGGCGGGGGGGGGAGCCTCGGTCTCTCTTCATTCATATCGGTTGTCCAGATTAATGAGGCTTGTCTGGACAATGGGGATTAACCAAGGGTACAGTGTAAAAGGCACGGTCCACAAACAAAGCTTCTACTGTACAAGCAACCAACCTGCCGGAAGCTCGACTACAATGAGACGCAGACGGGTTGTAGCAGGGAAAAGGCAAACGATTGAACAATACATTATAACTTCACGCAAAGTTCTGCATTTATTAACATGCATTAACATGCTGGGATTTCTTTTCTCTGGGAAAATCAGTGTTGCCACTCATTAAAACTGCCTGACAGACAGACCTTAACACAACTCGGTGTAGACTAACTAAGTAATATGTAAATACACTGATATTTACTTTACCTTCCCATATAACATACTTAGTTTCTTTACATAAAACACTGAAAGAATTGCAAAGAAGCACTTTCCTGCTTTTATTTAAAGGCATCGATTAAACTGTCTCAAAATTCAACTTCAAAGCTCTTTTTTCGGTACTTTAATCAGTTTAGTTGTCTGATAGATGAAGTCACTGTTGACAGAGATTTCTCTAATTCACTTAAAGCCAGTCACTTAATTAAAAGAGCTGATGTGCAGTAAAGATTCATTGGAGTTTCATGCCTTCAGCAGTTGTGAGGTTTTAATTATTATAACACTTATTTTAAGTTTTATACTACATGTTGGCACTTTCCTGTTTTCAGTATGCATCTAAAAACAACATATTTTGAATTATTCCTTTTTTATCACTGTGGTTTTGTTGTTGCATAACAATTAGGTGTTATTGTAAGATGTGAGACATTTTGTGCAGCAGCAAATCTTTTAACACAATCTGTGTTTTAACCAAACTCTGCGAGATTAGCGAAGCCTAATCTCCATTCTCACTTTCGTCTGAAGAGAATTATCCATGGTTGAGTAGAGGTGAAAAATGTTAACCACACTTACTTCATTAAAGCTTTAATGCAGGGATTGTTTTTTTTGTGCATTAGGTTATATGTATGATCACGCAAAATATACTGTGCCTTGCAAAGTTATTTATACTGTAACTCTTGAACTTTTGTTACAGTACAACTACCTGAATTCTAAAGGAGTAATGGATTTTTGTGTTGCAGAGAAGGACACACGGTTTTCATTTCTTTTATATAAATACAAAGGAAAATCTGAAAATTATAGTGTCCATATTCATTTGGTCCACTTTACTCAATTCAAATTCAATTCAAATTCAAAAATACAAACTGTATATTATAAAAAATATGTGAGAAACTGCTTTGGCAGATCAGACTAAAATGATAGCTTTGACCTATGTGTCGAACACTGTGCGGCTGAAACCTAACACTTTGGATCAGCCTGAACACACCATCCCCACAGGGAGACATGGTGGTGGCAGCATCATGCTGTGAGGTTACTTTTCTTCAGCTGAAACAGGGACAAGTTAATAGGATGATTGCTGGAGCATAAACATACAGCCGGAACAAAGCATATTCATGTGACTTAAAAAGTGATGTTTACAGATGTTCTCAGTCCCATCTGATTCATTTTTTTCACGTTTTTCCACAGAAATTCCTGGCTTCCTTTCAGAGGAGGAATGTCGTGTGGTGGTGCAGCTGGCCCAGCTCAAAGGACTGATGGATAGCCAGGCAGCACCTAGCCATGACCAAGCGGAGTTAAACCAGCCACTCCTTTCTCTGAGCACAGAAGAGATCTTCAGCCTGTTGGACTTGAACCAAGATGGGTTTCTTCAGAAGCAGGAGGTATCCTCGGGATAACAGCACACCCACATTCCATCCTGATGCCAGAGGAAAACAGATTTTATGAATTATGAATTCACTGTTTGCCCTTTTTTGTGAAAAATGTTAAAGATTTTGTTTCCCTTCTAGATTGTGAGTCATTCCCGTTCCCGAGATGGGACGTGGTTAAGCCCTGATAGCTTACGGCAAATACTGACTGGTCTGGAAACCTCTCCAACAGGTCTGTCTTTCTGTAATTCATCAGCATCTGTATATTTGGAAGGGCTCTGGGTGATTCAGTAAAGAAAAACCCGGATTTTTATTCAGTCTGGAAAGAAATCTGGTAAACGCATTTTTCATGCCTGAATAATTATGGCAAATGAAAAATAGTATAGAAAAATAACATTTATTTCCAGATTCAGCACTTTCAATCTGTCCTCATTTTCTTACAGTGTTGGGTTTTTGCAGGTTCTTCTTCAAAGCCTGACCTGAAGTTTTGTGTTTGGGCTTAAAAAATTAGTTTAAAAAGGCTAGAGAACTCTGGATATTTTACTTTAAAAATGTAATATTGGAATTGAACTTTGCTTTTGTCCAAATAGATGATAGGATCCCAGGAGAAATTTTCAGGATTCTTAAAATTAGTCTGTGTGTGTGGTCCATGCTTTTGTACTTGCAAGGCTACTGTAAATAGCTGACTTGTGGCTGCGGTTGCGTGCGAGTGTTTGTGAATATTAAGGCAGGAAGAGGGGTGACACCGTTTTGACCTGATACCATTGTGCCAGACGTTCTCCACATCCGGACAGGCCTCGTCCTATCTCATTAAAACCCGATTGTCTGCCAGCCCTTTCACTTAATTTTCCCCCGGATACCCTGTATTCCCCAACTCCCTTGTCCTCTAGTCACCTCTGCTCTGGCACCCTAGAGCTATTGTTGCGACTGGGACGCGGGTCTCCCAGGGGACCTCATGACAGTTTTAGCTGGAAGAATCAGCACATGGTTGAACAAAGAAAGAAACCAGAAAGGCTTTTCACTAATCAGAAATTCCTTCCACTGAACTTGAATCACAACACTGCATACTGGAAGGCTTGTTTAGTAAGATCACCACTTTTGTATGTGCCTTGCAGGGATACTGACACTCGGGGAGTTTAGACGTGTTTATGATGTGTCCCAGCGTCCACTACAACAGCAAAGTGCGAGCCTGCATAGTCAATTTAAGCAGAGAAACAGCCACACATGGCTTTTTCAGGGGACAGGATCTCACCATGTTCTGCAAACACTCAGGAAAAGGTCACTACCAATACACACTTTCCACATTCCTAATAACACATACAGCGGTTATTAAAATGGAACATTATTGTTTCGTTTTCTCTTTTCTCGTACTCAGAGTAATCGCTCTGACTCGTCTGCCCTCTGCACTAGTTGAGTTAAGTGAACCGCTGCAGGTATCTCGCTATGAGCATGGAGACTTCACCAATTCTCACTATGATAGCAGCTCGTCTCAGTCAGAGAGCACCTGTGCACACACACGACTGGCAGGAAACACGTCTGCTCTCACAGAGGTCTCCTGCAGGTATGCACATTAGTGTGAACTACTTTTTTTTTCTGCATTCTGCTTACGTCTTATATCTAGAATTCAGAAATGCATGATGTATTATATAGGTTTGCTCTTTGGCTGTCAAAAATGTTGCTATATATAATCATATGTAATAAAAACTGGACCACCAAGCAAGGAGTGCTTCTTTTTCCCCCCAGGTATTTGACCGTTTTATTCTACCTCAGCTCTGTTGAGGACGGTGGTGAAAGTACCTTTCCTGTGGCAGACAATCGTACTTACGATGAGCAGGTGAGTTTTGGTTTATGTCTATCTGTTGGTAGAAACCAGCATGATCTACTTACTTTATTCACTTGTGAAATGATGATAACTGCTTGGGTTCCTACTGCTACTGATAATGCAGTTCTATGATGACTCATGACAAGGAAACTGATACCTAAACTTTTCTAAACAATTAATTACAATCTGAACTCACATTTAGTTTACTCTCTAAAATTTGGACATTTATATATTCGATAAGATTTCCACAAATAAAAAGTGTGGTGAGAGCAACAACAAAGTTATCTGTGGCCAGAACATTTTATTGTTCACAAGAACTATAAAAGTGCTAAACTCCTGAGAATCTCTTATGGTGCCAGCCCACTGCTGCATGCAAGGGTGTTGTCACCACCTGTGCTTCAAATATCCTGACACATCCCACAATAGTCATTGGACACCTCACTAGGAAAACTTTCTTACTCAGGTAATGTGTCAAGAACAAATAAATAAAAACATAGATCAGCAACATAGAAAAGGTCAGTCTATGTAGATTTATCATATATCCAAATCCATAAAATTACAAGTACACGTTGCAGAGCAGTTATATTGGGAAGCTTGTGTTTTTTTTTTGTTTTTTTTTCTTTCTGAATTTCTCAGCATGATGTATTTAATTTCGGTTGTGTCTTTATACCAAGAATATGTCAACAAATCTCTCAAAAGCTTAGGCAAAAGATAATTGTTGTTTTATCAGTCTAAAAATGGGTTCTAAAGAATAAAATAATATATTCTATTAAGAAAATCCTCCACACATAGAAATCAGTCAGATCGTGGGCTTAATTTATAGATTCCTTCATTCTTAAAGATCTGAGACATGCTCACTAGTTCTGTCATCAGCTCTTTTTTTAAAGATTGTGCATTTATTTACCCCAAGGTTTAGGTGTTGAAGGGTGTAGTTGCTATCCAAAAAGATGATTATTCAAAAATTACATTTTGCCATTTAAAAAAATTACGTGCCCTTTAAAATGTTGTCTTGAGGTGTGTTGAAGGATATGCATTTGTAAAGGTTTCAGGACACCGGCCCCTTTGAGGCATTTCAGACCCCCTTTTTTTAGACCAACTTCAGATATGCTTCCAGAAAAAGAATGTCAGTTCAGCATTGAGGCACAGTAGTGGGGGTATCATGATTTATGATGCAGGGTAGTCCAAGAGAAACTATTCTCTCTCTTAAGACAGATACAACTAAGCTAGTCGAAGCGTTTGTTGTTTTTAGTCTGGACTGTTTTTATTTTTTTTTATTTGTCAGATGTGCCACAAAAGTTCCTGAAATATCTGAAATTATTGTTGCTTTGAATGATTGCCAAACAAACTTTATGTAACTGAAGTTGGTGAATTATCTTTATGCAGAAAAAAAAGTCTAATCTTGTAAATAAAATATTAAAACTGCATTATTCATTTTTATTTGTGTTGTTCAGATATGCAATATGTATGTTTCTTCTCATCTTAGTTTAGATAGGATTTAATAGATTTAAAAAAAAATATTTGTATGTTGAACATTTTAATAGAAAGCACCCAAGTTTAGGCACACTCTGTTTATTGTTTTTATGTATGTCTTAGGGTCTGGTCCAGGATGGAGTTGATTTGACAGACACCCAACAGGCATGTAGCAAAGGGAATCTGAAACTGACCCCAACTGCTGGAACAGCTCTCCTCTGGTATAATCATCTCTCTGATGGCAGAGGTAAAAAATAAAATAAAAAAAACAGACCGTTGTTATATACATAAGCCTCACGGTGTGTTCATTACCCCATGTTGCTCATATTTAGACTTGAATCAAAGCAGAATCAAATATGAACGTGTTCTTTTTTAATTCGTAGTGTACGTTTCAAATGATTATTATTAAAAGAGAAGGTGATGCATCACAGTGGTGAACAGATGTCAAGTTATTAATTGTAGATAGCTTCCTTAAAAAATTAAATAGCTGAATAAATTGCACTTTATACATTTACAATAATTCAGCACTGCCTTTTAATGTGCTTACAAAAATAATTAGATGGTGCCAGTTAAAATGTTAAATTGTGTGGGAATAAGGTATCCCAGTGTCTTATATTAACTGCCAGATTGCTGTAGTTTTTGCTAGCTGTATGGAGAACATGGTAGCCCAGTGCTGCCTCTTCTCCGGATGTTGCTGTGCAGTACGGACCAGCTGAATAAAAGAATGCAAAAAGATGTCCTTCACCTACAAACAGGAAAGGTTTGTCTGTTGACATGTCTTTCCAGACCCAAAAAACACTGCTAGCCATGGTGTGAAGCCCAAAGTAGCATCACTCAGCACTCTTATTAAGGTTAGTCTGCTTTCAAACTGCAGCTAGCAAGCTATGGGGAACATGTTTTTCAAGTACCTGAGTGCAGGCTCTACCTGAGCTGATAGCCTGGTTATTGGAGCAGCTAATATAAACTTGTTTTTGCTCAACTTTATACATCAAAATCAAAATGATTAATTGTTGACTAATTGTTGCTTATGTTTTAAATTAATGTGAATAATTTAAAACATCTTATAAATCTGTTTTTTAAAGTTGTTAGTAGGTACCGTGATACTGCTAAACAATAATACTTTACTTCATGTTATTTACCACTATAGCTTCACAATATATTTATAATATTCAATATATTCAGTTCTTGCAATATCACACTGTGCAATATCCAAGTCGCTGAGGACTGCTTGGATTCAATATTTGGTCTGCTGGTATTTTTCAAAGGACATGCAGTGATGCTCTGAATACAAATAATATATTTGGTCAGTTGAATGGACTTCCACTTCCTTTGATGCAGACATAGATTATTTTTTCTATTTCTCATACAACTTGACTTCTTGTGCTCAAACAACCGAACTGAAGGGAGTTGCTCCATACCTAAAGAATAGTCAATCTGGCAACAAAAACACGTAATTGCGCTTTGATGTTCTGAAGTTTTTACATTTTAGGCTTGAGCTTTGTTCAAATGTATCTGAATTATTTAATATTCTTCCCCTCTCTACGATGGGCCCACCACTTGATTGACTCCCCAGGCTTTAATACTGTTTTTCTTTCCTCCCTGTTTTTTCAGGTTGGATGGGCGAGTTAGACGAATACTCCCTGCATGGTGATTGTCCAGTCAAGCGAGGAGTAAAGTGGGTGGCCAACAGCTGGGTGAATGTGGACCCCGATTACCAGCAGCAGGCTCGCTACCAGAGACTAATTGCTCAAAGACATCAAGCTAAATCTAGTATGGATGACCATTACCAGTCTTTCTCACACAGTGACCTCCACCTAGATCTATAGCCAGGGCATTAAATGACATAACATTAAAACTTGGCTTCAGAAATTGAGTATTTCCTTCTAGTGAGGTCTGAGTGACATTTACACAATGTCGGATGATGAGGAGCACTTTGCAAAAGTCATGAGCAATCCATATTTCATAGATGTTGCTTTAAAAGGACCTAGACTTTCTGGTAATTTTGAAATTGTCTTGAGCAAAGCTCCTCTGGGTTTCTGAAACGCTTTTAATCTGCTCCTCTGACTGTTCTTAGGTTTTTAAGTACAACTTTTTGTTGCTTGGACAAAGGGTGTCTGACAAGTATAACAGCATTTTTACACGAAAAAGAATGTCCCAAAGAGCTGTTAGCTGAAAGTTCACATAGTACAAGGATCAGCTGATGTATAATGCATCTCTCAGATCCCATTTCAGCTATTTACTGAATTTATTTCTGTTTCCTAAAGCTGTAGATGCTACTCACCTGCTTTATGTCATATCATAGACCTTTCATAATCATCATTTGCTCATCACGTGGCCAGTTTCCTCAAATTCCTTTAACAGCTTAAGTTTTTATGGACAGTTATGCAATAATTTAGCCAAGAGCGTTTTGTGTTCAATTTTCAACCTTTCACAGCTAAAGATGCAGTTTATTATTGGTTCTTAGTCAAGTTGTTTGTGTAGGTAAATCACTAAGTTTAGATGCCTTCATTTATCCTTCAATGATTCATAGGTTGATGTTGTATGGATTACAGAGCTCAAAGGAGAACCAATTGACCAATTTTAAGCACAAAGATTGAACATAAATTAATTTAAATGAGGTAATGTTAAAAAGTTGTGAAGATCTTTGGAAGATTCTCTGAAAGCTATTGCTCAAGACCATTTCAGATTAAGACAAGCAGGCCAGGCTTTTTCATTGCAAAATTGAATTGATAAAGGGAGGCTCAAGACTTAAGAAATGTCTTTGTCAGTCTGAAAATTGCACATAATAGCTATTTCATATCTCTTTTCATAAAGTCTCATGATTGTATGATTACTGGGACAGATTCCCTATAATTTGATTCATAATTCATATGAAAGGTTATAATAAAATATACCAGTGTAAATTTTAATAACCTAAAACGCACCTTAAAAAGATATACCAGATTTAGAATTATACTTATTTATGAACAAAATGAAGAGAGATGCAAAAAGATGCAGTCACTTTTAAGACATAAGCCAGCTAATTTGCATTCTGTTTAGGTTGATGAGGCTTCTGGCCCTGCTTCAGGTCATTCTTATTTATTTGACTATTTATTGGTATGAAATTGAAGTTTTTTGTTACAAGTAATCACAATGGTTGGATGTGAATGTGTTCTGATGGAAAATGTTTCTCAGATCTTCTCTGTCAGCTCTTTTCATATTTTTGTCCAAAGTTAAAGATCTTTTATCATGAAATATTATTTAATACGATTTTGTCACCCCTGCTGTAGATGCAGGAGTCTGGGCTATATTGGGCTGGACAGAAACAATACAAAACTGGTCCTTCAGGTAGAAGACAAATCTAAGTCTTTTTATTTTGCTGAGTGTTATCCATACAACAGAAATGTATTTATTGTCACAGACTATTTATCTATTTATTTATTACCACAGTTTGGACATTTTTATTTAAAGACATGAGTATTTATAAACTGTTGAAATTGCACTCAATCTGTAAGTGTGTACAATGTACTTGTGTGTGTTGAGATGTTTAATGCATAAAGCTATGTTTTATTAACAGCAAGCGTTCTTGTGATGATGTTGATGCACATTGTGGCCACTAGATGTCGTCCAATATCAAGTACGTCCCACAAATCTAGGCATAAAACTCAGTTCATTCAAAGGCAAAAAATTAAAATACAATTTAAAGAGACTTCATAAGTGTGACGAGATACATTTACCTCCACAACTCCATGGTATACACACATGCATATATTTGGCAAAAGCCTTACTGCAATATTATTCAAAAGTTATGTCCCAAATTTTTTGAGATAGAAGAAAAATTAAAGTATTTTTACATTATTTATTGTATTAAATTGTCAATGTCATTAATAAATTATAGATTTTTAAAAATTAAAGCTGAAATTGGTTGGTACCTGTTTTTGTGACACTGTACAGACCCTTTCCAAAAAATGTAAAATCCAAGTAAAAGTTTATTTATTTCCATAATTCCATTCAAAACGTTAAACTTCCATAGATTATAGAGTCAGGTCCCACAACTTAAACGATTTCACGTATTTAGTTGTTTATTTGAAAAGAATTTGGGCTTCCAGATCATAAAACCCACAAAAACAGGAGTTCAAAAAATTTGAATACTGTAAAAAAAAAAACATTTACTTCTCAGTTTTTGCAGGGGAAAAAAAAAAGAAAGAAATTAGGATCACATCAAATTGATCAAAATATGGCTTCACTTTGGTTCAATTGTCTCAGTTAGGTTCAATATGGGGAAGACTGCAGACTTGACAACTGGCCAGAAGACCATCATTGATACCCTCCTTAGGATGGGTAAGCCACAACAGTTCATAGCTAAGGAGGCTGGCTGTTCACAGAGTGCT